>JAHLSL010000062.1:3901256-3942963 GCA_025920805.1 Petroica traversi | reverse complement strand
CGGGAGCAGCTGCCCTGCAGAAGGGCTTTCTGTGCCGTGCTCCCCCGCAGGGCCGGCTCGCACCTGTCTGTGGCTCCTGGGCCCCGGGGAGAGCCCCCAAGGTGTGAGGTGCAGTGACAAAGCAAGCCAGAGGCCACCATCCCTTCAGTTTCCGCCGGGAGAACCTTTCCGAGCGGGCCAGGGTGCTGGGTTGGGTTTGTTTCCCTCTTCCTCTCCGCAGCTTGGCAAAGCTGAGCCCCGGAGATGGAGATGCACAAGGCCCAATGTTCCCACAGGGTTACAGAGTTCAAAGCTAAAACGGGACCTTGCACGTCATCACCCCTGACCTGTGCTTTACGGACCATTACATTTCACTCACTCACCCGGAGTTGTGATCAATGGTTGACATTAAACCAAAGCCTTCCCAGCTCCGGGAAGTTCAGCCGCTGAGTGCTACAGGGACAAGGAAGACCTGACTGCCACAAGGAAATAACCCCAAGTTTCTGAAGAACATCATAGCGAGTTTAGCAGCCACAACCCCAAACAGCAATGGTGTTAAGAAAATAGGAGGAAGGATGTTAAAGGTGGACTTTTCCACATAAAAAAATCATAGCATCCATTAAAAACTTTTTCTTTATAATTAAGATATGTTCTCAGTATCAGCGTTTTTCATTCAAGTTTTATATGCATTTTATCACTGCAAATGTGTCAGCAAGCACCGTAGTAGTGTTTTTTAAGAGATGTCTTACTTTAAGGAAAGCCCAGAGGTAGATGAGTAGGAGGGGGTTATTTTACTGTAAGTACCTTTACACCACACCTAAAATAGAAGCCCTGAGCTTAATCTCAAGTGCAAATTCCTCTCATACCGACTACTGCCAGTTCTTCATGCTTGATTCAGAGATCTTGGTTTTGCCATGACTAAGTCAGTGTATTGCCAGTTCAAGAAAATTTTGGATGCACCAGAGAGTAATTCTTGACAACATTCCTTGGAACAGCCCCTAGCCAAAGTTAACCAACAGTTACCACAACATTTGTGCCCAGATATCACATTGCTTTTGACAAAGCTTGTTGGTGGGTTATGTAGATCATATTACCCACAAATTTCCACTAGTCACAGCATGTTTTGGTTTTGTTAAAATGCTTAATTCCAGCTTGCATGCAATCTTTGCATTGCTGCTGGAAAGCATAAAGAAATAGATAAATAGCTACATGTTGTCAGCAATTTAAAGAAAAGTGTTGATAAACAGTAAGTTATAAAAGAATTATTCAATTCAAGTTGAATAAACTGAATAAGAAGAACTAACTGCTAGGCTCCCCCTATATTTTTAAGGGAATTTCTTAAATACAAGTTTAATGAACCAAGTACTATATTCTCATACACTTAGAGACATCTGAAATACTGTAAGTTTTATAACTCGGTAAATAACTTTGCACAGGAGATTTCCTGTGTATTGAATTATCTAATATCGTGGAGTTTTATTTGGAAATTTTAAATATAGAACTAAACATTCAGGCAGCATAGATGAAAAATTCCTCTTCCAGCATCAGGTCTTTAGAGTCAGAAAGCAGGCTGTCTTCTGGTGAAGTTTGGGAAATTTTCTCACCAGTGGAATACCATGTTCCTTCCTCCACCACTTCTGGTAAGACAAAACTATTTCTAAAGCTGATTTTGAATTTAAAAAAAAAAAAAAAAAGATGGTTTTATTTTTCTCTTCACTGACCTCACACCATAGCACTAATCCAGGGAATGGATTCACAGCATCTTGCTAAATGGAGATCTGCAGCAATACCTTTCTCAGCCTTATTTGAGGGACAATTTTTCCTCCTTTGCAGGAGGTACCCAAAGACCAGAGGAGCCACCTACTTGCAGGCGGACACTGTGTGCCCACCTTGGCTGCCCTGCTGGGCTCACATGAAGGGCCAGTGGCTGCCAAAGGCAGAGAAGTCAGCACAGCCTCTCAGAAGTGCAACATCAGGACAGCAAGGATTACAGAAAGGCCGGGGCTGCGGAGGCTCTTGGTCTACCAGGGGTTAAAGATGTAGGTTTTACTTTATAGCAGTGCAAGGTCACACACTAATAATCAGGGATCAAGTCTAATTTAAACTGGTTTTTTGTCTGAGCAGCTAAGCTGCAGTGCAGGCATGACTTGTGCTTATCAGATACTGAGTTGAAACTTCAGGAAGTTAACACTTTGAAAACTGTCCATGTTACCAAAGCTGTGGAAAGCAAAGAAAGTCTGCATAGCACTGAGGTTGTACATTGTCTTAATTTTCTCCCCTATCTGCCTGAGCACTGCACCAGATCTAACTCTGTTCCTATAGATACAAGGCATTGGAAACTAGAAGCACTACAGAAAACAAAAAGATCCATCATGCCAGCACCAGTTTCCTGTCTATGCAGATGCATATAGAAGGTCACCCTCCACATATTGACTTTGGTTGGATCACTAAGTGGGCACATCCTGGAAAGCAGCTAAACTAAGCTGGTGGCAAGCTGTCACTGCACAGCCCTTCCTTTCCTTGCCCCCACCACTACCTGTGTGACAGTATTTGTATTTGTTTGACTCTTTAGTAAGACATAGAACAGCTTAGTAGTTAATTCTATGAGGAAAACAGTAGATATTCTTCTGCAAGCAGATACGAGTGCTACAGAGGAGAGAAGAATGCAGAAGGAAGTCTTGTGAATGTTATCAGAAGTTGTGACTATCCTGCCATTTGGACTATTCTGCCATTTGGGTCACTCATAATGGTTGTGACAAGAAAACTCTCAGAGACACACAGAAAGTAGCACAGCTGAGGGAGACATGAGCTTCTGTGTTTCAGAGTGAATTTCTATGACTCTAAATTGGCAGGAAAAAAGCAAATGGCAAAGCCCATGTGGCTTGTGAAGATCAGAGTTGGTGAGGACTTACATGCAGGGAGTTGGTCCTTCACAAGGTAGCACAAGACCTCAGTGTGGGTGCTGTCCTGTGATAGACATGGGACTTTCACAGCATGGAGCAGGAGAGTCTCACTTTACTTCAGCATAAAGACACTCACCTCATGCTCCAAGTGCTCTAAGAAAATGCTGAATTATAAGGAATTGCATGAAGCTCAGACACAGTCAGGGTCTTTCTTTTACACCAAGGCTTTCTTCACATGAATATCACAGGTGGACAAGCTGTCTGGTCTGGAGACAGAAACAACACATGCATTAAATAAAACATCAAACAAAAAGTGTCTGTCACTCAGCCTGCAAGGCTACCTCTGTTTGGTGCCACAGAACAGCAGCTACAACTCAGGACACACTATAAATCCTTGGTAGCATGACAAACAGCACCAGCACAAAGAAAATTACTAGAGGAGTCTCCAGAGAAAAAGTGTGCAGGGTGAAGCATCAGGTGGCACAGAATGAAAGATGCTCCTTTCAATTAGAGCACAGACTCCTTACCCTGCTCACAGCATTCCTGGGACAAGCAGCTCATAGCAGACACACCAGAAGGATGAGTAGCCTACACAGAGCAGAGACACCAGGAGAATGAGTAGCCTACACAGAGCAGACAATGCTCTGCAGCTTCCTTGCAGCAAAGCTGGAGAAAGGAGATTGAAAGGCAAGAAAGCTATATCAGGAATTAGCTCAGAAAAATCTATCCACAGAACACCTACCTCTCAGAATACTCAGGAAAAAAAAAATGTGAGGGGAAGAAGAGAACAATTAATTGATAGGAGATGAGATCAGGGGAAGCTTATATATAAAGCAGGAGCTCAGAAAGTAGATAGGCAGCGTAGTCACTGCTCAGAAGACAAACAAGGTTCATCCTTACATAGACTCAAGCAAGCTCACTATATAAGGGAACAGGATTATTTAATTGCTACAGAAAAAGAAGCACTTCTTTGCCCCCATCACTGACTGTGATAAGCATTGGGAGCTCAGGAAAGCATCTCCATCACTGTGTCCTGAAACGTAGCATGTAGGCAGGCTCAAAATATACCCTGAGTGATGGTTGGTGGGACTCAGTTGCCTCAGGATCAATCTCAAACACCACCAGGCACACTGGGCATGTTGGAAAGGTTCACTGCCACTGTCATGGGGCTCTGTACAGACAGATGCAACAGAAGCTGCAAGAAATCATGACCACAAGCTAACAGGGCATGAAAATAGACCTAAATAGAAACTAAATCCAAAATGGAACTTAGTATCACTGAAATATTGGAAATTACTAAAGAGTTAAAGGCATGCATTTACATACCCATACTTGAAATACTAATTTAGTTCACATTATTAGTTGTAACCTGTCAGAGTTTCTTCTAAGTTTTTCAGACAACATTGAAATATGGAATATGATAGAGGGATAGCTATAGCCATTCTTATCTTGTACCAACTTCAGCAGTGGTTCAGGGATTGTAATTGTGATGGGAGCCTTCCTCTTGAAACAGGATGAGCTGATAGGTATTTGAACTATGAAGAGAACAAAGACATGCCTAAGCTGGGAAAGGATTGTCTTCCAGGAGGTTGCTTTTGGGAAAATATGAAACAGCTTCTGGTAGGGGAAGAAGCCATCGAGTAAGATATAACCTGTCTTCTAACAAAAATAAAGAAGACAATTGGCTATTGTCAATAGCAATGAGACAACATCTATGGAGAGACATTGCTGGCAGCCTCCCAATGCCTCTGGTGTATGCTGTTGAAATAATAAAGTTTATATGTCTGTTGCAAAAAAAAACTGTGCAAACCTGATTTCCTACCCACATCAGACTATTAGCACAGACACATGAAATGAAAACAGAAATAGAGAGTCCTTAGTCTATTGCAAAATTCAGAAAATGCAAGGAGATAGAAGACATCAGCCAGCCAGCTGAATTCAGGTTTTTAGGTGGAGCACATAAGGCAAAGACTTTGTAAAACCCACATGATTATGGGAAAGACAGCAGGTAGAATGCTTCATATCCCCTTAAAGAACAAGTGACAGATTGTTGTTTAGGGTGAGTTCCTCTTATTTTTATTTAAAATGTGCAAGAAGACAATTACTGGCCAGAATCTCTTGCATTATAAGAATCAAATCATATTTCATATATACAGGCCTGAATGTTTGTTGACTGAGTGCATGCTGTGAAGTAAAAGGGATAATATCAAGGATCACAATGGAAACAATAGATTTCTCTTGGGAAGAAATAGTATGCAGTGTTCCTAGTAAGACTGACTGCAAAAGAGCTCAAAAATGGTTCACATGGGGTAAGTCCAGGTTCTTGCAGTGCAGGGCAGACAACACCCCTCCCTTTACCTCCTCCTCCTTCCAGATACACACAGTCAGACAGGACAATGTGCAGTCAGCAGAATACCTTTCCCTTCTCGCTGGCAGGTGGAGTTACAGCCTGCTCTCAGACATGGAAAAATAAAGGCAATCCTGTTAGCTGCAGACTTTCACATCCTGCATGTTGTGAAGACCAGGAAAGTTCCCAGGTATGGGTGGTGCCCTGGCTGCTTTCTCCTAATGGTTTGGTTCCCAGGAGATGCCAGAAGATCCTCCCATGCTGCAGAAGCAGATGGGAGTGAAGGATGCTCAGTTTCATGCAGAATCTGTCTGTAAGGGACATTACATTCTCCATGTGCACCCATTTAAGGACAACTACATGAACGTCCTTTTCTGTTCTAGACCAGTTTTGTTTGAGCCTTCTCCCTTACCTTCAAGTGCCTTCAAGTGCTTTCTTAATGTCTCACACTCTATTTTTAACAGTAGGAGCTGAACATTGAAGCAGCAGAGCTAAGTGAAATGTATGTAGAGAGAAGGGGAAGGAAAAGCAATTCTTCACCCTTCCCCCCCTCTGTGATCTGTACATCTCGGTTAATATGTAAAACACAGAGCAGCCTGTGCAGCCTGTAGCAGTTAAAGAAGGGATGTTTTTTCCTTGTGTTGCCTATGGCACTGAAAACTGCTATTACTACAACACCCAAGCAGTAATGCATACTACTTGTCCTCAGTGATTCTAAGAAATGAAAGAGAAATAGCAGAAAAAAACCTTTCAGGGATCTTGCTGCCTTTCCCTGAGCTCAATTGGGCATATACTTGTGCAAGGGTATATCCTTTATCTGATTCATGGGAGCCTAGAGAGCTGTTTAGAAAGAATGAAAATAGCTAACAAAGTGAAACAAATGTTCTTAGTACTCTGAAGAAAAATAAAAGTAAGAAGGAAAGTGCTAGTCAGGGAAAGCATCCATTCAAAGCTTTCCATGATGGGAAGGAGTAGAGGATAGAGATTATTTTTACAGAAAAAAAATGAAATAGGAACTAGATGTTGACACCAGTCCTTTACTGTTTGGTT
This sequence comes from Petroica traversi, assembly GCA_025920805.1. NCBI lineage: Eukaryota > Metazoa > Chordata > Aves > Passeriformes > Petroicidae > Petroica > Petroica traversi. The sequence continues at coordinate 3,936,684 of JAHLSL010000062.1, read as the reverse complement.
GGTTGCTTGGTTGTTTGCTTGGGTCTTCTTTTCACCAAAAACAAATCTGAATTCTCCCTTCTTGCAAAGTAACAATTGATTTTTCCAAGATATTAAGCTGGGAAATTATTAGGATGATTGCTGCTATAATGCGTCTATTGTAGAAGCTTCTGCAATACTACTGTAATATCTTGAGCTCTGATAAGATACCACTCTCTGTAATTACATACTACAAAAATGAGGCATGTTTCGCAAACCGTTTCAAAATTTTAATTCCGAACTTATAAATTGCCTTTCTTTTTGTACATACAACACAGCTCAATTCACACAAACCAAGCTCCTCACACCTTTCATCTACAGTACTTCTTTGTCCTTCAGGCCAGCGAGTCCTTCTGCAGCAGCATCTTTTCCAGCACAAGTCACAGGGCTCCACATCACTCTCAGCAAGCACTGCTTGTAGGACCTCCTTAGATTGCATTTGTGTGAATCATTATGCCAAGTGTGCCTAATTTTGGACACTGTAAAAACGAGGATTCTGGATACTCACATTCACATGAAACAAAAAATGTCTTTCCTGAGCTCTGCTGGAGGTACACATCCTAGGCACTTATTTACTGTGTCTCTCATTCACTGACAGCATCTCCAAATTACCTGACTTTTGTCAGGTTATGGATATTTAACAAGAGAAGTGAAGTAGACTGATTTCAAAACAAGCATATATTTAAAGCCTAATTACCAGGTGCGCCTCATATTTGCAACATATCTGCAATAAAACCTCTGGAAATCGGCCAGCACACATGTTTTGAACAGAACACCACCCAGCATTAAGTCAAAAGCCTTAATATATCTAAATATATTACAGTACTTTTATCAGCTAACTATATAAATTCCTCAAGCGTGAAATCAGTCTTGCTTTACAATAACTCATTTTCACTAAACTATATTGATGGCAATAATTATATTTGTATGTGTCAGTTCCTTTGAAGCCCCATGTCATTTTTCTGTCGTTTTGCCCTGCAACTGATGTAAGCTAAGAAGCCTATAATTAGTGTCTCGTCACACCCTCTGAATTTTGGCACAGACTCAGTATTTTTCCAGTCTTCTGGAATTTTCTGATTTCAAGGTGTTTTCTGAACACCTTTAACCTGCTGATGTGTTGAAAGTCGTGTATGATTCTGCTCTATTTTAAAGAATATTTTTCTGAAATATTTCTGCCTGTTCTGTATCACTGATATTGGTTTTGTCTGCTTTTTCTAGTGATGCCCTAAAACCATCATTGTTCCTAGTAATTGAATGATTTCATATTATTCCTGGCTTTCACTTGCAGATTTTTACTTATTCTTTTCAGCACATAAAGATTTTTACTTTTATGGATTGTTTTTTTCTTTTCACTATAGAAGTTATGTATTTTCAACAACTGATTTCCTTCTGCCACTGAATCATGACTGATGTTAGTCCTTCATTGGCAAAAAGGAAAATGTGACACTTTTTTATCTGAATAAACGTCTTTGAAATCAATTTGCATATTTATTTTTATCTTTCTACTTCTATTTAATTTACCATACACTTTTTCATTAATCTACCCTGCTTTAGGAATTTAATTTTCAGGATAACCAGTACACATACAGTACTGGTGGCCTGTGTGCAGTGCTTGCCCATACTGAACATTGCCAAATCATGGTCAGTGACCCTGAGGCAACCAAAGCTTTCCATTGCAGCCATTAATTCTTTTTTAAGAACAAAGACTGTAATCTGTAATCCTGAGCCAACAGCTAAATTAAACTCCTAGAGATTCTATGAATTCCAGGAATTCCTACCTTTTGGATATCTGGCTTTTACAACAAACCTTTTAAAGCAATGTTATGGGGAGAAGTTAGGAATGCAGAGAAACTGTACTCCTATTCCTCCTTTTTTTGAAACACCTGAAAATACTGATTCCATGCTCCCTGATTTTGGGAATGGTCAGCACCAGAGCCAGATCTGACTGGCTCAGCAAGTGCCAGAGACCTGTAGAACACTGCAGTGTTTTGCAGGTTATTTTCTTCTCAGTGATCCTGTGCCTGAGAGAACGGGCAAGAGTCAAATCTACCTGTGGATTAATCAGTGTCTATGTCTCCCTCATGGATTTCCCCTTGGCTTTGCAGGGATGCTGTATAAGCAGCCACGTTTTCCTCCCAATCCTTCTCAAATTTGACCTCTTTTGCTCCCAGCCATTCCAAACTCATCTTTTCCCATACCTGGCTTCTCATTCCCAGTCCCAGCCTCCTACATTTTCTCACCCAGCCCAAATCTCCCCTCATTATCCCATTCTGCCCTTGCTCTATCCTTGTCCAAAATTCTTATATGTGTCCAAGCTCTAGTTCTGATTTTTCCTACATTTAAACCAAACTTATCTCTCCTTACTACCACCTGCCAGAAAAAAAGAGGGACATTAGGAGGCCAGGAAAAACAGAACCCAAGGCCATGACAGCCCAGAGCTGCAATTACACAGTCCAGAAGGAATGGTGTCCAGCTCAGACAGACTTTTCAAGGTATTTAGCACACAGCTGCAGCAGAGATTTACAAAGCCTGCAAGCTGCATTTTATTTTTTTTGTCCTATAAGGTCTACAACTTGGCCATATTTGGGTTCATTTTTCTGGAGATACAAAGTATACAAAGCTCATCTACAGTTAGTTTCACATCCCTTCTATAAGGATAGGGACCAACTGGAGTTTTCAAATGAAAGACATAAATTAGCATCATAAAATAATACTATTTTCTAGCCACATTCTTGGAGGGGATTGAACTGTTTTATTTATGCACTTAAATTTCAGCTAAATGGGCAGATGCCCAGCAGGGAGACTTTTATTCCCTATTGTTACCATTTGGCAAAGTTATAAGCATAGGGAACAGGAGCTCATCATGGAAAGAAGGACAAACAATAGATGGTGCCACTATTAATACAAATGTTTTTATTTTTAGATTTCCTATAAAATCTTCCTTAAGTATGCAAAGAATTTGGTATAGTATTCTCCACTGCAATTACATGAGCATTTGACTGAAACCTCTGGGGAATTAATGAGAGGTAATAGCATCAATAAAGTGCAAACCAACTGCTGAGATGGATACAAGTTGGGGCAATTTTGGAGGCAGCTTTATAATAACAAATAGGATGCTATGAAATGGGACCTGCTGGTTAAAAAATACTGGTGAGGGGGGAGGGAGAGGGGGAGTAAAGAGCAAAAATGGGCCAGAAAGCTAGGGGAAGTAAAGTCTCAATATGTATTAGTTGAGTTTATCCCTCCCCACTACAATACCCAAGAATCTATTTTGAATGTATATAAGAAATCAAATAACAATGAGAATACTATAAGGTTATGAACAAAAAGATAAACAGGGGATAAATATGTAGAAATTATCAACTTGGGACAGTGCATTGTACCATAAGATTTACATTAATTACACAGGTGGTCAGACAGCAGTGAGGAGAGAAGGGATGGAAAGTCCCCTTTCTGTGGTCCACTAATCACTAACTAATAAGAGCATTAAGACAGCAGATGTGCAGGGATACAGTTCTCTCTGGGATCCTTCAGCCAGCTGAGAATTGCAGCAGGCATGGCCAAGTGCAGCCTTTACCTTATCCTGTGCAGACTTAGGTTGCTCTTGTCCTCATTTTCGTTACTATATTTATCTGTTTTAGAAATTTAGCCACCTTTTGCCATTTTCCTCACACCATAATACATGAATTTTTGAGTCCAACATTGAGGTTGTGAAGTCTCATTTAACGGACAGGAATCTGGAAGAGCAAGACCAAGATATTTTAGTTGGAGGCTTTAATCAGGAATTAGACAATCATTTCTGTATTTTTTCCCCTCTGACCTAAAATTACTTGCCCAAAGACACAGAAAAAGTGGCAGAATCTAAGTCTAGAGTGTTCCACCCTAAGGTTGTAGTGACCATCTTCCATTAAAGCATAGACAATTAGTGCCATCCTGACACTGCATTTCCACATTGAATGACAGTGTTTGAGAGTGTTCAGCTTCAGGAATATTTCGGAAGAAACCTCTCATGAGAGTATTTATTTATCAAAACCAAAATCCTTGGAAAAGAAAAAAAAAAAAAAAAAAAAAGAGCATGGCAAGAAAACCTGTAGTTCAGACCCGCTCAAGGATCAGTCATTTGGCCTGGAATGGCTGCTGCTGTAGCCAGGTGATTGCAGGCACCTCAGCTGTTTTTGGCACTTCAGCACTTCTATTCAAGGTCAGATCAGTGCATCTGCATTGCACTTATGGCTCCAAATGCAGCATAGGCATATGCTCTGAAAGTGGGTCATAGCTTTCGAGATGATGAAAGCTAAATCATACAGCAATTATGCTCAGGATCTAATCTGTTGCACTAAGACTCTCAGTGCACTTTGACTCTTAAAATAAGAACCTTTAAGTAGACTGTGCAATACTAGTTCAAAGAGATTTGTGCTTTACCTAGTCCCAGTGCAATTATTTTTAGGTAAAACTTTAGGAAGCCATTCAATCTGCAGCTATTAGCAAGGGTCAAGTGTCTAGTTTGGAAAAAAATAATACTAACTGGGGACAAGTCTGTGGTGATATTCAGTTTTGCTGAAGATGTCTCAGATCAGGCCCCTGCAGAGCTGCTGCTTACCTGGATTGCAGGACAAGCCCTGGTGTCAGGTGCTGCTCATCCACTAGCCCAGAGACACAAAGATGTGAGAGTCCATAACATCCCTCCCTGCAGTGACAACTCCTTTCTCACTACATCTCCACCTTCAGAACTCCCAAGGCAGTGACATCCCACTTGTGCCAGCAGCATGAACGTCCATGAGCTGAAGAACTGCGGAAAAGAGAGGCCAGAAAGGTGGGCTTTTAACACAACAGAACTGCAGGGCACAGTTTATAACACACAAGCAGGGAGACATTTAGAGACACCAGTTTAGCTCTGAGTCATTACTGCCAAAACACATGGAAACAATGTTTAACACTTCTGTTTCCATAATATATAATTCCACTGTCTGGGCCTTTTATCAGTAATGTAGGTTATGAATAAGACAGATTCAGAACAGCAGAAATGTGAGCCTGGGTATTGATAATCTCTTGTTACTTTTTATCCAACACGGGAACACAGCATTTAATTCCTCAATGAAAATGACTCAAAGCCCATATGTTTCCAACAAGACACCTTAAAAGATGTAATAAAAATAGGTGTTCCAACATTCAGTACCCTGAAAAATCTGGATTATGCTCATGCTTTGATATAACTGAATGCATTAGAATTTGAAAATCATGGCAGAAATTTGTCAGTTTAAAAAGAGTAATATTCTATCATCCCTTGAATGCTTAGATATATATATATATATGTTTAATTAGTGCTGTTATTGCAAAATTATGAGATGTGACTGATTAGGCGCTTCTTTACACATTGCCACTGATAAAAATTCCCTTAAAATAATATGTCCCAGATGCTTTGAGAAAAATACCCAATTTTTGTTTGCCTCCAGTGGAGCTGTGGGTTAGCACAAGCAAGAAATAGACAGAAGAAATTATGTTCATGCTGCTGTTGGCCAGAATCAACAATATTACTTCCAGCTTTGAGACCTAGAACATCATTTCCATATTCCTCTCTAGACAAAAGACAGCTGTGGTTCAATAACCCCCACTGATAAAGAATTTAATTACTTTTTTTTTTTTGCACAGCAGCTAGTAGTATGGGGAAAGGCCATAAAAGTGTTATTTTCATTATTGCAAACTTTTTAAGGTCCAAGACAGCCATAAACTTGCTTTTTGTGATTATCTCCATATTGCATAAAAATATTAGCTTAAAATACAAGCTAAAGGCATTCCAGAAGAAATGGTCTCTGAAGTTCATGGATCATTGAAATCTTAAGTGTAGCAAACATTCATGGTACATAAAATAGCTGCACCAGGATCAGATGAAAGCTTTAAGGAAGGAAGTTATAAATTTAAAGAGAACTAAAGGGCTTAGGTAAGAAGTAGGAATTTTGGTGAGATTCCACTACAATACAATGCATCTATGGAGAATTTGCCACACACCACATGAATCCAGTATTGCCAGAAAGGAGCAGAGCAGCTTCAAGTCCTTCTGCCTTCCTACACCTTGCAGTTGTGTACAGCTCTCTAAATCCTTAGGTTTCTTACACCAAAACCTGTACCAGATTTGCATGTCTCCAATGTGTGGTGACAGGTTGGTGTTTTATTACCTCTGGAGTGCTGTAGTGCAGGTCAGCTGTAAGGAAAGCAGGACATTCTGCCCTTGTGATCCATGGCACACATCTCATCCCCTAGGGATTAGGGTGCCCAGGGCAGCTCTCAAGGCAGGAGCTGCAGGACTGAGAAGCAAATAAGGTTTTTGGGAGGAAGGGGCTTGCCCACCTTTAGTTTTATACCAACTGAGGGTGACTGGAGTTTAATAGTGTCTTCCAAAATACTAATAATGTCTTCATTCCCCGAGATATTCCTCATCTACAGCTTCTCAAGGCTCATGTGGTAGACCATGAGGAGGAAGGGAATCAAACCAACCCTTAGGCAGACATAGCACGATACGATCTGCTTCTGTATGTAATAAAAGTCACAGCAAATATCACCAAGGGACAGAGAAATTCTGGTAACTTTCCAGCCTTAAAAGCCTCTAATGTTTGCTTTTAGATGCAGTGCTGAAAAGAGCCATTACAATGACAGAGTGACTTGAAGAGCAGCTTCTTACAGTGTCAGTGACAGCTTACTCTGTCCAATTTATTCTGCCTTTTCCCCAGAGTTGTCTGTGCAGCCAGGCAGTGAGCTGCTCAGGGAAATGGATTGGAGTTTACAGTTTGGAGGATTTTTACCTTTTGTTTTTGAGGTGAGGAAGTCAGACTGGGTGTTTGGACTGGAAGAGAAGATAGGAAAAATTGTTTAGGGAAGAACAAAGAGCTAGCAGGCTGAGTGAGAGGAGAGCTGCTGGCTTAACACTTCCACACGTGTCAATGCCACATGAGAGATCAGAATTGCTGGCTGTAATACCTAGTAGCTCCTCTAGCAGATTCATTTTTACTGCAGAGTTTGGAATTTTTTTTAATCTGGATTTTTATAGTACATTAAAATCTCCAAATGTGTGATTAAACTGTCTTAGCATTATATATAAAGGACACAAAGAAGGAGAGGAGCAGTCTGTTTTGATTAACAACTAATTTGATATTTCTTGGACCAAAGGCATTGATCTGTAGCAAACATTGCTGCATTTATAATTCATCAGCATAGGGAGTGCCAAGTCCCACTACGAGGACAGAGGTAAGATTAATTATGTGCCTTTGCTGTAAATGTCCATATGGCACCCTGTTTTGTTTAGGTTGTTTTCTGGTAAGTTTATTCTTTACTCTGAATTTTCTTGGTTTGCCATGTATAGTTTTGCCATAAGGAAATTATTTGTGTATTTATCTTTACTCTTCGTAACCTATTTATATTCCTGGCCATCACCTCAAGTGTATCTAATCCTTGGTTTTTTCTTTGGCATCAATTTCCCTGGCAATTTCCAGTTTTTATTTTCAAATAGAAACGACCTTGCTTAGAATGGCTTCAGCTGGCTGAATTTTGGCTTAAGACTGCCTCTGCCTGAACACTGCCCTGCAAACATTTGCTAGCACACAGGAGGAAGCATCACCTGCCTTGAGCAAAGATGCCTAAGACAGCTCACAAAAGGCTTTCTGAAATTTGTTCACCCTTCATTGTTTGTTTTTTTTGGTTTTTTTTTAATGCAGTAAGTAACAAAAGAGAACCAGTTGCTTTGCTTTATTGAAATGTTTCTGAACTCTAGTAGGCTTACAAGTACACCAAGAGCAAGTTGTCCTTTGTAGGTAATGATCAGTTGGAAAATCAAAGGTGGTTCCTTTGGCAAGATCCTTGGCTGAAGCTGAATCAAGGGTTCACACTTAAATTTTGCAGGCTACTATGGGAACATATCATTGCTCAACAAACACATACAAAGTGAGAATGTGCCACATTATTATGCCTCCATGTAATGGACTACCCAGACGTAGGATACTTAAAGGGCTCCCTTCACTTCCACTGAGGGAACTCCAGTGATCTCCATGAATTTACATTACATAGGTATGATCTAAACTGAATCTATAATCATTGAAGGCAGAGAGGACTGTTGGCTCCAACAGGTCAAGTCCCAGTTCAAGCACTAAAAGATGCCTTTCTGACAGCCTGAATTGCTCATCATTACTTCTTCACCTTCTAAAACTCCACCATTGAAATGGGCAAGTTGAGAAGCCACTGAGAACATACTCCTCTCTACACTATACAGTGAAAAATTATATGAAGAAATGCCAGATCAAAAAATATAGAGTCCAACTCCTTCTTTTAAATTGTGGTGCTTTACTTAGAGACTGGCTTCTTTTGTAATAAAATATTTTTGAAGTTCACATCTCAAGAGCTCCCTTTTTTCCCCTACTATTGGGCTATAGCTCAAAAATCTGGGTCTTTATTTACATTCATCAAGTGGCAAAACAACACAGATGTAATATAATCAAATCTTAGCAAATTGAGATCTGCTTGTTGAAACCCCCTAAATTTTTAAGCTGCTGCAGAAATATATTCTTGTCTTCTTAGCAAGCCACAGAACGTGGAAATCGGGCCACTGATAGAGACTAGGTACAGTATACAAAGGTTGGGCTATCTCATATTGCATCGTTATGTATCCCAGTGACAGATCCAGAGGAGTCCCAGATGTCTAAAATTAGCCTTTGTTACCCAAACCCAGAGCAGCAACTCTGGAAACAACTGGTCAATTCCAACTCATCCTGGGAGGATCCCAGCCCATAAAGAGGCTGTGCAATGTCAGAATTTTCTTGACTGACTGAAGTACTGCATCTCTGCATGAGCAGCAGCAGCAGCAGCAATGAATTTTGGCCATGCTGAACAGGTGCTGGAGAACACCCACTATCCTGGAGTAAGGACATTCTCTGAGCCCTGTGAGCAGCTGGGTTGGGAAGTCCTCCTTTCACTGTTGCTGGCATGAGCTTTCAGGGCCTCCTTCCATGTTTAATGTAAGGAGACACTAATTTTTTAAAACCTGGCAGAATACTTCAGTTTCTTCATTAAACTGGACCCTGAGTGACCATTCTCCTCATTGCACTTGCTCTCCAGTTTCTCTGCCTGGTGCATATGCCAGAGAGATAAACTACCCATAAGATTGTTCTCTAACACAGTTCAGATAAAACGAGATTCAGTAGCTTAAAAAATATCATAAATAGGCCTTTGCTATTAAAGCCTGACACACTTCATCTGAAAGAGGATTGATTGGGAGTGAATGTACAAGCAAACAAACCATCTGTCGAGAGATGGCAGGGACATGGCAGGGACACAGAAGCAGACAGAAGTCTCTGTTTACACTGATGGGTCTTTGTTGCAAAACTAGGGCCACATATTCCTCTTCCCCTGGGAGCGTGTGAGAGACTGGGGACAAATCAATGCCATCTAACCTGACATCTTTATGGAGAGATGTCTATATCTGAAATGGCATCTCTATGAGCAAAAGAGAAAATAAGACATTTCTAAGACACAGATGATATAATTTTATATGCTACCATCTGCTTCATCCCATTTCTCTCTGTCTCTCACCATCCCTTTAGCTCTGCCTAGCAGGGTAGCCAGAGCTGCACAGTTTCCCTACTTGCATACAAGGCACAATATTGACCAGGGAAAGAAGGAAATACATCCTGAAACAGCTTCCTTATACCTGCTGCTCATCAGAAAGATCCAAATATTTATTGGTAACTTCCATCTATCTCACCTCACCATTTTTGTAGTCCTACATCACTTCACTCTCCTCAGTTTTTTATCCTGCTGGATTCTGCCTCTTCAGCACCTACTGATGTCTAGTGAGAACAAGCTGTGTTTTCAACATTCACTCACAAATCTGGTTTTCAACTTTTAAGGGCATCTGTTATCACCCCCTTTCCAGATTATCACCTCCCCACCTTACCTTTATATTGCCTTGAGCAGTGTATTGATGAAATTGCAAGTATTTTGCCTTTGCCTGTAAGGCTCAACACAATTATTCATGGTCACTTGTAAGTGAGAAATAAGAGATGAGATGGGTTTAGAGACCCAGGCACTGCCAGGCTATCCTAAAATGGCCTGGAAAAATGTATGTGTGCACATATATTAAGGGCTTGGTAGATTGCTGTCCCTATTTTGGTTCACTCTTCCACCCGCTAATTAATTTTAAGAGCCCATTAGGGAACTCACAAAGCCCAAAAAGAGCCTGGTTTTCCTGTCACCTGATACACTTGTCTTAATATCTGCTCTGCTCTACAAACCATCCCCAAGCCCCAGCCCTAGTGGGGGCACCCACATGCCCAACAACTCTGCAACATTTTTACCCCAACAAAACCCTACATCCTGTCAAGCCTGCACCACCCAGCTCATACCCACGGCTCCTGGGGCTCTGCACTATCTGCCCCAAAGGTGGGGAAGGGAGAAGAGGGCAACCACAGCGTCACAGCCAGCTACTCCCCGTTCCAAGCTGGGAAAACATCTAAGAGGTGTTTTCAGCTCCTCTCCTTGTTCCCAAATGAGGTGATGAAGGGGAAGGGGAGTAGCGAGGACCAAAAACGACAGGACAGGGAGGAAGACTGCTTTTGGGCTTCTGGTGGATTTCTCTTCTCCCTCCTCAAGGCAAAGCTTGGGGGAGAGCACATCCTCCTCCACCAGAACCAGCCAAGGAGGAGAGCAGGGTAGTGGAAAGCGGGGGAAAGAACCTTTCTTGAGAAGGAGAAACAGGTGTTCAATACTAAGTGATCCTCAGAACTATCTGAGTATTTTCTCTTCTCCTCCAGTGAGCCCTGGCACTGTTATTTCACAGAATTAACTATGAAATGATGAGAAAAGTGGAGGCCTTCACTGCGGCTTATATGAACTCAGAGAGCCCAGCTTTCCCATGGCAAGGGGTGGGGGATGTGGTCCTCCCTGGGAACTTTTCAGAGCCAGCCCTGCAGACATGCTTCATCCCACAGGGGCAGGGTACTTTTTTTATGGGGTGGTGCCAGGGTCTAGAGCACTCCACCAGTCCCTTTGCCTCAGCAAACACCTCCATGCAGTTGTCCTGAGCTGATGCAGCTCAGAGCTGACACTTGGAGCATCACGGAGACCATGGGTGCCCTTAGGGCAGTCACTGGCTTTTCCCTGCTCCCCTGCCCTTATCCTCCATCGACTGTACACTCTGTCCTGAGCTGCTTCTCCTGTGCTGCATGCTCCCAGACGCTCACAGCTCCCTGGTGCTGGCAGATTTTGATCTGGCTCTTCCAGTTTTGTCACATTCCCACCAGAAGCACAATAATCGCAGCAGGTGCTGTAGCAGGATCTGTCACATGGGTCTGCAAACTGTGGGTCCTCATGTCCTGCTGGGCAGAGGCTGCATCTTCTGTCACAGGGCAGGGAAAGCCACTCTGGGGCTCACCACTGGCATGCAACTCCTTTGCATACAGCTTTCATCTTCTTTCGGCCATATCCTGGTGGCTTAATTTAAGCAAATCTCCGTCTGAAGCTGATGGGAGTTTTCCCTGTAGAAAGTGGGATTTTTCCATAACTTTCCACCCATTTCAAAGTAAACATTTATCTAGCCCAGGCTGAACCAGACTGGTCAGGTTAGGGAAACTCTGACTCTTCATGTCACTCTAAAGAACATTCCTGCATACCTTCTTATCCCAGAAAAAAAAAGGTTCTTCCTTCACGCCTGGGCCATGGGAGCAATCTTATGAAACTAACAGAGAAAAAGAAGTTTATCTTTTTCTCCTGTTTCTCTCTCTCTCTCTCGGTTTTTTTCTTCAAATTAGGAAGGATGGATTGTTAGCAACCATGGGGTTTCCTGGACAAGAGCACCAGCACCCCAAGCATGTCATCATTGCCCCATAGTTGCAGAACCTGCTTCCCTGATCAGATTAGAGCCGTGTTGATTGCTGGGATAGAAGGCAGGATTAGGAGATACTGGAAGGTTTCCAGGCAGTTTTCTTGGAGAAAAACCCAGCGTGACTGCAGCACTGCTCATTTGTCAGAAAAGATCAGCTCTGCAGATGTCATCCCACAAGAATCGCACTGTAGGTCCTTCACCAAAAGGATGAAGGTAAAAATTGCCTACTTAATCAAACAGAGTAAAACATGCATTGAAAATGGCTGCAGATACATTACCATAATTTCTCCATCCCAGGCAAGGACATGACATCTCAAAAATAGCTTCAGTGTGTGCAGGCTGCACCTGTACAATGAGGTGGTGGTTGACAAGGATGAAGCCTGACAGGAACGGCTGCTGGATTTCAGGGGTGAAGCCTGAGAGTTGGTGGTGAACAGAGAGAGCAAATGACTCCGTGGCAATCTGTTACCAGAGTAAATATAATGTCTCTTTACCCTACTCAGGACATGTAACAGCCTTGCTTCTTCCAGCTTGGGGTGAGAGAGGAGGCCAGGATTGTCATTCAAGGGAGGGGTTTTTGTGTTCCTGCTGATGAATCTACCAGAACACCTCTTATCATATTTTGCTAAGACTCACACAGAGCCCATCTGCATTTTGTGCAGAGGAATTTGTTTTAACATATCGGAAGTGCTCCACAGCCTCCAGGAACCTATCAGTGCCTCAAAGATCCTCTTCCAGAGGGGCTCAGGTGCCTCCAAAGCAGTCCCTACATGACACACTGGCATAGCTTCTTCCCTGCCCCCCTCAGAGCTCCTGATTCACTTGCTCACAAGCAGATTCATACTTTCCTGCTATTTTTACACACAACAGTCATCCTGGTTGTGTGCTGGGGTGCATGATGCACACTAACATGACCTGACATCTTTCCCCATATATGTGCATATTTGACTAGACCTTGGATCAATGCAGGCAAAATCACACAGGCTGGTCATTTGTGTCAGGCATCCATTCATCTACAGGGACCTTGATTTGGATAAGCTCATGTGTGTATTCACAAGCCATTATGTGATGCTATGTTATGTCTGGAGGAACAAGACATTCAAATTAACTTTAATGAATTTGTCCATCTGTCACTGCAAATCCTAGTCACAGGAAGGAAACAATGCATAGAAAGATCACATCCAAACTTTTCAGTGGTGACCCCTGATGCTGGGTACCCAGCATCCAAGTTTTTCCTCTTATGTTTGTTACATCTTTGTTTCCTTATTCTGTTTGCATTGAGGATTTCGATATTTACTGTATTTTGAATATAAAGCTCCAATTAATGTCAGTAGAACTTCTGCTTGCAGATAAGGGAGGAATATTAAATAGATCTGCAGTGCAGAGAGATGATATTTTAGTTCTTTCATACATTCGAGTTAGAAAATAACACTGTAGTTGGCTGGTGCTTTAAACTGCCAGAGATTTCAAAGTACTCTGCTCAATACCCAGGCAGAAAACTTCCCACCACTGAAGGGAGGTTCCTCCTGTTGGGGGATCATCAGCTAAGCCTCACTTTAAGGAAAGACATGGGAAAGAACAGCTAGAACACTACAGGTGAGCTAGAGAAGAAATATAGAAGGACTTCCACACCTGGATTAAGCAGGCAGAGTTGCTCAGCTCTGGCAGCCGCGGCAGAGAGGGAGTGGGGAGCTGAGCTGAAGGCACAGGAGCAAGGTACAACAGTTCATCTCAACTTGAGGATTGTAGAGATGATCAAACATTTTTTGTCTCTATGGGTAACAAGCATGGAATCATTTATCAAATGTCTTTTTCTTTTTTTCGATCTTCAGTGTCCTGCACTGAATATATATCAGGGATTAATTCAGATGTTTTTCAAGTGCTGAAATTAAAATAGCACTTGAAATTGAAATTGAAATATATGACTAGAAGTTGAACATGAATTTCCAAATGCCCTTTTTGCTGAATACTGCATTAATGCAATGTATTTGAACTGATGACTTTGTCTGGAGCAGTTGGGATGTGCTTTTAAACAGCTTGGCCTTCACCTTGGCCTTACAAAGTACCCTTTGTATGCTTAGTTGTGGAAATCTCCACCATAATGAGTAGTTGGATCTGGTTTTGTCTTCAAACATCATTTCAGGAAGTAATCTGGGGCTTTTTGTGCCTGCTCCCACTCACAGCAGGACATTCTTACCCTCCTTTGAGAGGCAGAAAATCTGAGGAAAGCAACATTTTAGTGATAAGCATATGCTGGCAGGAACACTGCTATAAAACTTGCAACAAAGACTTCAAGAAGCCAGTGTCATAGCAATTAGATTCACAGCGTCTATCAAATTATAATTCCAGCAGTACTGATGGTGAGAGAGCTTTTCACAGAGCCAGCTCCTCTTCCCACCTCTCCAAACATTTTTTTGCTGATTCATTTTGACTGGTAATGGGAAGGGACCTTGCTGTGGCCAAAGTCAATCCCTTAGAAAGTAAAGACAAATATTTACAAGTGTGCTGCTTTAGTTGCCTACGTATGTCCTTCTGTCCATCTAAGCACTGCCTTTAGTACTGACATTGAACATGAATCAGTCATGAAAGCTTAGGAGCCAGGGAAACGGCCCTTCCTGCTGGAGAGGCAAGGGACTGGGCTTGGAAACAACCATGGCTGTGCAGGAAGAGATGTGATGTAAACTGTAAGAAGCATGGGTGGAGAAATGGCAGCTTAAGAAGGACAGCTGTCCCAGTGACACTTCCAAGGGGTCTTCAATGCCCTAGCCCTTTTCCCTGACACTCCAGCCCCTCCAGCAGCCTGATGGGGCCAGGAGGGGCTGCCCACCTGTTCTGGGGCCCAGCGCAGCAGGTAATAGTGCAAAGAGCCGAAAAAGAGAGTAAATCATCTGCAGTGACAGGGAAGGAGAAGCTGGTGAAGGCACTGGGGATTGCCCCAGTACCACAGCAGCTCCCCTGGGTCTCTGGGCTGGTGATCTGCCTTCCCCTTTCGGGCTGCCTTAGCATAATTCTGCAACTGGCTGTTTCTTTGCAGCTACAGCCTAGGGAGAAGTCCAAGGAAACAACAGTAGAAACAAAAGAGCAAGTGCAAAGCAAATGGGAAGGGCTTAGGAGCAGTGCAAGCGCTCAGCATCTCACTCCTCTGGAAAACAGAAGGGAGCAAGAGGAGAGGAATTGAGAAAAGCACGATGAAGTCACAAGGAGTTGGGTCACTTCTGGACAAAACATGTTGTCCAGATGAATTAAAGAGTACATCAGCAGGTTTCTACTTCTGAGAATTTAGTTGAGCAACATTGTTAGGATCAGGGTTTTAAACCACGTTTATCAGATCCTTGAGCAGTAGGAAACTGCCTTGAAAATCATGAAAGGCTTTTCTTGGTTTTTAATTTAATTTTATTTTAATAAATGATAAGTTCTTTTAATTTGCCTGCTGGTTTCTGAGCCTTTAGGCCCTATTTAATTTGCATAGTCGTGTTGCCTTATGCAATGGTTCAAGCCTTTTAAAATTATCTTTTTTAATAAAAGCTTGGATTTTCCCAGAATCAAATTCCAAGGATTGGCAAAATGCCAAATACAGTCACGGTTGTGATAAATTAGCAAGCTAAATTTAATAAGAATTTTATGATAAAGAGCAAGTAATTAACAGATTGATTACAACAATAATTTTTTATATGCTGTTGACCAGAATGCCATTGTACATTCTTTTTATTGCCCCTAAGTATGGTCTGACTATATGAATGCATGCACAGATCCCTAGTATTCTGAAATCTGGGAGTTGAAGGAGAGTTACACTGATCTGGTGAACTTGTCATATGGCCTTTTCATTTAAATTACTTTATACATATTTCTATTTATTTTTAACTTAATATATTCTTTCCTTGAGAATCCCCATAAGAAGGTATCAGATGGAAGCATTTGTATAGGGAATATTGTGCAAACTCAGCCTGCATGTCTTAAAGATCTTCAGGAAATATATTTTTATAAGCAAATAGTCATTCTTCAGTGGTTTGAATTTTTGTTTTATTTTTCGCCTGAAACTCTTTTTTTCCTCACAAAGCAAAGCAAACCTGTTTGTTCAATTAGAGGACAAATGTCTTCCCCAATGCAGCCTTTTGAGGATGTTGAAGTAGTCAGCCAGCTCCAGAATTTTGTGGTGTCTTAAAGGCAATGGCCCATTGATTAATGGAGGAATCAGCAGCTAGGAAGGGGTAGAGGCCTAATGTTGTGTGACATGATATCCACTGACCCTAATTATCAACTTCAAAACAGCTCAAGGGTAGTGGAGTTTGCCTCCCAGCAGACAGATGCTTCTGACTTAGCTCTGGCCACAGCCCTAGTTGATGTCAGCATCATTTTTACAGACTGTAAGTGAATTAATGTCAGGGAGCAAGGAAGGAAAGACAGTGGAAGAAAGGCAAGTGGAACCACCAGCATTAGTGGGAGGGTGGCCAGAACTGGAGGGCAAATTAGAGCACATTGAAATCCTTTGGGTAAGGGAGAGGAAGCTCCCTCCTACACTGCCCTGGGGGTGAGGGAGGGCAGGCAACACCCAAAAGAAGGGATGCACAGGAGACTGGGAGTATGACACAGGTTTTTAGAGTGGTGCCTGGGGGTTAGCAGTGAATAGGACCAAATGTCACACCAGAAAGTGTGACACTCTAAAACTCGGCTGGTATTAAAGGAGGCAGCTGAGTTACACAGTCTCTTTGCAAATTGAGTGAGATGATTAAGCTTGGGCTGGAGAGGGAAAGAAGATTTAAATAATTTGTGATAGGATGAAAGCTTTTCCTCACAGAAGTTCAGGATATATATGCAAAAATACAGCCTAGTGCTAAGAAGCACTAGGAAAGGAACTGTCCATCCAAGGGTGTCTTCAGCCCAACAGGGAGTCTTCAACATCAGTGAGAAAAAACTTTCTCTTGTGGGATTTCTTGTTGGTGTTTGTTTGTTTAAAAAGAGGGAGATTTTTATGCACTTTGTTCTTCACTGATGTCTTCCAGTATCACACAGGAACATATGCAGATTCTAATCCAGGGATATTGTAGATCAAAGTGGTGCCCCAGCTGCTGCATCATATCAGATATGGCTCTTGTAGCAGGACTCTGGTTTTCCCTTTTCAGATAATTTTCATCAATTAAAAAAACAGATCAAGAAAAGCAAAAGATGGAGGAAAGTGCTGTAATTAAAATAAAAACTTCCTCTTTGAGCTCACATGCCAAGATATCCAGCAATCAGCATGGGAGAATGAAGCATCCCCTTACCTTTAGAGAAACAGAAGCAGCGCATTTCTCTGCATTCGGTATTTGCATTCCCTCCCTCCAGCTTTGAGAGCTACCTGTGTAACCACATTACAGTGTCTCTCCCAATTAAGCATAACATCAAAGAGGATTTTGGGGCTCTGAGGACATGATTAAGAAATAACCTATACTTCGTGCTACTGTCAGGATGCTTCTCTGGGCCACTAAGCTGTTGGAAACATCATTGCCAGCCACTGTATTGATCAAAAGATGATGAATAGCCAATAACTTGGACACTCCTGCAGCTTCCCTCGTTCACTGCAGCTAGTTTAATTCTGATGTTGCTAGGATATATCATCTTAGAGAACATAAACCCTACAAAGCCCTCACCGACAAGAGGATTAGAAGAGCCTGTCTACTAGCAGATTATGTATATGAAAGAAGAATAAAATCAAACATAAAATACTTCATTTCTGGCTAAAATTAGGTAATTCTGTGCATGCAGAGATGAAATGGTCAGGGTGGCTTTATCTGTTGTGCACCCCACAATAGTGCTCTGCTCCAGCTGTTCTCTCAAGACACATCTCCACAGAAAGGCAGTTGTGCTTTAAGGAGCACCACAAACTTCTCTGTCATCTGATTATACGTAGACAAATCCGAAGTAAACATAAGCACTCACTGGTTGACCTAGGTAACCTTACTTCCCATGTATTCAGTGTCAAGATTCACATGTTTTTTGAGAATGAGTCATTTCACTCTAACATAGGTCAGAAATTGTGCCACTGGAGTACCAGGCCAGAGAGGTCCAACTCCCTTTGCAGGGCACTCCACCAGCCCCCCCCAATCCAAAAAGGGAAGGGCAATACAGTAGCTGTGCCTGCTCATGAGTCCCTGGACCTGACAGCATCAGCAGAGCAACCACACAGAGACTCTGCCATACATACACACATACAGATATATACATCTCTGCATATAGACAAACTTCCAACAACATGGGACCTCTATGTATACGTGTCTATATATGTGTATGTGTATAAACTCCTCCTATATTGTTTTATGCATGAAATTCAGGTACCTCAAATTTTATGATAATTTCCCCTCTAAGCATTGAATATGTCATTAGAGAAAATCTGTCAATATCTATCGGGCCTTCCCAATACCATCTAACTGCTCAAACATTAAGTTGTTGCATTCCAAAAGTGAGTCTTGGACTTGACATCTTTATGAGGACCAATGTGATTCAAGTAACCAGGGTCCTGCAGGAGTTCAAGTCCGTGCTGGTTTTGGCTGGGGCAGAGCTAATTTTCTTCACAGTGGCTGGTACGGGGCTGAGTTTTGGATTTGTGCTGAACACAGGGTTGACAATACAGAGATATCTTTGTTATTGCAGAGCAGAGCTCACACAGAGCCAAGGCCATTTCTGCTTTTTGTACTGCCACGCTGGTGAGGAGGCTCAGGGTGCATGGGAGGTTGGGAGGAGACACAGCCAGGACAGGTGACCCAAACTGACCAAAGGGATGTTCCAGACCATGTGGCATCATGCTTAGTATATAAAGGGGAGGAAGAAGAAGGAAGAGGGGTGACACTTGGAGTGATGGCATTTGTCTTTCCAAGTACCCATTTCACATGATGGGGTCCTGCTCTCCTGGAAATGGCTGAATACCTGCCTGCTCACGGGAAGCAGTGAATTAATTCCTTGCTTTGTTTTACTTTTGTGTGCAGCTTTTGCACAAGAGCCTATTAAATGGTTTTTATCTTAACCCACTTTTACCCTTCTGATTCTCTCTCTGATCCTACTGGTGAGGGAGTGAGTAAGCAGCTGTGTGGGGCTTGGCTGCTGGCTGGGGTTAGACCACAACCAAGTCACTGCTCAGTGGAGTGTAAATGCATGCATACAGATATGCTCATACCAAAGTGAATAGGATTAAATTAAAAGATTGCCACACTGCTGGTCAAAACCATCTTATTTAATCCATGAACGAGTCAAATTATTTGCTTGTAAAACTAACAGGAATACCGTGCATATCCAAGTAATGTGTTTAGCCTGGGCTTAACTCCAAGTTTCCTTCACAGCAAAACTGCCCCCTCTGTGGCACCCCTAACATCTGGGGGCAAAAGAAAGTGATGTAAACCTTAGTGAAAGACATCTGATAATATACTAAAGATATTTGTGTATAAATGCTACACATCCTTGTGTCTAAAACACCACTCACTGGTACTCAGCAAACCTTAGGCAGAGGGAGCAAATAAGTGGAAACCCGTCAGATCTGGTGACTGAGTGCTAACTCAGTTGGTTAGTACTAATCTGCGGCTGTTTCTCTACTGTGCACTTCAGCATCTGTAACTGTCTCTACATCAAAACGTTGTGCTATTTGATCTTGACATTTTACCTAGACTTCCATCTCAATATTTTCCATTTGCTGTCTTGACTGTGATCTCTTTCAGAACTCCAGATATCATGGAATTTCCCTCACCACTTTTTATGACATATGTGCCCTACTCATTTGCTACAACACTGATGGCCACATGCTTGGCCATGGGAACCCTTCCATAACACCATGCATTTTTTCCCTGTGAATGTGCAAGATATTTCAGTCTCTAAGATCCCAGATGGCACTTTCTTTTTAGCCTGTGCACCAAAAAAAACCCAAAACAAACTGAATCAGAAACCAACCTGAATCAAAAACCAACCAAACAAAACCAACAACAACAAAACCCCAAACCAAATTACAGACAGTGAATTCTACTTCTTGTTTTCTTCTGAGCTTTGGTCTTATTTCCTAATTCAAATTCTCAAACTCATTAATATTGCAACTCTGGGAACTTACCAGTCATACAACTCTCCACCTCTCTGCTCTTGCCTTGCACAGCTACACCACAAGTCTCATTAATAATACTTGCATCATTAAATACTGTGAGAATATCACATAGTTTATGTAGGATTTAACTCTGTGGAATTTGGTTATAGGGGTAAAATAGAAGTGAGAGATCTCTAAAGATGGGTTTAGAGCATGGGAGTTTATTGTGAAAGAGCATGGGTGTGAGAGACCTGCTGAGCTGCAAGACGCAGCTCAAAGTAGGCCAGAGAAAGAGAGAGAAAGAGGCAAAAAGAGAGAGTAAAAAGAGAGTGATTTGCCGTTTACAGTACAATAAATCATCTTCTCTGTTGAATATTCTAATTCTCTTTAACCAATCTGAGACAAACTACAAACTCTACAATATTTGCATGCAACCTATAAGAATCATTACATTACCATACGGGGTTATATTTTAAACCTTAAAAAACTACTTTTGGGAATCTTCTACCAGGCAGGCAGGGTTTTTTCTGACCTTTGGACGTGCCTGGGCAGAGGGTATTGTTCTATCAAGAAGGAGGATTACCTTCAGTCATTGTTTCTTAGTTACTTTTCAACTCAAACCTTGTCCTCATCCCAATCTCGACTATACTTTCTATATTTTCAGCATCCCTTGCAAGGCAATCATATCTATAAGACTTTCCTATTTCATCTTCCCCAACAAGTTTGTGTTCTTTCTTTCCTCTAGCTGTTTCCACAGAACGACCCCCCTCTTTAACAGGTCCCCAATTCAGCTCTTCCTGAAGACCAGGTACTCTTCAAGCCATCATAGGGAGACATTGGGATTGTGACAAGTTGCAGCAAAGCCCAGTATGTTTTTGGGAAACCTGAACTCTAGTTGATCTGGCCAAGCCAGAAAAACCTGGTGTGCTTCCTCACACCTAGTCCAAGCACACTCTTTGTGTGCATCATGCTTAGCAGCAAGCACTCGCATGCAAAGGAGGGCTCTATCAAGGTATCTACAACTCCTAGTGATCCCTGGCAGCAGTGCCAGGATGCTTACTAGAAAGGCTATATCTTTCCCATCACCATGTGACAGGCTACCAGGGCAGCAACAGGAGCAGCTAGGACAGAGAATTCCCAGAGCATCTGCACATCCTGGTCTGTGTGAAGGATTTGCCAAAGTTCAAGTTTTCTCCATCACACCAAGCTGAAAATCAGCAGAAATCTGTGCCTGAGTGCTACCAAGGTCTTTGTTGGGAACAAGAATAGTCTGAGGTGAGTCTGTCCCTGAGGAAGATGTTTTTCCAAGATTTGCTGGAGAGTCATTTCCTATCACAGTAACTGGAGTTTTGAGTCAGGACAGAAAACAGCTTATGAAATCCTAAGACAAAACGTTCTCTTTCAGATAGGCCAGGTAGAGATGTCTTCCAACACCTGAGAACCTTCACTTTAGTTCAGACAAGTGAAAAACTGTCTAACGTGTTACTGCACAAACTGGCTCGAGGGTTGCTTGTTGTCATCCACACAGCTCTGCTCAGCACAGCAGACTCATTTTAGTTTCATTAGCAGATGTCCTTGAGGTGTTTGAGGCTGGTGCCTCAAGACAGAGAAAGAGGTCTGCAGATCAAAGTACATCTTTGATCATCCAAGACATTAATTTTATGAGCTGGGCTAAAACACCGCAAATTCCACAGATTCAAGCATAATGAATAGGTGAGAGTGCAATAGGTGGTATAGCTTGACATTAATTTCTAAATTCAGAGGTGGCTTTCTCAAGTTGGTGGCTGCTGGGCAGCATGATTTATGACTTTGCCTGCAGGAGGTAACTCTTCTGCTAATAGGAAGTGAGCTATTTGTTAAACAGAAGAGCTGGGTGTCTCTGTCCCTTGGTTCTGCTTCCCACATCGTGGCTTCTGCTGCCAGCATTATGTTTCAAATCATTACTTCAAAGGTTTATAGAAGCTCGGTGTCTGTTTGGAGACCTCTGAATCCAATACTAGGACAAGTACAATGTTTTGTGTTGGAGAGCATTGGGAGTCCAGCTTTGCCCTGTCATGAAGTCAATGACACACACAAGATAAGGTCCTCTGCAAGGGAGTTTGTGAGGTTTGCTGGAGCTGGAAAAAGGCCATGAGGGAGTTTGTATAAAGGCAACTTTTCTTTGTCTTTCCAAGGCCATTTCACATTTCAGATGATATGTGTGCACCATTTTATTTGGGTAACCTCACAGAATGAGCAGAACAGAAGGCACATGGAGGAGTCATGTATCACTGGTAGAATTGATCGGAACACTGGTATGGAACATACATTTTTCCAAACTGCTTTTCTTTTGACCTAAAATGATACTGTTTTTTGTCAGAAGAAATGCTTACAAAATTCAGCTGTATAGGCTATGAAATACCTGCTGTTATCCTCCAATGCTTTTAAGCAGTTACAGATATCTCTTATTGGACATATATACATATGGGCACACACCCCTGTGACTTGTGTTTGTGCCATAAGTGTTGTTGAGCTGACTTAGTCTTTGTCAAGTGCTTTTTCTTGCAAATGTTGCCCATCTCTCCTGGGGTGTCATGAGCTCAAGGAGCTCAGGTGGCAACAAGCCTGACCAGCGTTGGGTACAAAAACTATATTTTGTGTTCAGGCATATATTAGCAGAATGTGCCTGGACTGTAGTGGAGTATATTACTGCAGAAGCTTCAAAATATTTCATCAGTGCACTCCGAGATCATTGAGTGATGAAATCTGTCAGCACACAGAGACATAAAAGTTTTGTTCTGGGCACTCACTGGGTTCTGTAAGTACCCATAATTCAGTGTTCACGGTTCTGACTACGTATATCTTTAAAACACCCTGACAGATGCAAAGACTGGAGCTTTCAGCTATGTCTCAGCAACTGTAGATCAGAAAAAGTATCCGAGTAGTTGCCAAAACAGTTGTGTTTGCAGCGCAACTGCTGCAAGGAGTGACAGGGCTATAGAGGTCTGATCTGCCACAGTTCTTTCACTTCAAGGCAGTGAGGGAGGTTGACAAGTTTGGCAGAAATCCAGCAATGGCAAACACAGTTTGGAAAGGGTGGGAACCACTGACCCAGTTTTATATATGTCCAGATCATTACCCACAGGAAAAATTGCTACTGAGAACAAGCTCTCCCTCTTTTTCTTTTTTTTTTTTCTTTAAAGATTGTGTTACTCTGGAAAACTATTAAAAAAAAAGAAAAGAAAAAGTTGAGTGGAAGGAGATTTCTTTTCCTGACACTCTCAAAAACAATCATTGTTTTCCCTCTTCCTGCGCTGCTAAATCACGTTGCGAGTCTTATCATGCTTTGGCTTCGTCAGTCAGGTCACATGTCAACATCAAGACAAAGTCATACTGAAAACAGCACAGCCCTCGCCTGTAGACAGACCTGTGCTTGCAGCAATGCCAACAACCCACAGACTCTACTAAAATATCTGCAGTAGTTACTTCCTGCCCCTGCAGTCCCAAGTGCATTTCCTAAGCCAGGAACATCTTGCAAATATTCTCCTATGAAACACAAAATTGTCTTTCAAGTAGCAAAGTAGAAGTAATTGGTGCTGCAAACCTTCCTTCTTGTCCCCAGATGAAGAAAAAAAAGAAGGATGTTTTGATTGTTATCACAAACCCAATAAATGTGCTTCACGGGTCATTAAGTTCAAATCCGTTCTTTTGGAAAAAAGATTAAGTGCAGCACTGTACCTTATCCTGAATCCACTGCCAAGCTTTGTTTAGAAACAGCATTTTACAGACAACTTTTTTTTCCTCCTGTGAGAGAAACCTGCTCACCCAGGGCAGAAGCTGACTGCATGCAGCACCTGGCTGCATAACAAGTGCCACCCTAGACTGCTTAAGCACATTAAAAGAGCCTCACTTCTCTTTTTATTTTAGGGTCTGGCCTGACAGTGATAAGGAGTTTATCCACTGCAGCTCAAGGAGCAGCATGGCACAGGAGGTGAGCAAGCACTCCTGCCAGCCACTTCAAGGTCTCATTTCAGCATCCTGTGGCTTTGGATCACCCACATCCTGCCAGAGAGGTTCAACTAACTCCTGCTGCAACCTCCTTTAATGGTTTTGATGAGAAACTGCTATGTAAGGAAGCAGAGAGCAGGAATTAGGCGATTACAGGGTCGGAAGTCAGGAGAGAAGAAGGGAGCCAAGGTGGGGCATGACACCTGGGAGTCTTGTTGGGGCAGGGCTCACTGGGAGGGTGGATGAACACAGGTGGTCACCTCTTGTGAGTGAGCCATGGCTGCTACAGGATACTTTATGGGAATGAGATTTTCCTTTTAGTTGCAGATGAGTCTTTCAAGCATTAATTTCAAATACCTGCAGTACCCAGTCAATTTACTGAGTTTCAGGGCACCATTTAATTTGTTGTTATTGACAATAACGTGTTTTGAGACATTTTAATGTATCCTGCATATCTTGAAATCAGCTAATGCAATTCTCCCAAGAAATACTGAAATTATTTTAGTTTGAAACCTTACATAATTCAGTTTTTAACAGGTTCACTTGTGAAAAATATTCGTCATTTTCCCTGCGTCTGAAGTAGGAATGGCATCATGAATTCTAAGGGGTTTAAGAACATGAAAGGAGGAGGATTTAGCCTATTTCTTAATAAAAGATTCCTGAAACATGTTAAAGCTGCTGTGCTGAGATACTCATATATAAGAAGTCTTATGAAAATATGTCTTATCCAGCTTTCTATCAGATTGAAGTTACTCAGAAGAACTTACAGCATCCTGAAAGTCACTGTTTTTTTCAGAGAGATCATCTTAGATTGACACTAAAACTAAAATGTGAAGTCAAGTATTTAGGTAAGTGATAAAAACCTTTTTTCTTTTTCTTCACTAAGAAGTGTTTTAGATAAAAACTATATGTATTACTGAGGGAGCAACCAATTCTGTCTTGTGACTTACCTCTCATGAATGCATGATATAGTTAATTACAGTACATGCATCATTTGGTCATTCAATCATATTAAAAATTCTTGTGAGACACTGTGAAAGAAATGTTAAGCTTTTGATAATATCCCTTTGTCAACTGCATCTAAGTGATAATTAAAGAATTTTAGAGTGCAAGTGGAAAATCATTATCTAACACTGAAAGAGATAAAGAAGTAATTTTGGTTTATTTTTTTTAAGAGCTACAAAAGATATTTTTAATTCCTTTTAATGCAAATCTATGAGATAACCATCATCAGAAGATACACCTAGATATGTTCATGTGTCTAAAATTAGCAAAAGTGAGATCCCTCCTGCAATTATAAAACTCTAGGAATTAAGAAAATATCTCTAAGTGCTGCTAAACTGCTTTTAAAATCAAATTGCTTTACTGTTTATAAGAGGTTTCATCAGCTAGAAGAAAATATCTTCTTTTTCTCTGCTAGAGAGGCACCTTCCAAAGTTAACATCTTGCATTATCCAAAGCTATTGATGATACTGCGAAAGCTCAAATAATTTTTACATTTTCATATATTCTTTGTGTAGTTTTAGCACCATCTTGAAAATAATTTAAAAACCATGATGGAGTACTCCCTTTTCATATCTGTGTAATAATGAATTACTATGAAAAACCATTTGACATTTTTAGTTGAAAGCATAAATAAAAAAATAAGATTTATTCAACCACATCTTGAACATTTTCTCAATTGGAAAAGAAGCTCACACTTGAGGACAACACAGAAAACTTTCATCCTACCAAAATGTATCATATCAGCTCCTGGCTGATCTTTGGACCAATGTTATTTAAGTTACAGTCAAGACAGAGTGATCTGCATGTTTAACTATGGCTAATACTGCTGTGGCAGCAGCAGCAGCAGCAGCCACCTCTCAGTTAGCAACAAACCAAATAATTTAAAAATTTCATCCATTAATAATTCCTTTGGTGATCAGCTCTTCTTGCTCCTTCATTCTGGTAAAAACCACTTTATCTTCTCTATACACTATGCATATTAGAGCAATACCAAATACTGTGACAAATTCAGCTCAGTATTTATCCCATAATAATGCATAGGCTAAATTATCTTTATGTAATAAAAGGAAATGTATGGAAGGTAATCTTAGAACTTCTTTCAGGTAAGCTAAAGCTTTAGTTAGACTCAACAATCTCATGGTTTTTCCAACCTTAATGATTCTATCATTGATTCTATCATTCCTTGAAAAGCATTTAAACCTGGTATTTTTATCTGTGTACATTGCTTAAAATTGCTTTTGTATTAAGACTGGAAAGAAACAGGACCCTTTGATTTCACAAATAATGCTTTAACATGAACATAAGTTTGAGAAAAATGCACAGAGCTACAACAAGAGAGTTTGGGGGAAATTAAGTAGCCTCCAGCAGAGATAACTCTAGGTAATTCATTCAGAAGTCCTCCTGGAGGAAGGAGTCTGCTCAGTTCTACTGTTCCCTTCTCCCAGGAGGTTACCTATCCAGGCCATGTTTTTCCTTCTGCAAACAACAGAACTGTGGGCATACCCACTCTGGTTTTTTGGAGGTTTTTCCCATCTCAGTTCCCCTGTAAAATCCTAACCCAAGCCTTGACCTAAACTCAGAAGGAAACACTTATTTTTCCATGCTGAAGGAAACATTTGTTTTGCCATGCTGGGATTATCAGGGAGCTTTGTTCTTCCAGTGATCACTTTTGTATCACAGAGCCCCTGGTGCAGCACACTCAATCTCCCACTGCTGGAGCTGGATAATCATTTTCAGGAGCCCTGCTGAGACCCCAGTCTTGACATCTCCAGGCCATGTTACAAAAATGGCTTAAAGCCAACCCTGCACACTGTGTTCACGGGAGAACCACATGAATAGAATTTGTTTTGATCTCTTGCTAGATAGATGCTCACCTGGGATGTCCACAGCTACTCAGCCACTCTCAGAGGTGCCAGGATGTCCACTGATGGCTACAAGCAGTGTGGGCTCCATCCAGATGTGCACCTCCAGCCAGATGTGAGCTGTCTGGAGAGGCAGCTTGGCAAACCACAAGGGTGGAGATGTGAGATCCTCTGAAATCACAAGTTATAGAACTGAAAGGGGCGGGGGGACTGGGTCTATTCCGTGAGCAAACCAGGCATCTGCCTGGGACAGACAACTAAGAGGAAAGTATTCTGAGAGCTGCAATGTGACTGGACTATCTGCCACATGGATTCCCACACAAAAAGGGACATTTTTGGTTCATCAGTTACGTGGACTAGGATGCAAGGGCTTGCTGTTTAAGCAGTGTGATGCCTTCCCAGGACCACAGGATTAGCACCATGAAGGGGAAAGGCCAGCTCTGTCTTTGGGCTAGATCTGTTGGAAAATGTTGGATTGTACAAAACTAGGACATAAGAAAAGAGACACAAACCTATTATACAGGAAAGGAAAAGAAAGTGGCAATAAAAATGGAAATCAATTTCTTATTGCAGTGACTCTTTCCTCAGAGTGATAGCCTTGTCTTGAAGGCTGTGAGAAAGAGGGCTCTGTGTGTGATTTTGGCTGCCCTGCATGGCTCTGCAGACCAGGTGATCTCACCAGGTCATTTTTATGATGATCTGTGGTCTGTCCTCAAGGTACATTTATGCAGTCGTGTTTCCTTCAGCAGGGTGATGACTACATAAACTAAGGGCTGAAATCAGCCCATCTGAAGTGAGTCAAAGCAGAAGAAACATTTCCCCTTTGGGCACAATGTTAAATAGATCTGTCAGCCTGATGTTTATGGTGGTGCTGCACAAGAAAAGCATTCCTCCACCTCATGGCTAATATGCTTATAAATGTTTATAAATACCCTTTGGCTTGGGCAGGTTAAATGCACAGAGTCCAAATCTAATAAAAGTCCACATTTCACTGATACTACACCCACTGCCCCCTCATCTCATTTCACTTATAATAATGATATTTCTTGTTGCAATTCTGTTATATCAGCATGTGGTCTTCCTTGTAATTTTTCTCAGTTTTGCTCATATGACATGATCTATACATTACCAGCATGTTATGAAAATCAAAGGAGATGTAAATCCTTCTAATGCTGGCATGCCTACTTTAGTATTATAAGCTACCAGTAAAATACCTGAGTGAAAATGAGAATTAAAATGCACAGAAAATTCAGGTTCTTTGGGAGTCTTAAATCAACCTGCTGACACCTTTCACAGCCTTTTCTGTGGTTGTGGATATTGATGTGAACTAGAACATCTACTGTGTTGCTTATTTGTGACTGTGCATTAATGCTGGTATAATCAGTGATATGTACAGCCCTGGCACAAAGCACACACAAGTTGAAAGATAAACAGTTTTTGTAAATTATAAACACCTCTAGCTGAAATAATTTTACCATTAGTCATGGTACTCAGTTCTATATTTCAGTCCAGTGAAAGAGCTGGAGAAGTTTCAATGAAAGCTGTTTGAATAGACAGCGATTACATTACTCTAAATACAGAAATACTGAATTTTGTGCACTGAGGTGACTGGAGCTGCAGAAGCTGCTACTATTGTAAAGCACAGAGACAAAATGTACAGAGCACTTAGGGGTTGCCTGGGGAAACCTCATGATTACAGGTAAATTCTATTAATGTGTCTGCCAGAAAGGCTGCTCTGCACTAAGGAACTCAATAAACATGATTTGTGTCTAAGATTTATTTTTGTCAAGCCACCTATTACCCATGTTTTATGTGTGTTGCTTCCCTTCAGCCAGGGAGGGAAAATATATTACACTTCTGACATCATCCTCATCGTGTTTCTCCACTTGCTTAAACTACTTAGATTGATTTAAGAACTGGTATGATTTACAATTTCCTTTTTCTTTGCTTTTCATTTTTAATAGCCCTCATAATTTGCAGCCTGTGTTTATGGTTTGTAGCACTGTGTGCATGACAACATTTTGGTCTTTCCTTATCTGAGTGGTCTTAGATGGCTACACCACAAAGGTGAGGGTGGGACCCTGGTTTTGGAAGATGCCTGCAAAGAGTAGGGTCCTGCTGCAGCACCACCTTCACCCAAAGAAACCCCACAGATGTGCAGGAGGAGGCATTACAGTAACACCTGCAGAAAACACAAGCGATCAACACCCAACAGCAATGACATTTAAGACCACTGTGACCATTTCTTCTGCATAACATGATATTGCCTGGACTGGTTCTAATTTCACATCTTCAGACCTGTGACTGTGCATCTGGAGCTCCCTCGCTCCAACCTTTCTTGTATCATAATGCATGGTAATGATCACAGCAGGATCAGTTCACAGGAAAGCAACCTCTCTGCTCCACCATAATGTTGCTTTAAGTGTATGCACTGCATACATATATGAGGCTTTTTACTCACAGCATCACATTTCAGTTGCTTTGTCCCCATGGTATATTCTTAGCTGGACGTTTAGGTATGGGCTACTTGCTCTGTGATTGTTGGAGCTTGGCTCCTGCATGAATGTAGAGGTCAGGGGCTGGTGGGAATCCTTTACTATCTCTGCAGACAAGCTATGGAGCAGGGCCAATCATTTGGATCCTACAGGAAATGGCCCAGCTGTGAGACCATAACAAGCTGATAGGTTACTGCAATTTGAGTCATCTCCCACCATTACAGCTTATGTAGCCTTGAAAACCAACATTCGTCTTGTAGACATTGCTCAATTCCTCTTCCACCTTTCTGCTTCTTGACACACTGTCTCTCTGAAGAAAGCTTTTTAGGTTTTTTGTATCTCAAAAAGGTTATCAAAATACTACAAGCTCTTCCCAATTCAAATTCTGCATGAAGGAAAGCAGGCAACTTGAGGTGATGTTCTTCAACTGTGCTCTGGAAAATCAGCAAGGACTTCAAATTTAAATCAACCAAGTAAGTTAGAAATGTCAGGCTATTGAATAAAATCCAATGTGATACATCAAGGTGTTTAGTACACAAATAAAAGTTTACCATTGTGGAAAAACCTTTAAGTGTCATAAAATACAAACAATTGACACTTTAGACTTCACTTAAAGATTCCACTGAAGAGGTGTCCACTTCTTTCCTTCATATCTTGTTGCTTCAGTGGGAGACCCTCATATTAAAATCCCTGTCTCATTTTTAAACTTTACTTATTGGTTTGGATTAGTCAAATTACAGCCATTTGTTTCTGTTGAGCTTTGCTGTCCTAAAGACTTCTGCATTTTCTCTCAACCCAGGTACTTAAGCAGCGCAATGCTCTGGTGTCTTAATTTTCTTTTTTGAGATGCTACAAAGAAATCAGTCTTCTCTTTTCCTTATTTCAAATATTTTGGTTTTCAGTTCTTTAAAATTTCTCTGGTCTTCACTCTTTAGTTTTTCAGTTTGTTTCAAATGGGCCACGCAGATCAGATGCCAGACTGGTTTACTGGGCCCTCAGCTCTTGGCCCCAGATTGCTCCTAATTAGCTGACTCTGTCCCAGGCCATGGTGTGTTCTCTTTGTTCTTACTTGGACATCCTTTCATGTGGCTGGGCCAAAGCAAACCAAATATTACAATAAGGCCTTTCAACAGAACTCCTATTAATATGCATTACTGCAGTGCCTAGAGTAGCCACTTGAGATGGGGAGTGTACGTGCTGTCTAGTTAAACATTGTCTGTCCCGATGTAGCAACAATCCCTGAGTAAAGTCTGCCACTCTCTCCAGGAGTATCTTGCTGCTCACAATCATTGGCTCCATTGAATTCATCTATGCATCAGAGTATAATTTTTTGTGAATGGCAGCAGCAGCAATCTGTTAAAGTTCAGAATTACCCTGTTCCCTGGACATGTAATATTTCTTGAATTCATTATGAGAGACAAGGTGAAAGAAATTTCTCCTGAAAGGAAAGTAAGAGACACTGTAGGATATAGGAATGCCACTTAGATGAGGATATACGGTATGACCATTTGTGATTAGTGGACTTCAAAGGATTCAACTGATAATGCATAAATTACCTGATTAAAAACTTTATTGGAAGACTAATAATAAAATCAGAATGAGACCTGGCTGTTCTATTTCAGCTTTACCAAGCTCTATTATTAATTAGTTCTGGGTATTGCTGTGGTCATATCACCATAGAGAGGCTTGCTGACCTATCAAAGCAAGATCATGGAGCATCCTGGGCAACTGTTTAATGTACAGTTCCATTGACTCCACATTAAGTTTAAATCAAAATGGGCAGATTATGGTGAGGGAAAATGAGCCATCAAGATTCATTTACTCTCATTTTTAGAATATGTTCAGGGCTTCAGTAAGTATTGCAGAATTTCAAACTTGTTTTTAACCCAGAGATTTATGAAATTAATATTACAGATAGACCAAATAAATACAGAACAAGTGTTTGCCTTTTTTATACACTGGCACATTAGTTCTTCCTCTTACAGACTTTCTCAGCTGCAGGTAAGGTTGGAACATCTAGTTTTATTAGAATAAAAAAATCCAGTTGCTTTGTGCCTTGTCTTTCTTTTTTAATTCACAAAAAGGCTCAATTTTTATGCAGATTTTTTTAAAATCTATAGCTTCAAGTGGAATCAGCTTCATTCTTTATCAGATGAAATGGGCTGCTGTGCCACTATGTGCTTCAGGAATTCATTCAGAGAAGACAGAAGATGGGGAGGCCAAAGCCCCCACAACCCAGACAACAATGGCTCTCAGCCAACTCTGATCTTCATGAGCAGAGCCAGAAGGTTCAGATCCTCATCTCTTCACCCACCTGCTGGCAAGACCCTGCTTTTTTCCTAAGAAGCTGTCCTACTTTGCAGCATGGACTAAAAGATTGAAGGGGACAGTAAGCAAGTGTAGCAGTAGTCCAGGGATTAAGGGATTCACCCAGAAGGGAAGAAAACTGGTTTAATCTCTTCTTCAGGGGCTGTTTTATGCTGATAAATGCAAAATAGGTAAGCTGCCTGTGGAACCAGAACTGGCATGAGAGTACCCCTCATTTTTCAGGCCTGAGCTTTGATGGGGCTGGGGGAATGAGGATTCCTAAAGGGAGGTCCCTTTGGAGCTGCTGGGCATTTTGAGGTCTCTCTGCAAGGCTGATGGACAGTCAGCCATAATTTCAGCACTGATTGCAATAAAAACAAGCCTGAGCCCTGGGATTTTCAAGAGTTTTAGGATGAAAGCAGCCGTGTAAAGTCAAACCACTGTGCAATAAGGCATCACTTTAATCCATTAACTCTCCATTATGGGCTAAGTACATTTCTTAATTACCAGGGGAGACTTTGGAGGGTAGCATAACCACATGATTCCCACTAATAGGAATGAAAAGTTTATTGCTGCATCCTAGACTTTGCCTAATATCTTAATTTCACCCTCAGAGCTGTGCCTGCAGGCAGCAGTCAGATGAGATCCATTTAAAGAAAAATATGTTTAGCATGAGCATTCAGGATTTAGTACACATAGCTTGATCCTCTTTATTTGTAATTCCCTGTTCAGGCATTTCTCTTCAATGCTGTGAGAGCATCTTGAGCTCTGAAAAGGCCAGGCTGAAGGATAACATGTGGTGCAATAACAGCAGAGTTGCTTTTCCTGAAGTTAAGGAATGTGAACAAAAGGCTTCCTGGGCCTGTCTAGTTTTTAAAATCAATTGTGTCAAGCAGGGAACAGGAGGCAAGGAACAGACAGGGCTTTGGCCTTTTTCTCCTCCCTTGGACTGCCTCCAGTGTCACCAGTGCACAAGCTACAATCTCAGTCCGATGACTTCTGTTCAGCTGCAGGGAGCTGCCGCATCCCTGCCCCCGCTGGCAGCCCCTCAAGGGCATTGCAACAGCTGAGAATAAAAGGAATGCAGCAGCTCAGGTCACCTTTCTCTCATCCCTGCTTCAAAATACTCCTCTTCCAGAAAGGAAAGCCATGGTTTGTTCTGGTAGTGCCACACCCTTCAGCAAGTCTCCTCAAATTCACAATAACCAAGGTTATGGGGAAGAGTTTAGAGGTGCCAGTGCAGAGCAAACAGTTGGCACCTTAGAAGCTGAGGCTCTTGATTTGGAAAGCCATGTCTGCCAGAGAGAAACGGGTTAGAAAACTGCTCCTCTCTCCATGTCAGCCCCTTCCTTCCCACCCACATGCTGCAGCTCACGCTCCCCTCAGTTGTGCCAAGGCAGCTGCTTTGGGGACTGCTGCAAACAGGATCTCTTTGATTATCTCAGTTTAAAAATAAACCGTTTTTTTCCTATTAATCTTTAGCCTAAATTATGCCAATAATCCACTCTGCAGTCCAGCCACAGAAGCTGGTGCATTGCTCAGTGGAGGGGACAGAGAGACACAGTGCTGGGAAGGAAAATTGTGGCTGAGGAACTCCTTCACTGTAGTGCAGCCCTGTTCTCCCATCAGGCTCCTATAGCATGACCTGGATATTCCATTTCATATGGAGCTCCTTGGTTGTTAATATTGAGTTGTGCACTACTTGGTCAGGCAGCAGTACAAATTAATGCCCAGTGAAATATGGACACACCATTGCACAGAATTTGGGAAAGAATGCACCATGGACTGTTTCAAATTTAAATATTTAAGCTAACCCTATCTTAAGGGAAGCAAAGCAGTACCTTTCCTGCAAAGACTGCAAAGACCAAGTTACCTAATCCATACTCCCAATTATCTGGAATTTATTAAGTTCAATAAGTAGAATTAGGCATGTAAATCAAGCCCATATTTTGAAAAGACTCCTAGCATGATTGAAGGAGACCCTACAGTTTTTGGATTTCTCAGTGATAAAACCAGTGTAACTCAAAGCAATGAAGTGAAACTAAAGAATGAAAAATTTACATTAAATAAAACCAGAAAGGAGTGCTGGATTCTGCACAATACTGCATGAGAAATAGCCTGCATTTCTGATACTCTAGAAATATTGGATAAAATAATCAAACTACAGCACAGGGGATAATTTTTAATAGGTGAGACACAGAGATAAACTTACTGGTCTTTATCTTGTCTACTTTCCATGAATCTGAAAATGATTAATGGAATTATTTCCCACAAAATACGTAAAGCGCCTTTTTACCAGTCACAACATAAGTGACCTTATTAAATACTTTATTCAGCTCAGCTAACCTGTTCACAAGAATAAGACAGCAGACAGCAGCCACAGGCTGCCCATTTTCTGACTGGCCTGGAAATGTCACTGTAGCCACAGCACTGGCACTGCCTGTCTGAGCCAAGGCAGGCTGATATGCTGGATCAACAGCACCACCTTCACCACACAGTTTTTATACTGATTTGAACTATTTTGACTCAAGGTGAGGTGTACCTTGAGGAAGTTAATGACACTGCCCCAGGGCAGATGCTTGAATTGTATTTCTACTGGAACTCCTGGCTGCCTTAAGGAGGGTGGGCTGTATTAGCCACAGTCCCATCCAACCCAAGCAAGTGTCTAAGCAGTAATTAAGTTGCTACTAATCCAAACACAAATTTTCTCCGCCATTTTTTTGGGCAGGGGTCCTGAGCTTGGTTGATTTATTCTGTTGAGTTTGACAACAGCATAAAGACGAACATTAGCAGACAACTCTGGACACTGCATTTAAAATGGAAAGGAACTTGTTAAAATGGATGTTTACACTTTGATAAGTTAGTCAGCATCCTCAGCTACCACCTGCACTTCTCCATTTATTCCGCTTTTTTTTTTTTTTAAGGGAAACAACTCCTCAAAGGGACACCAAGACTTAGATTATTACACTGCAGAAAGAAGATGAGTGTTTCCTACTACCTATGCCTTCTTTCCTTTGGCTCCTCTCTGCATATGAGCATTCTGGATGTTTATTGCTTCAGAGATACCTCCATTAACAGTAAGAGGGATATTAGAAATCCAGATAAGGAACTCTGGTTCTCCCTGCTGGGGCCAGGTACATTATTTTTAAGCCTTGAGCTTAATGAATGCATCAGATTTGGGATATCTGAATGCTGCTTGTTGAGTTTGTCCTTCTAGCTCTCCATAAGACAGGAAAATACTATCCTTATTTTGTGAGTCCAGTGGTTTTGTGTTTTTTTTTTTCCTAACTACACCATTACCAACTCTGAAAAGTATTTATCTGTTATTTACCTATGGATGTTCCTCTCCAGTCCACCTGAATTCTGTTTGAATGTTTTCCCCCTGAAATTCAATATTGACAAGGCTGACATCATGAGGCAGTTTAACATCCATGCTAACAAAACAGAATTTCCCACATATTTTGGTTAGATAAACAGCCTAACTCTGGAGGGACCAACACTTCCTGCAAACATCCCAGTTTTATATGTGAATGGCAGGTTTTGCTGAGCAGTCAACGATGCCAACAAGCCGTGCCAGGTCAGGTGAGGTAAGAGAAACAGGTAACCTCATTTTTTTCCCACCTGCCACCACTGTCAGCACAACGGCTCATCATTCCTCTGTTCATTTATGGGCTTTTGTATATTCACCCTTCCACTGAAGGACCATATTAGTACTGAATTAGTACTTTTCTGAAGCAGACAAAGACCAGCAGTTGGCCTTTAAGAAGCATTATGAGTCTCCCTTTTCTTCCCCTGCCCCGCACTCTGAGGAGCGGCGTGCGGGGCCAGAGGGAGCATCGCAAGCTCCGGGGGGGGG
>JAHLSL010000062.1:3887485-3900856 GCA_025920805.1 Petroica traversi | reverse complement strand
TATATATATACACCTATTACGCTATACCATAATATAAATATATATTATGCTATATATATATACATATATATACCTACATATACTTAATCCCCTGCTATTCAACAATAGACTGAAGTGATTCCAACCAGCCTATTAAGTTGGGGAACTACAAAAAAAGCAAAAGCATTCTATGATATACAGCAATTGTACTTTTAGCATCAATCACCTGTTTTTCTTCCAGGAGCTAGAAAGTTTATTTCTTGCTAATTAGATTGTACTGGGAGCCACCCAGTGGCTTGTCAAGAGCAAATGTGATCCCCTCCTCAAGACACAAAAATCTTAAAAAAACCCTTGGTGATATTTTGATAATGCTCTTGTGCAATTTGGTTTTATGTTTGAGGGTTTTTTTTTTTTAGGGACTGTCTAATTATCTCAGACTAATCCTATAAACATCAAACATTCTGCAGCTACAACCACCTTAATCGCAGCTGCAGATAAATCCTTGCACAACACTCCCTTTATGAGTTTTCGGATTAAGTTAGTACTTCTCAAAAATAAAACCAGTAACACTGGCATACTTTCTGTTCTCAGGATCCCAGTGCATTTTATTGCACAGATCTATTAGATCACCTCAGGCAATTGACCTGTACAAATTGGGTCTTGTCAAAAACAGAACAGAAAGCCTTTTGGGGAGTTCATTACCTTTTTTTCTGGGAAAGCAGTAATTGGAAAAACTATTTTAAATAGATATTTAGTTCAGTTTCATAGCCAAAGATTAATTTCCTTATTTCATTGCTATAAATGCCTAAAATGCCTTAATTATCAGCTCTTTAAATCTAGTGCATTCTTTCTCAGCTATTAACATGTACCTCACTGCTGCTAAGCAATGCTGAGAATGGATGGGGAGACTCTGCACTCATTCACCTTCATATAAAGAAGCCCACGTTGCTGCCAGTGCCTCTGTTACTAATTATTCCTGGTGGTTTGCTTCATTCAGGATCTCAGCTGCCAACGTGAGCATGGCAGGATGGTTAGGAATGGCAGCATGGATTTTGTTCCCATGGAGCCTGTGAGGCTTTCTGTGTTTGGCCATCAGCTGACAGGGACCACTAGCAGGTCTCGAGGTGGACTGAGGTGCCTGTCACAGAGCCATAAAAGCAAGAGTTTTCCACTGGGTATGAGGTAGGAATATGAAGTGACATTTTCACAGGCAAGGCAGCCACAAAGTTGGTCTCTTTAATCTCAATAAATTTCATTCCCTGAAATCTTGGTCTGCTGTGGCTGGCTCACCACTGCAGAAATAACAGGAAGCCATGGCCAAGAGCAGGGTCACCAAACCACCTCACAGTGCTGGCCTTGGCAGCTCTCCACTGAACATTATTTCATTCAGCACAGCCAGATTCCTAAGCCAGGGCTTAAATGCCACGAAGGCAGTGACATGACTCTTCTGTATGCTCTCATATGTCACTAGCTTTTATAAAAAGGAATCAAAATATCAAGGGAAGAAAAGAAAGAAAACAAATATTAATCATTTAAATAGACAATAGAAAGTGAATAGAAAAAAAAATAGCTAAAAGAGGATGTAACAAACACTGTATGCCTGAAGAAAAAGAACAAACCCTGCATTTCCTTGCCATACTCAGTTAGAGAAACAAAAAATTCCACTGATTTCACTGAGAGCAGACTCATACCTTGGCTTTAAGCCTGTGAGTTTGCAAAAAAGTGTATCTATGTTTTCCATCTGAAATAACCCTTCCATACTGAAAACTCACTACTAGTCATCTGCCAAGGCTTCATTCAGATTCAGTGACTTCAATGGTCATAACAAAATTCAGTAACTTCTCTCCTTACAGTTAAGTCTTTAGTATCATTTATGACTATAAAGATCTCATTCAAAGTAGCTCATTTTCTTTGAGGAGTCTGTGGACTATTTTCGCTTTGAAAGGTAACTAAGAAAAGCAAGGATATGGACAACAGGCTTCAATCCATCACAGAAATTTACCCCCCATTTGAAAAAAGTGTAGGATGCCTGCACATCAGAACAGTTCAAAAGAACTGCAGACATAATCAGGAAAACAACAAACCAAAACCCAGAACTGGAACAAGACAGAGAGGGAAAGATGTAATGTGGAGAGGCATCTGTCCTAACAGGTCAGCATTATAACAAAGACAGAACAGAAGGATATTACCAAACAGGTTCTACTACTGGATTTCATCAAATTCATTGCTAATGTTTGAACCTTCATTGCCAGATTAATATCCCTCAGGTAACCAACGATGTCTGCTGTCTCCTCCCTGTTCAGTCATTAATACAGCAGAGGCCAGCGCATCACTGACAGAGGATTTCTTGGCAAGAGTAGTTTTCACTGTGTATGTTCAAAGCAAGGTCTGCCTCCCAATATCTCTCCTTTGTGTGAATGCCCTGGCAGCAAAGCTACACACTCAGCTTGTTGGGTTTGGGGGTTTCCAATGAATTCTTGTTTCACACTGCATCTTTATTCAGAAGGAGAGTGAGCACATGCAGGTGACAGCAACACAAACCCTAATGCTGAAGACACTAAGCACAAGTGTGTGAGACCTCTCACAAGGAGGAAGCAACTGCTCTCACTAAACCTGCAGCCTTCTCAGTCAGACCTTTTCTGAGAACACAGCCCCTTTCAGAGAGCCTGGCTCTTTGAAGCTTCCCTGAACTGAGAGTTAGCGTTTTCTTCAAATCCCGGGGGAGGGAGGGGGGGAAGGAAGAAAGAAAGAAAAAAGCTAAGCAAAACTTACTGAATTATTAACATTTATGAATTCAACAAAAAAGGTATGACTGTTCCTCCTGGGTTTTCAGATGTTCAGATGGGCAGTGAAATGAAAATGACTCTTTCAAATAGTCCTACGCAGGTGTCAATTAGCTGGGAAATTGTTCAAAGGCTTTAGGTACTAACACAAACCCACTTATTGTAATGTATTCAGCAAACTGGTTGCAGATTTCCTGAGAACTGATAAAAAACTGTAAATGCAATAGTTTGTCTGTTTTCATACAGCTGATGCCAGTGCTCCCAACAGTCCAGAAAAGTTGCCCCTCCCTTCAACCTTGCCTCTTCCAAAATGTGGGGTTCTTATTAGCTGCTAACAGATAATTTTATTATTATCACACATTGTTAAGCTTCAAATGTAACCACACCCTGCAGAATGAGGGGGGCGCCCTGTCCTCTCTCTCCCTGTTAAATAGCTCCCATTATCTAGTGCAGTAATTTAAATTCATTATGAACTGATTTTCAAGAATCATGTGAAAACTTCAGTAAACTAGATGGAAGACAAAGGCTGGGGGAAGGAGTGACTTCTTATGAACCTTATATAGTTAAATAAAGCCAAGTCCAAATGCACCTTGGTCAGGGCAAGCCCTACATCCAGCACAGACTGGGGGATGGATGGATGGGTGGATGGGTGGATGGATGGATGGATGGATGGATGGGTGGATGGATGGGGGGAGGGATTGAGAGCAGCCCTGAGGAAGAGGACTTGAAGTAGCTGGCAGATGAAAAATTGGACATGACTCAGCAATGTGCACTCCCAGCCCAGAAAGCCATCTGTGTCCTGGGCTGCAACAAAAGCAGCATGGCCAGCAGGGTGTGGGAGGGGATTCTGCCCCTCTGCTCTGCAGAGACATCCCCTGGAGTGCTGCATCCAGCTCTGGGCTCCTTAGAACAGGAAAGACATGGACCTGTTAGAGTGGGTCCAGAGGAGAGACACAAAGAAGGTTAAAGGGCTGCAGAACGTCTCCAGTGAAGACAGGCTGAGAGAGTTGGGGTTGTTTCGTCTGGAGAAGGCCCAGGAAGACCTTAGAGCAGCTTCCAGTACCTAAAGGGGACTACAAGAGAGCTTGAGAGGAACTATTTACAAGGACATGCAGTGACCAGACAAGGGGAAATGGCTTCAAACTGAAAGAAGAGAGGTTTAGACTAGATAGTAAGAAGAAATTCTTGGATGTGAGAGTGTGGGGCACTGGGACAAATTGCCCAGAAAAACTGTGAATGTCCTACCCCTGTGTTCAAGACCAGACTGGATGGGGCTCTGAGCAACCTGATCTGGTGAAAAATGTCCCTGCTCATGTTAAGGAGGTTAGATTAGTTGGTCTTTAAAGCTCCTGACCTCAGCCATTCTGTCTTTCTGTGATTCTATGAAATGCTACCAGTAGCTGAAGCTCCAGCATAATTCACACACTTTTCATGTTAAATGTTCTTAAAATAACACAACCTGAAGACCTCCTTCACAAAGGTTTATTCCTATGTAGTTTCGTGGTATTACAACTACAGGTCTGCCTTTCTCTGTGAACCCATACATGTTTCAAGCTGGTGTAACTTAGTAGAGACCCAGACTGCAAGACACACATTTCGAATAAGTATCAGCTGCTCCTTAACCATTTTTTGCACATGTTGCCCAGCCCACATAAGATGAAACTCACCCAAGTCTGACTGCTGGGTGATGCTGTAAAATGAAAAGATTATTTGGCTTTTGGCCATTTGTTTAGGTATTATTAATGAGAGTTCGGATTCATTTAAATTCTATTTTCAGCAGACTCCAGAGCCAGGATAAAATCTGTACTTTGTGCATAGAGTGAAGCTCAGTAGCAAGTCTGTACTTGAAAACAACTTCAAACTCAAACTCATCTGGCAACCTGGGCACACCCGGTATTTTATTCTTCTAAATTCTGCCACTCACCGCCCACTGTGGATTTACAAATTGGTGTCTAATTGACAAATAACTGAGCAGACACCTAGATTCTCTTTTCTGTGTTGTGAAAGAAACTGCCTCTCTCATAACCAGTTGCCCTACATCTTAAAGGAGCTTCAGATTTTATCTGGACTAAAGGATTTTGCCAGCTGAAGTCCTGCTAGCACAGGTTTCTGTTGGTGGTTTTGAAAAGCTGCCCAGAAAAGTGCCTCAAAGCAGCCATAGAGAATGGTGGGAGATATTACAGTGGTGTCTGACAAGACTCACACCATTTAACACACTGAGTGAAAATACAGGCTAGGTCGGGCTAGCCTGGAACCTTATTTCTTAAGTTCTTCAATTGAGTTTGTTCCAGTTCAGTAGTTAAACAGTTCTGTAAATTTTAGGGTCTGAAATAGGTGGTGTGTGCTAAGATTTCATTTTGTTGGTATAAGCTGCACACACAGTAGAAAATCTTTTTCAGTAACATTTCAGCAAAATTTTTCAGCTACGAACCTGACCTGAAAAACAGCTGGTTTTAATATCTTGGAGAAGTAATATGGCCTCATGCACTGATATTAGAAACAGCTGATATCCTCATTTATTCAGTAAAAGAAAAAATAGTTTGATGAGGTACTATGCACAGTAGTACAT
The DNA here is from genome assembly GCA_025920805.1 of Petroica traversi. Lineage (NCBI taxonomy): Eukaryota > Metazoa > Chordata > Aves > Passeriformes > Petroicidae > Petroica > Petroica traversi. The sequence continues at coordinate 3,895,525 of JAHLSL010000062.1, read as the reverse complement.
AATATACTCTCTCGATAATATTAAATTAAAATTTTGACATTCCTTGTCATTCTTTTTCCTGCAACAAAAAGCAACTGATTTGATAGCAAAACTGCCATGATTTCATGGAAATGTGTTTTTTCTTCATCAGAGGACTCTTCTGAGAGGAAATAATATGTATGGAAAATTACTCTGACCTGCTCAAATTAGCAACGAAATTGTAAAAAGACTGATATTTAAGGGCAGATGATGTACATGCTGAAGGAAGGAAAGCCTACTGGTGGTAAATATTTATCCAATCATATTTAATTTTGAACTTAAGAGGAAGTGTCATTGATACATAAACTAAGAGTGGTCTAGTTTTTACAGGGGATGTGACAATTTTGAGTTACAGCTCAGCTGTCCAATGGATTTAATGGGGTTAAACAAGAGTAAACACTAAGGTTATAAACAGTTATAAACTATGTCTTGGAAGAAGCAGTTAAGCAATAAAAGCTCAGACACTGCAATTCTTAACACAAGGGTGGCTGCTGCAAAGGCTGTTTGCTATACCCCATTACATCTTTTCTTTTCCAGAGCACCTGAACCAGGTTTGCAGCATGCTACCTGGTGGCGATGCCCTGCCAAAATTTACTTTAGTGTCTGAGCCTTGAGAAGACAGTCACATCCAAGATGTACTGCAAAATCTCAGCTCCTACTGAGAGCAGCGGGTCTAAGAAGCTCAAAAGAAGTGCAGGACCGGATCTCTCCAGCATCCCTTCTAAATCTTGGGCAGTTGAAAATTATCCTGCAGTTCATCCTGCAGGCATGGCTGGAGCGTCAATAAGAGGTATGCAGCACCTGAGAGATATCCCTAGCAAAATCTTCTCATTAATTTAAGTTAATGTATATCCTCGGAGGACATAGTTAGGCAGGCATTGTTTTGAATGGCAATAGTGCCCCATGGAGCTCCCATCCCCTTGCAAATTCTCACACTGTGTTACCCTTTACCGAGCCAAATCAGGTATGTGTGTGTTGTGTATATACAGCTGCAAGGTACACTGATCTGGCTGGAAAACAACCTGCTTTTTTCTGAACCATCCCAAGCTGTCCCGTTCCACCACTTGGTTCACAATCTCACTGTGCAAGCTGCAGCAAGGGTGTTTTGGGGAGGCAGTGGAAACAAGGAGCCATGAGCGGAGCAGTATGAACCAAGCCAGTAAAGCAGCTTAGGCAGCACTACCACCAAATGTGAAACCAGGGTCTGCCACTGTATGTATTGCAAAGAAATGAAAGGAGCCACAATAGCGTGCAAACAAGTGCTGACTTACAAACCATTGGCACAGGCTCACCCATGTGCAGGACACTTGAGGGCCAAATCCCTCATAGCTCTTACAGAAGTCCTTGGTCCACACAAAGAAAAGTGGGAGGAAATCAGAGCTGTAACTAAACTCAGTGAAGTTAGGTCACCATATAAGAGATTTCAGGAAGGGAAGTTCTCATGATATACCTTGGTAAAGGGAGAAACAGCATAAATTATGTAAATCACATGTGGCTTGCAATTAGCTTCATCTGTGCATGACAAGCCAGGCCAGCCTCATTTCTAGTTTTGCAATTAGTAAAATGTTTTAAACAGAGTATACATTCTTTGAAGTCTGGAGTTGGGGCCCTTATTTAGGTGCCTACACGGCAGGTTTCTGATCTCTTTTGGCTATTTCCTCCTAGGAGGAACCGAATCTCATCCTAAATGTGCACAAGCGCTGGCGTGGCTGAGGACAATTTCCTCACAAGTGGGGATGGAGGTGTTGGGTGAAACGTGAGGCTCCTTATCTGGGAGATGGGGTCAATGTGCAGGGCCCCCACCTCAGTGCCATGGGGTGGGTAACAGCTGCTGGTATGACAACATGCAAGTGGGAAAAGGGAGAGGGAACAGAATCCCCCAATACACCTGCAAAGGCATCTGCCCCAAAGCAGGTCATGCTAAAGAGGAAAATAACAATGAGGAAGTTTGCTTAGGAGATGGCCATCTGCTGGATTAAATAGTAACTAGGAAATTACTGAGAGACTTCTCAAGCATGGGATATGTGAGTTATGGTGCCTGTACCTCTGTGCACCTGGAAGGGGGTTGAAATTTTGGGGAGTTCTCATAGAAGCATTTGTCAGCGTTTGCTAACATTCTGTTGTATCTGTTGTAATACTGGTATGGATTCCGTGCATGTAGCACACTGATCACCATGTGATTATGTGACATTAATAAATTAGTGACCAATTATTAATGTGATTAAAACCACATGAGTGGAGCAGTTTTTCCCTATGATGGGAACTAGCAAATTCTGTGCTTGTGCCACTGGCAAAAATACAGACTGGAGTGGGAGTAAGGCTGAAAAACTTTAATACCAGTGTATTCATACAGTTCACCTCTGAGATAATCCTTTTGGAATTCTGAATTCCTTGACAATTCTGGATTTTTTTCTACTCTTCCTCCAGCAGCATTTCATTGTGATTCATGGCATCCATTATCCTACATCACATAAAAGTGTCTTTGTGGTAGGAATTTAGCTCTGCAACAATACTTTCCTACTGCACACCACTCCCCCGTATTTGTAGAGATAGAATTTAAGCCTCCTTGAATGTTCTGATGTATTTCCAGATGTAGGAAAGTATCAGTGTAAGATCTGAACTTTACTAAATGTGTTTATTTTGTCTCACACCACAGCCTAATTTTCTCCATCATTACTAAATTTGGTGATGGCAGGAAAACTGTTGTCCCATGCCTAGTTAGAACTGCAAAGTTTAAGCATTTTACTGATTTCTTTTTAAATCAGCACTTCACCAAGAAGTATCAAAGGATTTCAGTGTGTGGATATGCCCATTTCATCTGTGTTTACAACAGAAAACCTTTCATAAATACAAAGTAATTGAATACAAGCACTTTTGGTTTAGACTGGTTTTCTTTCACTCACTGATACCAGATCTGTGCTACAGCATCACCTCAGAGTATAAATTTAATCCATATGAAGTGCCAGCCCACAGAACCACTTCTGTCATGTTAAAGCATAAGAGATGGTGTTTACATCAGTGCTGTGGCCCTGGGGTCTGGCAGATACCTGACCCACTGTAAAATATGCTGGGACAAAATTTTCTCTGCAAAATATGTATTACACTTCAGCTGGCATTATGAGTTTGTATGACTGTGTGTCAAGCAACTGCAGTGGTTTTGATCCTGTACTTTGTGCCCTAGGACCCAGCCTTTCATCGTGTGGAGCCATGGCCTTGGATGGTTGCATTGTTAAGGCTCCATGAACTGGGCCCCCACCCTCAATAAGATGAAGGGCTTTTTGTGTTCATGAAAGCCAGCCTGTTCTTCACCACTGCATCATCTGGTCTAATAAAAGATATTACTTCTCACTGTAGTCATTGCTTCTCAGTTGTAACCACTTGACAGATCAAGTGCTTCCCACCCTGAAAGTGCATCATGACATTTCCATATCCTCTCTACCACCAGAATAGTATGTGAACAGAAAATGTCCATTGTATAAATGAGATTCTGTCACAACAAGGAAACTTCTCCAGGAAGGAGCCTTCAACTGGGTTGCTCCCACCATGTTTCTCCAGGTGGAGAGCTGTGCCTCCTTATACTCCTCATGATTTCCAGGAAACTCTGTGAGCATGATGCTGTTTCAGAAATGATACTTCTCTCTCTGCATCCAATACAAACACCACACCTCTTTGTAAATCAGTCTAATTAAACAAATGCACTACTGTCCTGCAGAGAAAGTTGAATTGCTTTTGCAAGACTTGTTTATTTAAAACAAATTTAGTGTGGCAAATACTGAAAAGCAGAAGTTCATAAAATAACCTTTCACATGGATTGGTTCATGTTTGAGTTGAAAGGACGTGGGATGTCTAAATAGCAGAACTCCTGTTTAAAAATGGAAGGCAGAAGTAAGTGAATGAGTAGTCATCTGTTTCAAAGATGCTGAACTGCAAACATCTGCATTTCCATCAGTGTTAACGGTGATGAAATGTACCCACTCTAAGTATGTTACCATCTCTTGTGAACACAAAATGCTTGGAGAAAAAAAAAGAACATTTTTGTTGAACTGGTATATATTTTGTGTACTTTTCCATGTAGATAATGACATAGAAGCTTGATGCAGAGGCAAGAGCAAAATACCTTGAAGCAACTGAAAATATTTTGTAGTGTGATATAATTTGTCTTGGTTCTCCTGAGGTGATCAATCATTCAGCAGTATATTTTTTCCATGATGTTTTCATACGTTTCATTTTATTTTCACAACAAACAGCAGATGTCACCAGGACTTATCTTAGAAATGGATCTTTTAAGCAGCAGCCCTTCAGGCTAAGGAAGTGGCAAAAGAAGATAATACAGAATGCTTTTCAGCATTACAATATGAAAGCTTTTGAGGGTCTGTCCCTGACAAATGGACCCTCTAACATTTCTCAGGGTAAGACATCCTGTTTCTTCCAGCACACAGCCTGGCAACTGTGTCTCACCAGAAGAAGTAAAGCATCGTTTCCTCATCGTGCAGCTCTCCACTACAGTGGCTACACAGCTAAGACGTCAGAAGTCAAACTTGTGATTCTGTGAATGAACCATTTATCACTTGTCTGTTGAGTGCTAAACCTTTGAATCAGAAAGAGCCATGGCCATGCTTTTGCTCTGTTTAAATGAGAGACCTTAATGTAAATTTGGTGCATCAACTTCACATTTTCATTTGATACACATAGCAAAGACTGGAGGAAAAGAAGCTGTGCCTATCAGGCATGCCTACTCTAGTGACTTCCAGTGCTTGATTTTTCATCTTCCCTCTTTGCAACTATGGTTCTCAGCATTTTATTTTGGGTGCTTTCCTGAATTATTTAATGCAGGTGGAATGACTAGCTACTGAAGTTTTGTGAGGAGAACCAATTCTTTCTTTGTAGTAAACCACTCAGCATATGTGGTGAGCAAAATGAAAAAGGAAAAAACTATCTCTTTAGAGGTAACTGGTCTAGAGATATAGCTGTATCGCCTTGATCCATTTTATTTTATGAAAAAAACTGGTTTAACAAGCAACCAGCCCCATATTTTGCCCTCATCTATATTTTCTTCTCATGTCTCATCTATCTCAGTCCTGTGGAACTGGGCTGTATGTTGGATTGCCAAATAATTACATTTAATAATAAGCTATAATTTGTGCTAGTTTTCCCCCCTGTAATGTATAGTCTGAATTACAGTGGCACTGGCAACTGAAAGGAGCAATAAACTGCAGAGTAGATGTGGGAAGACAGAGCTATGAGACAAAACACCTGGCAGCAAAGACAAGAATTACCTAACCACTCTTGCTATCCTAGAAAATATCCAATGTCTCTTCCCAGATAGGAGATGGAGAAGTATGATCCACCTCTACAGTATCTGTTCTCTCTGTCACACATTTTTGCCAAAGAACCTCATCATCATTGGTAAGCATTGGGTGAGCTTGATTCTCTACCTCAAATAAACACAGCACAGTAGAAAAATAGCTCTTAAATCTCTCTATTTCCTCTGTCTTCAACCTCTCTATGATTTACTCTTCTCTTTTTTCTCTATGATCCACCCTTCCACACGCACTTTGCTTCAGAAATTGCTATGCAAAGTGTTCCTACATTACTGAGGGTTTTTTAAAGTTGTACTCATGAGGAATAGTTGCACCCTGAGCTAAATGAGAGGTTAAAAACAGAAGTTACTTAAATATGAATGTACATATGGTATCTTTCTGACTTGAAATACCCTGTATAATCCTTGCCTCAGAAGTTGTACTGGTGCAGAGTTTACTATTAAAAACATCCAAAAGTGATGTTTTTTTAACTGTTTCTGATGTTCAGTTCATAGCTGGAAGGATTAGCCTTTTCCCAAGATGCAAAGTTTTCCTGTATGCCTTGAAATGAAAAGGCATACAGGCATACTGGAAAGCCTTTACAGACTGATTTTAATGGAAAACTGCAAAGTCTTTACCTGTTTTCTTTTCTCAACTTTTTGAATTCAGCTCTGCTCCTGAAACCAGCTCCACTCTATCCTTTTCTTTGCTCCATTTTCAATGGTTAAAAGGATGTGTAGAAGGTCACTTGATTGTCTTCTACTGAAAATCATTTTGCTCATTACAGGATTTTAAAAAGCCTTAAACTCATCTAAAACATGAATATGTCTCAATTATGGAAGTTGCACAGTACAAGTAATGCAGAGTCAGAATTCCTGAACAGGAATGACTAAAGTGCCTTCAATCTTCTTGACCTTCTGACTCGGGTGGCCGAGCCACTTATAAACATCCATTAAACTACTAGGATTAAATGACGTTGCCACAGATAATACGGTCTTTGGCATTAGAATTTACTACATATTTGTAACTAAATATCTACAGGAACAAACAAAAAGGAAGAAAGCAGGATGTGAATTGCTGTGATGGAGATGTGCCACAGCACTGTAAGCTCTACCAGCACACCAAGGCTGCTCAGGAGCAGCAGACACCCAGGTGGGTGAGAAGCTGAGGATGCTGTCTCCAGCTGTCATCCTCTGCCAGGACCAACACCCTCAGGCATATTTTGTATTTTGAGTGGACGCCTGTAAATCAGCATGTTTGGAATTCTTTAGAAGGTCAGCTGACCGGGAATTTCCTGGATGTACACTTGGCTTGGGATAGTTCTGCTATCCTTGTAATTATTTTGGTTTTACATGCAATTACTTGTATACTTCCTCCTTTTATATTGCTTACACGTTTAACTTTAAAGCTATTCCTGGTAGCCCTTTTGTAGAGAATTAGGAATACTGACTCTCTTCAAAAGGTAGTGTTGGGTGAATCTGCCACATTAGCCTTAAAAAAAACCAAAAAACCCAAAACAACAACATCAACCAAAAAAAAGCCTTTGGGGCTTCTCTGTAGAAGTTTTCCAAATAATTGCCAACTTTGAGCTATTTTCAGTGTGATTAAAAAATCCTCCTCTTCCTAATTACTTTCAGGCAGTTTAATGCAAACATTACAGAGTCAGGACTCTCTTGGGTCCCTGTTAGGAACAATCCCTTTAACATAAATAAATAAACTATATTAGAGACACCAGGTAAATCTGTTTTAGTTCTCCCTAGTATCCCTTTTTAGCTCAAAGATCTCGCTGTGCTATATACCCTGAAGTTTACAGGACATGTACTTCCTGCTCAAGATATGGAAAGTAGGAAGATTCCTCAACAGAAACACATAGATGGGCTTTTAATCTGCTGCCTCTGCTCCTAACCTCTGGGTTTTGACATTCTGCTATAAGGTTTGGGACACATTTTTGCAGCTGCTTTTTGTTTTGGCATATACACCAGACAAAATAGATTGGGTTTGCCTCTTCCTAAGCCAGTGTGAGTGATTCTGGTATTGGGGTGAGATGCCAGTTTGGAGCACCCTAGCCTCGTTGTGTTTATACCTAATCAACTTTAAAAACAGTCTGACATTTTCTTCCCCTTTTTCCTTGTGATTTTGCATTTGTCCAGTTTTCTAATATTTCTTTTGGTGACATTGGCAAAAAGTGCTTTTAATCATATCCTGAGCAAGTGGTCTGATACAATACAAGAGTTCCTGGCAATACACACACACACATAGTATAAAGAATGCAGCAAGAAGAGGGAAAAAAAAGCAACATATGGATGTGAAAATGCTACCACTCTTTTTTTCTTTTTTTTTTTTTTTGGTGTCATATTGCTTTCAGGCATATTTAGTGTTTTGCATTTGTATAATTCTTTTCCTGTAAAGATTTTCTAAGACTTTATGAGAATAAAGCACTAATTCCCTTCCACATCTTTTGCCAGGCTTTAGTAACAACTACAAATAAATCTATAACCTTTCCATCTTACTACCTGCCCTTCCTGACATGGATGTGTCTCAAAAGTAGAATTTATTTTTACAAATAATCATGTGAAATTACCAATTTGTATCTGGGACTTTGAAACTCACACTACAGGATAACATAGAATCGTGTGGTTAGAAGGGACATTTAAAGGACATCTAGTCAAACTCCCCTGCGATGAGCAGAGACATCTTCAATGAGATCAGGTTGCTCAGAGCC
>JAHLSL010000062.1:3850274-3882485 GCA_025920805.1 Petroica traversi | reverse complement strand
ATGGGCTGGGGTCTCCCTCCGGATTGGCGAGCCGCGGTGGCAGCAGAGCCCTGCCGCGCACAGGGGACATCGCCAGGGTTTGTCACCGCCGCTGCTGCCCCTGCCCGTGCGGGAGCAGCCTCTGCTGCAGAGCCGGAGCGCGGGGGCTTCGCTGCTGCCCGCTCCGTGTCTTCCTCCTTTTCCAGCAAACCACAGATCAATCATCCTCCTATGCATGTGGAAGGCATTCCTGTTGTGCTACTTAAAAACAAAGAGGCAAACAAAAAACTCCCTTCTCTGAGTGAGGCGCTTTTTAAAAGTACATTTTCATTGTTGCTGAGCTGTGCTTTTCGGTATGCTTCTATAAGCATGCCAAGTCGGGACGGAAAACAGTTCGGAATATAAACTGTAGAGTCTGCAAAACAGATGGAGAACTGCGGACAACGTGGTGGTGAGTGCAATTCTCTCTCTATTGCTTCCAGGTACTCAACAACACCAAAAGATGAAAGCTTTCCCATCATGTCTCTCCATGCAGTAGCGCTCGCCAGCTTCAGCAGAACAGAAGTCTTCAAGCACCCCTGCTCTGAAAAGGTGAGGCACGGGTGATCTCTGAAGGGTGGCTCAGTGTGCTCCTTGGCTGGGGATTCTGGGTTCAAAAAATAGCTTTTAGTCGTCACTGGACGTAGTAAATTATTTTTAAATGCTGGTGTAGTTAAGTGGGGAAACACAATCTCAGTTCTGGAGGTCAGGGAGGAAAAGCCAGGCTTCTTTTACACTAGGAAGATGTCAATTGTCAGTGAGTATTGTTGTTTATGGCAGTGTGTTGTGCTTTCCATGTGCTTCTGTTGTTGTATTTCCTTGACACTGACCTTTAATCGCCTTTTTTCCCCCCCGTTTGATGGAGGGGACAGTTATGTGGTTGTTTTGGTTTTTTTTTTCCCGTGGTTTTTTTTTTTCCTGATGTAGTTGAAACTGTAGCATCTTGAAAGTAATTGGAAATCTTACCTGAATTCTCAGACCATTCTGATAAGAGCTGAGAGATGGGAGCATTGTTTTTAAAAAAAGATAAACATCTTAAAACTCAGCACCCTTAATAGCTGTGCTTACTGACAAAGTACTTGCATTTGTCCTGCTGCTGGGCAGTTGGGATATTTGCATTCTAAGAGGTAGAGTCAGTTAATTGTTGGGAGTTTGTTAATTGTATTGAAAACAATTTTAAAAAAAATTAATAAAGCAATTTTAAACTGATACATTGATATTGACAATATGATACTTATAAAGCCTGCCTACATGCCAGTTTCTCTAAAGTAGTGCAGAGGGGGAAAAATAGAAAACACTAGCAGATACTGAAAAGAGTATTTTTCTAAGCACTGACATAATCAAATGCTAGATATTTAAATTAAAGATACTATTTTTGGCTTGAAACGTTATTCTTCAGTTAAAAGGGAAATGCTCTGTGGGTTTTAATTTCTTCAGCTTTCCGTGAGTCTGAAGGGTATCTGGACAAGTCTGTACTCTGAGTCACCTCACTGTTCCACGTAGGAAGTGTAGAGGTCAACAACCTGGGATGGCTGAGGACAGCACACCTTTAGCTCCCTTCTGTTTGTATGGGATCACAGAGTGCAGAGGAGGGTGAGAGGAGTCCTGGTCGTGCTTCAGTGTGCAGACATTCTCACTGATGTGGGGAAAGGCACAGCACCTTGGTTAAGTGCCTCATCCCTTTCATTTCTCTGGTTTCTGTGATGTACTCTGCAGGCCCATGAGTACTTGAGGCAGTGGGGAGGTGGGGGGACAAATTTTGAGTCCTCACAAGGAATTTATGAGCTTAGGGAGGATACCTGTTGCTATCCTGAGTGTATCATAGTCTCTTGTTGGAATTAGCCCCTGAGTATCTGCACTAAATTGCTTCCCTGGTTCAGCTTACACTGGTTTCACAGGATGGTAAATCCAGCTTTAGGGGTAGAAATGCTGAATGGGAAGCAGCAGGACTGCAAAAAGTGAAGTGCTGAACCTGCTCAAATGCATTCAAAATTTTGGTCAGCTTTACTGGCAGGCTCTTAGGCCAGGTCAGGTATTATCTATCTGTGTCACCTCGCCTTATGCTGGGTCAGTCACGTTGCTGATAGGAACCACATGTACTGTGTTCTATCAAATTAGGTGATGTGACCACACCTGCTCCTAATTCTTAGAGCTGGGAGATCACGCAGCACATGGAGCAGGTATTTGTGGAGTTGGAGCCTCAAAGATTTAGCTTATAACTTATGTACCTTATGTACATCTAGATAGACCGGTGTTTCCAGGTACAGATTGGTGGTTCCTTGAATTCTTTTCCACTCCATTGCTGTAGTTTTGGTAGATTCAGCATTTTGTCTCATTTGTGCCTAATGCACATATTTAATCGTCCTGCTGTGGGGAGTTTCTTTTGGTCACCTGCCTTCTGGAGTGAAATGAGAGATGCAGAGCTGAGATTCCAAGTTCTCTGCAAGCAGTGCATGCTTCTGGGGAGATTTTTCAGGCAGCCTGAAATGTAGGCAGTGGTTAGGTGACTGTCCTCAGAACAGTGTTCTTCCAGCTGGGATGGCTGTGAGACTGAGGGTATCATTAGCAGAGTGCTGTTATCTTATAACCAAATTGTCTGCCTCTCTTGTAGTTAAACCACGAAAGCCTAAAGGTGGCGTTCACCGACTCAGCGTGTTCCTCAAATCCCTCAGTGAGGATCAGCTGCCTTGCTCCAACACCTCAGATCTCTGTTCTCTCAGGTAAGGCCAGTTTGCTCCAAATTGCCTCCCTCTGGGGAGTTTTACTGGTGCTTGTAGTGCTAGCAAAAGCTATCAGTGTTTGTGTCTACTAAACAAGTCTAGTTTGTTTGAAGAGGGTTCCTTGCTTATTGGCTTTGAGGGTGGTAAAACATCAAAATATATTATACAGTTTGAAAGTGTGGGTGATTTTTTGCCTTTTAATGGTAGTTTGGCTGTTTTAGTTAATGCTGACATTTGCTTGTGAGGGTGGATCAGGTTGCCCAAAAAAGCTGTGGATGCCCCATCCCTTTAAGTGTTCAAGGTGAGCTTGGATGGGACTATGAGCAACCTGGTCTGCTGGAAGGTGTCCCCACCTACAGCAGGGGCAGTGGAACTAGATGGTCTTTCAGGCCCCTTTCAGCCCATAAAACTTTATGATTTTTTGATTATAATACTAAATATTTTGTTTGGCACAGAGAAGATGTTTGCAGCCCAAATTGAGGTGTTCCTGTGCAATTGAAATGTCAGTAGTTACCAAAATATCTTTCTTTTCCTGAAAAGATTGAAATATATTTCTTTGTAAGTCAGCTAGTTTTAATTTTTCCATTCCTGTCCTTATACTTCCGTGGCTGGCTACATTGGCAAGATGTTTCTTTGCAAGTGCAGCCAGTAAAATGTGCAGTTTTGCTGCTACTTCTACAAGAGCTTTGTCCTGGTAAGTGGCAAGTGACTGATCCCTATTACTGACATACTCTGGCAGATTTTGACCTGGCTTTACTAGGATAGCGTTGCTAGCAGCACTTACAGTTTAGGTTATATGTGATGTTCTTGGTTTTTTTCATATTTCTTTTTGGCAAGCAGTGGTCTTTATATGGACTTGCTGTTCCAAAATAAATGGATTGGGTTTTTTTTTTGTTTTGGTTTTGATGACTTCCTTAGTAAACTTTCTTATCATGTAGGATTCCAGGTGAGAGACTCGTGGAGGTGTTTACTGTTTTCCAGGGAGATATGTCCAAGGAGAACAACCTCTGGGCAAAGTCTGCAAGACTGCTTTTTTCACCAGCAGTGTTTAACATTCCTTGTGGTCTGAGTAGGAGTTCTTTGTCCTGGAAATGATTCTTCTTGATTGTATCTATTCTTGGAATTTTACAACTCTCTTATCTCCCCCAAAAGAGATCGTTTTTATCCTCATTGTGTTGATGTGGTCAATGGTTTCTACTTGAACATAGACTTGTTTCTAATCTCTCAATTACTTGGATTATGGCAGTTCCTCTGAGGCTTTTTTGTTTGATTGATTTTGGGTTTTTTGTTTGTTTCGTTCAAGGTATAGGACTTCAATTTGTTCTTCAAAAGCTACTGGTTGCAGTGCACGCTTCTGTGTCTTGCTAATGTTATGGCTGCCAATAAAAGCAGTTTTTCCATTTTCTGTCAAACTACAATTTTGCAGTAGATCACATAGGAGCTTGGCAGAGCTTTTGGTTCTTTCAGAGGCATTCTAATGAACTTGCTGTGACAGACTGAGTTTGTTATGGTTTTGTCTTAAGTGTTGCCACCCCATGAATAATGGACTGAAGTTTACTTTAGCCATTTCCGCTCTGACTGAACTGAAACACACAAGCATGTTGACCTTGTATTAGTGAGGGTATTTTTGGTTATTCTTTCTGCTCTGTTGATCTTGCATATGTCTTGCTGTAATCTTCTCTTCTGTTGACAGCAGGATCAGTACCTGTACCAGTAATAGTTTTGTTGCCCTGTTTTGTAGAACACTGATGTTTTGGAGCACACTGACAATCAGTCACCATTAAGGTCTTAGCTAATTGTGTTTGGATAGCAGCCGAATACTTTACTGTTGGTTTGTTACCTAGCCTTTATCAATGACAGAATTGCTTCCTGAGTGCAGAAAGCAAGAGCTTTCTTGCAGGAAGAGACAGCAGTGAGTGGTGAGTGAATTCAGCTGATTCCTGTCTTCTCACCCATGTAAAACACATTATGTATTTTGCTGATGGTATGTGTCAACCTTTTCTTAGTATTGTTTCCTAACCTCTCATTTTCTTCTGTTTTCTGAACAGATGAATCTTCAAGGCCAGCAGTGATTGGGCATGCTGGAAGTTTTGGATCATACCCAGGCAGTGCTGAAGCTATCAAAGACATTCTCATGTCCGTTTTAAATGCATCTGGTTTGAAGCCCTCTTTGGTGTTGGAGCAGAGCACAATGCAGGGAGCTGAGCATCCGGACAGTGATGTGGAACGGTGGGAAGAAAGCAGTGCTGGGGACAGCCATGATGACAGTGACAGTGACTCTGCCCATCACAGCACTGCCTGTACACAAACAGACATTCGGTTTACAAGGCCCAGGGCATGTTGGAACAACACAGACTGTGAGTCCCCCAAACCTTCGCCAGATGCTTTCCCTTGTCCCCGTTACTCTGATGGAGATCCTGCTGCTTCCTCCCGGCCTGGTTTGACTCTTTCAAGCGTGTCCCCTCTGAAGCGTGACGGCTTTACCCAGGTGACATTAACAGGAGGCACCGTCACATCCGCTGTTGTGCATTCTGGAAAAGAATGTTACACCTCCCCTGAAAGAGACTTGGCTTTCTCAAGGTTGCTTTCAGATTCAAATGTTGGTAAAGCAGATCTAGTGAAATACCCTTGTGCCGTGGAGCCTGCGCCTCTCAGCAGCAGTGACAGTGACTCTCCCAGTGGCCTTTCCCACTCAGAGCCAGTCAATCCAACAGGTAACTTTACAGCTGCATTTTTGTTGTAAGATCTCTCTGCTAGGAAAGACAACTGTAATTGAAGTGGGCCTTATTTATGGTGGTTGCAAATAAGAAAAATGCTGTAATTCAGAACAGGAGAGATGGGAGAAAGAGCTTAAAAACCATGGAGAACCCTCTGGTTGGACTTGGTAAAATTGGAGACACTCGTGCTTGCAGTAGCATCTCTCAGGATGCAGAAATGCTTCTGTATTATGCAACTGCTGATAAAATGTAAAAATCACTGAGCTGTGAGCAATGTAGAACATCCACTGGATAAGTTTTCTGCTAACCTTTTCTTGTCTTTATTGTTACCTTTTCCCCAATAGCAGATAGACTACATCTGGGCATTGGGTAATGAATAATTGGTGTGTGTGGGGTCCCTGGGTCATGTGTTTGGCAGGAGCTGGAGGGGAGAGGGAGTCCTTGGATTCTGGGGTTTTGGAGGCAGGGCATTCACATGCAGTTTATTATGTCTAAATTGGTTTGTTCTGGAGTGGGACTGGTTTTCCTTTTCCCCTTTCCATGTGCATCTGAGGTCTTTGAGACAAATTCCCGTGTGATATAGAACAGCTCTTTAGAGCTTCCACCAGTTCCCAGCCATGTGGATAATCCTGTGAGTTGTCTGTGAAGAGGACTGGCTGAGGGCTGCTAGCAGAGGGTGCCCTTTGAGCAGGGTGATTGCTGTCCCTGCAGTGTCAGGGGCTCTGGGCTCTGGGCTCCTGTAGGTGAGGAGCTGTTCAGTGGGAAGGTTCAGCACGTGCCCCTGTGATGGCTGGGGGAGCAGCTGACCTGGCCTTTGGGCTGTATGTGCCTCCATGAGATCTGCCAGCCTTCCTGGGCTGCAGGCTGGGGTCCTGCCCTTTGTCTGGGGCAGCAGAACAATCTCCTCCAGTTTAACACCTGATATTGATAGGAACAGTCTTTGGTACTGTGAGATGAAGTATTTTGATTTCATTTATAAAGGGTTTTAGTGGCATCTAAGGACTTAGTTTAGTGCCACAGAGATGTTCAGATGGATGGATCAAGCCCTCTCCTGTGACAACAGATGGAGTTGGGGTTGTTCAGCTTGTAGAAGGCTCTGGAGAGACCTTGTAGCAGCCTTCTTGTAATAAAATAGGAGGGAGATCAGATATTAGGAAGAAATCTTTTAGTATGAGGATGCTGAGGCACTGGATAGGTTGCCCAGGGAAGCAGTAGATGCTTCATCCCTTTAAGTGTTCAAGGCCAGGTTGGATGAAGTCCTGACCAGCCTGGTCTAGTGAGGGATTTTTGAGCAATCTGATGTAGTGGAAGGTGTCCCTGCCCAAGGCAGGGGATTTGGAGCAAACCCTGGTGATCTTTAAGGTCCGTTCCCATCCAAACCCCTCTATGATGATATAAGCTCCAGAAAAATGTTGCAGCTGAGGTCTGATTTTTCTACTGGAATAAAGGCAAAGAGGAGGGAGTGTTCATCCTGCCTTTGTATTATAAAAGAATATTACAAAGGCTAGGTTTTGTTGGTTTATTTCAATTGGGTTTCTTCTCCTCCCTTTGGTCAATAGTAGTCTTACCAGTGATTTTCATTTCCAATTTCTGATACTTTCTAGCTATTCACCCAGAGCTCCTCCAAGGTCTAAGCAGGCAGCAAGGTCTCCAACATGCCATTGCAGGACTGTGTGCTTTTAATAACACCCGTGCCATGTGTGACAGCCTGTTGTCAGCAGTTAGTATGGGACGATTATGGCTCTTTCCTTCTGCTGGGTGTCACATTGGCCTTCGAGAAGTGCCTGTCAGGGAGCAGGAAACCGCACCCAGCACTTGGGGCTGGCTGAGGCCAAGTCACACGTGTTTGGGGAGCTGGGTTTGGAAAACACAGCCCAGGCTCTCGGGGTCAGCGGGGACTGCGCGGCACGTGCACAACAACAAACGCGAGTGTGCGTGACTCGACCTCCTGGCACGAGTCAGATGTGTCACAAGCTTGTGTTGGGGTAGTGCTGCTGGCTCTCCAGAAAACAAGGGGAGCAAGGAATGTGGCAGCCAGGTGGATGAAGAAGAGCGTCTTTGATTTCTACTAAAAAATACTCCCCAGAGAAGGCAGGATCCTGTTAGACACTTCACAGCATGGTGTGTTCTGTCTGCCTTAGATTCAGGTCTTTTCTGTACAAAGTGAAAACTTCTGCATTTCTTCATTCCTTGTTGCATTTAACCATTTAACTCACTACTGGGTAGCTTGGCTAGTGAGGTCTCATTCACTCCTGCACTGTCCAGTACCATGAGGATGTTAAAAGTGAATAGCAAAATGAAAAAGAAGAAATACAATGCCTAATTTGAGGGCAGGAATTACACAATTGCATTTCTTGACTCGCTATTCTTTCGATTGCTATCTCAGAGATGGTGGTTTCTCATAGGAGAATTGCTGAGGGTTGCAAAAGATTCAAGAAAATTATGTAACATCTCTTAAATCAGAATTTTTTTTTTCAGTGGGATTTAATTTTTGTTTAGTGGGATTTTTCTGCTGGTCTCTTGAAATTCTTACTAGGCCTTATTCATAGGTTTGAAGCCACCAGAGAATGGCCCTTATTCAACCTTTTGAAAAGGCCCTGTCACTGTTAATGAAGAGCTTGTGACTGAGTTTAGTGTTTTCTGGGGGCTTT
Organism: Petroica traversi; assembly: GCA_025920805.1. Taxonomy (NCBI): domain Eukaryota; kingdom Metazoa; phylum Chordata; class Aves; order Passeriformes; family Petroicidae; genus Petroica; species Petroica traversi. The sequence continues at coordinate 3,874,379 of JAHLSL010000062.1, read as the reverse complement.
GTTGTGGCTGGTGTGTGGCTCAGTTCACAGGCTTGTTCTTGCTTTTAACCTCTATGTTCATCAAGGTCACTTGGTTCTTTAGCTCTTAGGGCTCTTTTCCCGGCCTCAGCAGCCTCCAGGCAACAGTACTCATGAGCAGAAAGGCAACCAGATAATATTTCTGCATCAGACTCAGATTGCATCCCATTGCTGAATGTGCTAGGCTTCTTCCCAGTGCTTTTTTTACATTCTTTTTACTTAAAGATGCAGTTGGGATGCAGGAGATAACCAAAGGAGAGAGCTCCCATTTGATTTCAAAATTACATTTAAGATGAATTGCATCTTATGTTTTAAAGAGAAAGGAATAATTTTCCCATTTCCTTATTTCTGCTTATAATTTTTAGTTCAGAGAGTAATGTTTGTTATCTTAACTGACGAGAATATAGTCTATTATCAAGCTATAGAGCTTACCTAGTGAGGTGAATCATCAGGCAGGTATGAAAATAACTTAATTAGGCCATTAAATCTGTTTTGAAAAGTCATATTGTCAGCCTTTCCGTTTTTCCTTCATGGCATACACAATGGAGGTATTAATAATTCCTACGAAAACTCTCCATCTGTGTCGCTGCACTCCAGCACAGTGGTGACTTTACAGCCTGATGTCATCGATGCTCAGGGCAGCGTAACATGGTTTCTCTAAGGCAATATAAATAATCCAAACTAGGCCTGAAAGTCAGTGCCCCTTATTTGGAGAAAAGGTTTGCATAAATTGTGATCATGTTTTGTGGGAGCTCTTTAGCCTGTCTGTGATTTTTAAACAAATTTAAGAAGAGCATTTTAAAAAAGTATAAAAAGCCATTGATTAAGCTTTACTGCTTGCAGAGGCTTTAGATGATGTCTGTGTGGTGGCCATTTGTCACCACATATGGCCTGTTTTATTCTGTAAACCTCACGAGAGTGAAACAGAAACTGTGGGAGTTCAAAGTTCAAGAAGTGGTAGTAAGACCAGCAAAAACCTGATGTGTGCTCTGCAGTACAGTGAAAAGCTCTTATTAGGAAAAAGAGAGAAAATTAATTCACTTACTCATCAGTGACTACCATGAGAAGAAAACTGCAATTCTGGGAAGCAAGGAATACTGTGTGTGGCTAATGCCAGAGTTGGACATTCAGTATGGGTTGCATTTGGAAGCAGGAGGGAGATTCCCTTGGGGTATGAAAATATAATGGCAAAATGTTTTCCAAACTTAATGCAGTTGCACAATACCAGCAGTGATGAGGGGAATCTCTGAAGGCTGATGCATCTCTCTGCATGCCCAGGCAGCAGTGAGATTTGTGTTCCTTTCAGTGAATGAGTGGAGTACAGGGTTAGCTGGCTGTGTTGCCAACTGCAAAGCATCACTTCCAGCCTCAGGTTCTCTTTGTGGTTGCCCCCAGCAGCCCAGGCCGTATTTTGGAGAGAGCTGGTGTTGGGAATGCAGTGCTGCTGTCACTGTGTTAACTGTGTTTCTCTGGTAGCTGATGTTCATGCTTCAGGTTGCCAGAGTAGTTGAAATGCCAGCGTGTTTCTCACATCTTTCTCCTCCTTAGCTCCCACCACAGCATCCAGCCCCAGTGGGGTTCAGTTTTGGGAAAAAAAGTTTGCTTTGCTTTCTGGAAGTCACCACGCACACATTGTGGGAGCTGCAGAGGAAGAAGTAACTAATAAAAGTTCTTGTTATACCCACAGGTTCTACTTCCCCTTTGAACATAAGTGCTATACCCTTGAATCGTTCATTGCAGGACGTCTGCATGCTCCCAGAGGATGTGGAAAAGGTGAGGACAACAAATACCATCATCATCGTGTTCTTTACGTTTTATAGCGGCAAAACCAAATGACGAGAGGTGTTTCTCAATAAAAGAACTTCCTGATAGATGTGCTAATCTTTACAAATACTCTATTTTCCCCCTTCTTGCCCTCTGTGGATGAACCTACAAACGTAAAATGCCTACTTCATAATTTGTTTGCTACTCTTGACTCATTAATTAAAACTTTAATTATTTAAAAATAATGGAAATATCTATAGGAACAATGTACATTTCTGCTTTTCATTCCATTATTTCCCCTCACGTTCCTTGTAAACAAACTTTAATATTAGTAACTTTAAGGTTATATTAGAATATGTTACAAAGAAGTTGTTACAGATGCATGCATGAGAATGAGATTTACCTCATGCTTTTACTGTCAAAAGATGAGGAGAGGATGGGGGTTTTTTTGTTTGTGCTTACGATGAGCATGTGATATTTGTTATCAAAGAATTACAGTATGAATAACAAGCAAAATAATTCTAAGCTGCAGTAATTCAAGCAGTTTCTCATGATTCCTAATAAGAGTCCCAAACATTCTTAGGTGTGTTGCCAGATCCACTCAGGCCTATAAACAGAGCTAAAGATGAGGAGCTAAAGCTGTCACACGCAACTCCATGTGCTAAATGTTAGTATTTTCCAACAGTGGGAAAAGAGGGGTTAATGGATTGCAATGAATAGGATTTAATATAAAAGAGCTTTAAAAATGTGCCTAGAAAAGGAGATTTTTTTGCTGGACTGTGTGCATTTAGTCCCATGTCCTGGGCCCAAGAGGTAATCATCATCCTTGTGCACAGCACTGGTTTTACTGGAATGGCAAGTTCTGCATTTGATTTGAAGCTCTCAACATCCATAAGGTGCATTTCAGACAGCAAAACTCACTCAATAAATCACACACTAAAACTTAACAAACTTGAACTAACTTTTCATGGTGCTTTTTATGAAAGGTGTTTCAGAAAGGAGATGATGTTTGTCCGTCTGTAATGTGGGACCCAAAACAAAAGTAATTTGCTTTCAGACACCAGGGACCAGTGAGTAGATATCTGGATTAGAAACCACAATCTGAGTGTTAAGTAAGGCAAGATCTTACCAGCTGCTACTACTGTGCAGACTGGGGGCTGATGTGATTACAGGCTAAAAGACAGCAAGAGCTCAGTCCATTATGAGCAAGGCTGCCTTTAAAAAAACCCCAAAGAACTAAAAAACCAAACCAAACAAAACCCCACAAAACTTCATGTACTTTTAGCTTGTGAAATAATATCTTTGAACTTTAGGACTGAAAGTTAAGGTACACGTGGTGTCAGCGAGTCCTGGAGTAGTAGCTGTGTGCCAGGAAGGAAATGGGTCAGATAATGTTAAAGGGGTTTTCTACTGATGTGAGTGGGAGGGGACAGAAATGAGAAGGTTGGTGTGTCACAGCTGAGTTGGACTGCTTTGTAAGGTGAGGGAGCTATCAGTAGTCAGAGCTGAAAGCTGATAGTCATGCTGAGTACAGGAGTCCCTGTATTCTGTTTCATGTTTTTGCATTGCAGCTCTCTCAGATACACTCGTAATTGCTTTTATCAGCAGGGCGTGCTGATAGGCTCTGCTCTGCCACTACCTTGAGGCTTTTTGTATCTTCAAACTAAGAGATATCTCCCAAAAGGAAAAAAGGCTTTTGAATTATTTCTTTGCTAATGGAAAGATGGCAAACTCCTGGGCTCCTGAAGTTCACTCAAAGTAGTCTCTGGAGAAACTGTGCACCATGCAAGTAATATTAATTAGTGTTGGAGAAAAGATAAAAGTCTCTCCAAACACCCATGGGGACTTGGGTGCTCTCTAATGCTGAGATTAATGCTGTCTACATGTATTTGTCTGTGAGCAGTAAGAAAGCTGTGTTGTCTCTTGTGCTCCTTAAGATTTAGGTATTCCTAAACACTGATGTCTTTCTTCATGGTTCCCATACAATTGAGGGGATGTCAAAAAAAGCTTTAATTATCCTGCACTCACGAATCTCTAGCCTTGGATACTGCCATAGCTTTTTAAAGGTAAAGTTTAGGTTTGCACGTGGCAGTTAAGGGGAGAAAGTATCCTGGATAGCTCTGGGTTTCTACCTTTTACTTAAGGCTGTGGAAAGTCCAGGGGAGCCATGTTCCCTCTTATCACAGACTTTCTATGTAGGATTGAATTGACCATGTAAGCTATTCCCTACTTCACTGTCCTAACTCTTAACACATGAAGACATTTTACTATCTCCTGTACTTCCCAGCACCTGGAGGTCTACCCTCCATTCAAAACTTGCCACTCCTGGCCCCCTCCAGCTAGCATGTGTGCAAAGCTGCTTGTGCACATTGACTTGAAATTTGATCATGTTAAATAGGTTACTTGGATGCATGCTTGCATGCCAAATAATGCAGTGTAACTAGAAGACTACATCTCTGAAATGCATACATGTATATCAGTTAGTCATGTAATCAAGTTCGTTTTTATCTAATACATGGGTAAGATAAAAGTAGGCTGTATGTTATAATCAAAGGTGAGACTATTATCTGGGCAGTTGCCTTTGCATATTGTTCCTGAATTGCCCTTGGGGTGGTTTTTTTGAGTTTAAATAAAAGATCAGACAGGTTTACATTTTTATTTATGAAGTTGAAGAAGTATCTTCATCTTGACTAGATATCGAATATGCTGTGTACTAATGAGCGTTCCAATCTTGTGTCCAGGAAAACGCACACTTTTTTGTGGCAGATATGATTATAGCATCACTAGAAAAAATGAAATATAATATCCTAAGCCAACAACAAGCAGAGTCCTGGGGTGTGGAGGAAACAAGTGGATCAGATGGCAGCTATCACACTGATTCGGAGTTATCTTCTTACCCTGGAGTGAAGAAGTCTGATTCTTCTGTTACCTCTTCAGACAGTGGCTATGAAGGCAAGTTACTTAATCTAGAATGAAACCTTGTCTGAAAGCCTTTGCTGTTTGTTTCTGTGCAAGAAAGTACTAAATAAATTGGGGCATTGCTTGGAACCAAGTCCTCTGTTTCTTTGTTTGAGTCTCTGGAGAGCTGGGTCCGTTGAGGATCATTATGCCCCAGGCATTTTTCCTGTGGGTTACATACTTCCTTTTGGGTGTTCACGCCTATGTTTTATTAATTATAATTTTTTTTTTACATTAAAGTGAAAATGTAAGGTTTAGATGCCTCAAGCCAAGCATGACTCTCCACAGAGCATGACTGTAGCTGGCTGTTTTTCTCTATCTGCTTAAATTTTTTTTTTCTTGGTAGTATTTGCAGCTTGGCCCTTTCTGTCTTGAGTTTGCTTCTGCAGTGTGCAAATGAGGCCATGCAATTGGTTTGAGTGAGACTCCAGAATATTCATTCACTTACAGTTAAGGCAAGATAATAAATACTCCTAGCATTATAATGTTTGAGTCAGCACATTCATTTTAAAGTACATTTTAGTCTCTTGAATAGTACAGATCTTAGTGATGAATCATAAATCTAAAGTCTAAATGACATAAATTCTGTGGAGGAAAAAAATGGTGTTCTTGGACATGAGAACAGGAGAGACCACTGGTAATATAAAAGATCTGGGTTTATCACTACAAGATTTTGGCTAAGAAGCTGAGGGACATACTGTATGACAGACTTCCAAGAACTGGCCTGCTCTGTGTATGTATAAAAACAATTAAAATTGCTCTATAAATGCAGTCTGTGCTAAAATATTGTTAAGTGGTGAAAAATGTAAGCATAATTGCAGCTACTTAAAAATGCTGGAAAAGTTTAACTGATCTTGTCCTTGTCTTGGACAGGCTGTGCTTTGCTGCCCGTCAGCTCTCCAGTGCATTTACCATCACATCATGAGATTACCAGGTTTCGTTGCCACAGTGACTCAGAGGATGAATATGTGATTATTGGTAAGACTTTAGAATTATAGCTGCAGAATCAGATTTATTGTTCAGTTGAATCTATTCCATTGTTTGGGAATTCTCTTGATTTATTAGATATTATTGCAGGAGAAACAACATGAGAAAATGGAAACAATTATGTATGTGTAGCTCTTTATTAGAACACATGCAGAGCTACCAGACTGCTGCAGGATTTCCTTTCTAGAAAAGAATATCTTTGCTGGTTTGAGAGTGTGGTGAGCTGACCCGGGCTGAACACTAAGTGACCTCCAAACCACTGTGACTTCCCTCTCCACTGGAAGGGGAGAGAAAAAGTAACAAAAGGCTTGTGGGTTGGATAAGGACAGAGAGTCATCACTCACCAAGAACTGTCACAGACAAAACAGTTGTCTTGGGGAAATTGATGTATTTCCAATCAAATCAGAAAAGGGTAATGAGAAATAAAATCAAATTTGAAAGCACCTTCCCCCACACCTCTTCCTTCTTCCTGGGCTACACTTCACTTCCGATTTCTCTACCTCTTGGGGCTTCCCACACATCCTGTCAGTAGCCTGCTGCAGCATGGGCTTCTCCCTCTATGTCACAGCCTCCTTCAGGCATCTCCTGCCTCAGCCTGGGCTCCTCTGCAAGCTGCCTGTGGATCTCTGCTATTCCATTAATCCCCATGGGCTGCAGGGGCACAGCTGCCTCTCCATGGGCTGCACCAGGGGCTGCAGGGGAATCTCTGCTCTGGTGCCTGGAGCACCTCCTGCCCCTCCTTCTCCACTGACCTTGGTGTCTGCAGGGCTGTTCCTCTCACTTATTCTCACTCCTCTCTCAGGTTGCAACTGCACAAGGGTTTTTTCCTCTAATTTTGAATTTGTTATCCCACCACTATGGCTCATGTGGTGTGTCTGTTCTGGAGGTGTCTGGCATTGATTCTCTCAGACTTGGGAGGAGCTTCTGGCAGCTTCTCACAGAAGTCACTGCTGTAACCCCTCCTCCTACCAAAACCTTGCCATGCAAACCCAACAGAGGGACTGAAATTATGTCTAAGGATTAAACCAAAGGAATGTGCATGAAGAAAGTGTGAAACTGGCACAACCTCAGTGCACTATAGTGGTGTTGGTTGAGAGAATTTAGGACATGATTACCTAATGAAACAGATTGAGAGGCTGCCTAAAACTGAGTCACTCTGCTTCAGGACTAGAGAAGAATGTCTCTGTTCTCGTATACTCAAATATGCATTGCTTCTCTTTAGGACATCCTGAGTTTTGTTTGGTTTGCTTCTGGTTTTTACACATACAGAAACAGAAACCCTTAAAAGTAGCCTGTGCAGCTTTTAATCTCTGTTTTATCTTTTCCTGGTAACAAATGGATTTTTATTGTTCTCTTTGGTTTTAGAGATGTATTTTTTTCCTCTCATCTTTCCCTGATCTACAAATGAAGAACAAGCTCCCAAAAGACTATTCTAGTAGCAAGAGTTACCTGGAGATGTATAAGTGAAAACATTTGTCTTGAAAGCAATAAGTGTGGTCAAAACTAATGCTACCAGTGTGGATACCTTGTTGGTATAAGCATATTGTGTCTATATAAACATAAGGAAATGTGTCCTTTAATTGCATTCATCTCACCTGTTAGGGATGTGTTTGTAGTATTAGCTGGAATGTTTGTGATTGGTGTCTCCAAATACCTGTCAGTGTCCAGAAAAATTAATGTGGCCTGTCTCAGGTCTGTACATTATTATTTATGCTGAATGACTTCTGGCTGGACCTTGACCAGCAGGCATTTAGTCTCTGCTTACCATTTTTGCTCTTGAAGGCAGGCTGATGGTGATGATGGGATGCAAAGGTATTAGGGAGTATTCTTCATCATGTCAAAGATATGCAGAGGGGATAAGACTCCTTTTGCCTGTTTTACAACTAGGACTTAGGTTATTTCCCACATCCAGCAGGGGTGTTGGAAAGATGAATATATTTGAAACTGGCACTGTGGTAACACAGAAGGTACATTTAAAATAGTGCTGAGTAACAGATGCTTTGTTTCTTAAAATGGCTTGATAAAGTTTTCTCCTTTATTGCAGAACTCGAAGACCTTGAAAATCTGTCTGTCGCCCCTGATAAAAGGTGTGTATTTTTACTATAATAGCCCTGTGGCACTACCTTTTCTGCTGGAGGAGCTTTCTGGTGGTTCTTCTGGCTGGGGCAGGGAAAGATGTGGGAGTGGTAAATTGGGCCCTCTCAAGGAGAGGGAAGGAATGCTGCTTGACAGCAAATGTCTCTGGTGCTTGGCTTAGCACTGTTTCTCTGGTCCCCCAGTCTAGCTGGAGGGTGGTGTCTGTGGCTCTTCAGGGGCCTGGGTGTATCAAAGAAAGAGAGTAGGAATGAAGGAATAGGAGAAAACTTCTCAGGGATGCAAAAAGGCAGTGGAGATGCTGATGAAATGCTGCTGGTTTTCGCTGACAGTATTCCTTACCTTTCAGATCGTCTTTTGAACCAGGCAGCAATTCTGCTGAAGCAACAGCCCAGGAGTTGTGCAGAGCTTTCAGAAAATACTGGCTGCAGACAGACTCTGCAGTTCAGCTGTCTGGTTGCCTGAGTCCATCTAAGCAGAGAGTGAGTCTGATCTGAAAACAACGAGCTCTTTATTCAGTTTCCCAAATAATCATGGTCTCACTGCAGCTGCTTCGCTGCTAGGAAAAGGAGGAAGCTACATTAAAAAAAAAAAGAAAACAAATATAGATGAATGCTTACAGTTTATTAGCTCACTTTATCTAAATTTTTAGAAAATGTCTTTTCTCTCCAGCAATTTTCAACATGTTTAAAACATAATTGTGAACAATGAGGAAGTGCTTTCTTCTGGGACTGATATGAGGGAATTTGACTGGGGGGGGACTACATGCAGATGAAAATTGAACTTTAAAATACCAGATTGCAAAGGGAGATAAACATCTCCCATAGCATTTAATATATGTCCACTAGCTTCATGAGCTTGTCTTTCCCAATAGTCTGTGCTGAAAGAAGAGATTCCAAGAGAACTTGAGTCCAGTTTGAACCTGGCTGAAGAAATAAAGATCATATCCAAGTTAAGAGGATCTTCTGGCTGGTCTCCACCAAGATCACAGATTATATTTAATATTCATCCTTCAGTCAAGTAAGTTTCGAGGAATCTGGATATTTTCATTTAGTATAGCATGGGGAAAGCTGATGGAAGGACCTTGGGTGAATAACAGGTCTAGTGCATGTGCAGAAGGTCTGTGAGCGGATCTAGAGCTGGTGCACGGCACAGCCCTCTGTAGTGTCTGTCACCAGCCTCACTAGAAAACAGATGGCATCTTTTTCCCCTCTCTTGGCATGTCCTGATTAACACAGCATGCACAGCTTCCCATGTGATAATACACGTACTCTTTGGTGCTATGCTGGCAGTGTACTTAGCTCCTGAAAATGTCATTTTGTGACACTACCTGGAGAATATTCCTGACTTTCCTCACTTTCCTGCTAATATTTTATGGAGAACTGGTTTTTAGAAAGTGAGGGGAGGCACTAGGTCATGTATGAGGAAATGGCTGTCTCACCCTGCATCTAATGCTGTTAAGTGTAGACAGTAAGCAAACTGGCTGTTCCCTGTGTTGCTGCAGGTTCAGTTGCTTTTTCAATTGCAAATGTGGATTTCCCCTCTCCAGACCCCGTGAGACTGATGCCACCTTAAGAAATGGAAAAAAATTTATTTATTTCAAAAAGCATTACAGAATCTCCCTTCTTCACATAGAGGAGTAGGAATCAGCTCCTGAGGTGGACATTCTCCCTGGTGCCACTGTAGCACTTTTGCACTTTGGAAGAATGTTAACTAAAACTGTGTTTTGGGTGCTGAAAGGTCTAACTATTTACCTCTGTATATAGGAGAGATGCAGTGGTGGCTGCTCAAAACTTTACATGTGTTGGTTGTGGAACCCCGATAGAAAGCAGTAAGTATTACCAAAACTGGCAAAAAAAACCCCCAGGAAGTGCAGTACTTGTAATCAGAGTATAATCCTCACCAATGCAAATGTACCACAATTTTTAAGTTGTCTGAGCTAGAAGGAAAATCTCATTGTTGGATGTGCCTGCAATAGTAAAACAGACAGTGGAATCTTTCTGGTGTTTGGAATTTTTTATACAGTGCAGAATACAATACTTGATAGATGTCCTTCTCACAGACAATAAAAATTCATAACAGTCAACCACAAAACAGAAAAAATTATTTTAAAAAAATCAGGCTTCCAGGCTGGAAAGTGCTACTTTTGCATAGTCCAGTTGTTTCTTTTAACAATTCTTTCCCTGTGCTAATTTAGACATTCCTGAAAGTTTTGGTTTTTTTTTTTTAGAGACTTTTTGTAAGCTTATGGAATCTATGGTTTTGTTCTTTTGGGATGTCTTTTTAAAACTTTTTGTTTCTTTACATCTTGATCACAGAATCTTGCTTGTTTTTTTGTTTAATTTCTGATACTTTGTGAGAACTGCTTGAAAGAACAATGATTTACAGAACTGACAAAATGACCTTACCTAAGAAATCTTTGAAGCAGTGCTTAAGTCTCGTTCTGGGTCAGCTCACAGGAGCTGTTTGTGGTCTGTAAAGTATCAACAATTTATGTGGCACATTAACTTGAGCAAATAGGAGATGCTGTAATAGCTGGGAAAAACCCCACAAACCTCTTGGTGTGGAAGAGTATTACACAAACATGACTCCAAAATTGGTGGAAGTATTTTTGTTGTGTATTTTACCTAGTGTTTCTTTTGTGGTTAAAGCAATCTTATGTTGATAATTATAATCAGTTGAACAAATATGGAAATGAGGAAAGTTCCTGTTCTGATGCCAAGTTCAAACCTTGTACATGTGTGCACCACAATAATAAAACCCCCTACTTAAAACAATAAAACAAAAACAATCCCTTTCCCTTCATTCCAGTAGCTCTGAGTTATTTAGATGGAATAGGCATACAGACAAGAGTTATGTCCTGTAAATTTCAAAATATTCACAATTTCATTGCTGTCTGCCTGCAGAATATATCAGGAGACTCCGCTATTGTGACTACCTGGGGAAATACTTCTGTGACTGCTGCCACAGCTATGCCCAGTCTTCCATTCCTGCCCGAATACTTTCCAAGTGGGATTTCAAAAAATACTATGTGTGCAACTTCTCCAAACACCTGCTGGACAGCATATGGCAGCACCCCATTTTCAATGTCTTGTCTATAAACAAAACCCTCTACACGAAAAGTAAAGAAATGGACAGGGTCAGGGTAAGTGTGGCTTCTTTTGTTAGGAAGTTCTGGGTCTGAGACTTTCAGGAAGAATTCCTTAGGGCAGGATGTCCTGTGTGTGTATGTTGTAAGCAGGAGGGTTGTTTTTTTTTCTGATTTAAACCCATAACCGCTTCTGGGACTTGCTCTCTTTTCCCTCAGGTGAAAGGGGGCAAAAGGAGGCATTTCCAACCTGTGCTAGAGGTCTCCTTAGCCTGTTTTCTTTGGGAGGTATTTCCAGTTCTAGTGGTTTCCTGTTTTAGTTCATACAAGGGAGTTGGTCTCCTGCTGTAAATATTTACATCTTCCTGGCTTTTGGCTGTTGGAAAGTTCTGTAATTTTTGAATGACTCCCTAATTTTTTGGGCCATTAGGGGAAACACCCTTGGCTCATGTAAAAGCTGTAACTCTTGTAGCTTCAGGAAGAGTGTTCTGCTGAAGATTACAAGCAGGCAGGTATTCCCTTCTTGGCTGAGAAGACACTTATTCTTACACAGGTGTGGGTCTAGCATGCATCAAGGCCTGCAGCCATTTTTGGCATTAGGACTTGCTTCACTTGTCTGGGAATAAAAATAGCCTTTGTCTGCCTTTGGGTTTCGTGCATTAGAAAATCCATTTGTTTAATTCTAGGCTAAGTGTAAACTTCCTTTTTTTAGGTGTGGTTTGGTGTACTTGCAAGGGTTGCTGACTCAAATAGTGATGTTCCTCACTTATAAATGCAATGCTTTTAATTTAAACATGGTTTTGTTTTTCTCCCCCATCTTTTAGGAGGTGCAAGAGCAGCTTTTTCATTTAAAAAAGCTTTTGAAAACCTGCAGGTTTGCAGAAAGGTATGAACTGTAATTATGCTTGAAATATAACTTCTTAAAATGTATATGACATGCTTGTAGAGCTTTCTTGTCTAGAGACATTTGGGTGCAGTTTTATATAAGTTGATATGATCATTCGAGAGCTCTAATAACAAACCTGCCTTCTTTTGCACTGCAAATGTTGAGTGAAGTACAAATACAAGCAGTTTGGTTTTAAATGTTGAATGATTTTAGTTAGGTGTGTTTTTTCCTGTTCCGTCTCTTTTAGAATCTCACTCATTCCTTAAAGGTCAAAGATACTTATCTCTCTGAGAATATTTGTCTTTAAAAATATGTTGGGTTATTTTTAATTAGCAACTTGCAAGTGTTCCTTGAACATTTAAAGATTACTTCCAGGAATCTGTCATAATGCTCAATTCAGTTTATTCTATAAAAATACTCAAATTAAAGTAGTAGTATTCAAAAGTGATAAAGACCAAAACATGACCTTGTTTGTTATTAGAAGTGGAAGATCTTTGGTGTTCACATTTCCAAACTATGGGCATAAATAATATGTAGACATGTGACTTATAAGATCATCACTGCAGAATTGCTGACCTCTTTAAGGACAGGCATGAGCAAAATAAGATTTAAAAGCAGGTTCTGTTTTCTCTTTGACATAGATGTCTTCTTTATGCAGCAGTTACATGTTGTTCACCAAAATCAAACAGAAATGTGTGTTTGTCTCTCGTCTGTTCAACTCACTGTGATTCCATTACCAAAATAAGTGTAAGGGTCGTCACTGTACCTTCTGTTTGCATCACTGATAGTTTAAATGCAATAGTTCCATTTCCAGTGTTCAACACAAGCATAGTTTCACCCAGTAGTGACCTGTGCAGGATAAACCCCCTGAAAGTCCTGTTTGCAAAGCAAATAAATGAGCCTGGCTTACTATATTAGATACTATATAGGATTTTACCTACTGTTCCTGAGGTAGGAGAGAGCTCTTTACACATTATTTAAGGATTGCTGGGATAACTGTGTATGGCAACTCCAAAGCCTGAGGAGTGGATGTTTAAAGCAGATAGCTTATTCTAAATTGCAAACCTTCCACTTTTGTTAAAGTGATCTCAGATTGGGAGGGGAGGTAGGATACAGCATGAACTTGCCTTGTATAATCTTCGTGTGACTTGAGAAGTGAAAGAGGCTTATTCTGGAAATGCACTTGAAAAAAATCTTTTTGTAACTTGAATTGGGCTTTATTTTTCTTTGCAGTGTACTGAAAGAATTTGAGCAGGTTCCCAGCCATCTGACAGAGGAGCTGCATCTTTTCTCACTGGATGATCTGGTGAAGATCAAACGAGGGCAGTTACTACCCCTTCTTAAAGATATTCTGAAGAGCTCCACCTCTCATGTAGATGGCTGTGAGGTAAGGAAACAACAGGGCTTTTAGTGTCCTTGCAGCTGCTGCTGTAAGGAAGTATCTGTGCTGCCAGTCCCAAATAATTTTTTCTTGGATTTAAATTCAACCCTTTTGCTCTCATTGTAGCTCTGTCAAGCAAAGGGGTTTATCTGTGAATTCTGTCAGAGCGCAGACCTGCTCTTTCCATATCAGACTGCCAAATGTAAAAGGTGCACAGGTATGTTCCAGATCAAATCCTTTTCTTTCTTCCTGGGGGAATTTTGGTGTGTAAAACCATTTAGATATACTGCAAACATTGAGAACTAGTTTCACTGAAAGCATGTTTATTTGGAAAGCATGGACAGTGTATATCTTTGAAAACCAGCCTGTGGCAGCTGTTTTATTTCAGTGAATTCAGAGAGCAAAACCAGGGATTTGCCTGGTCATGGTTATGCAGGGAAGGCTGTTTTTTGGGTCTATGCATGAGAGCTGTTTTATCAGATCCTGCCAGCATTCATTGTAAATTATTACAATGGTAATTGTTGTCCTGGCCTTTCACTGCTTCTGTTTACTTTTGTGCTGATATGTACATGATAGAACATCATTCAAGGAACACAGCTATTGATTCATTTCTTTTAATTCTGCCTTTTTTTTTTCTTCCTCTGAATGCCACTCTGTATGTACAAACAGAGTGCAAAACATGCTTTCACAAAGCGTGCTTCAAGTCTGGAGGCTGCCCCAAATGTCTGCGGATCTCAGCTCGGAGGACGCTTTCAGAAACTCCATCACTGGTGCCTCAGTGAAACTGGGTTCCTCTGACTGCTGACTTCAGAAGATGCTCAGAACCAAATCTTCAGATGCATGACTAAGTGTTAAATAATGTTGTTTTAGACATTACTGTTTTTAATGCATGTCTCCTTTATGGGGGGTAAAATAAAAAAAAATAGGAAAACAAACTCAACTTTATTATCCTCGTTGAAAACTCACCCTAAAGGAGTTTCATCTTAACTGGTGACAGACTGGATGTTACTTTTCTGGGCAGCCTTTTGTTGCTGTGTTTTGTTCCTGTATGTAAGATTTTTAAAACTATATTTTTTCATGTAAAAATTACTCATCTCTGTAATTCTGCAGATAATGTATAGATAGTGAGCGTTGAAGTCCTTGCCTGTGTTCAATTTTGGAAATGGGGGAAAAAGTGGTAGAGTACAAAGTTGTTCTCTGGAAAGCTCTAAAATAAATAGAAAAGACTCGTCTGCAAGTTTTGGGCAGATGATAATCTGAAATTGTTATGGCAAATGCTTATTGTGAACCAGTGAATTTTAAGTTTCTTTTAAAAACATCTATGCAACAGCTTGTGGTGAGTTGACTTGGCTTGCTGCTAGGTGCTCTTCACACTTCACCCAGCTGCTCTCTCACCCCTTTCCTCAAGAGGACAGAGGGAGAAAATAAGATGGAGGAGCTCACAGGCTGAGATCCAGACAAGGAGATCACTTGCTAACTACTGTCATGGGTAAAAAAAACCCTGAATTGGAGAAAATTAAATGTATTGTAAATTAGGAATTGAAGGTGTTAAAGTAATGACTAAACCAGTACTTTTCCCTTACCTCACCCACCCATTTTTCAGGCTGAACTCCGCTTCTTCATTCCGAACTTTTCTACCTTATAACCTGCCCCAGGTGATGCAAGGCAGATGAGGAATTTGGATTACTGTCAGCCCATAACTGCCCCTTTCTTCTGCTTCTGCCTCCTTACACTTTCCCCTGCTCCAATGTGGATCTTCCCATGGGCTGCAATCTTTCAGGATAAACCTGCTCCTGCACAGGCTCTCCAGGAAGACGTAGTTCCTTCAGGAAATATTCATGTGCTCCAGTGGGATCCTTTCCATGGACTGCAGGGGAATCTGTGCACTGGTGCCTAAAGCATCTCTTCCTTCTGTTTTTTCACTGACCTTGGTGTTCTTGCTGCTGTTTCTCGTGCTCTTTCTTAAATACATTTTCTTAGCAGTATCACCATGTTGGCAGAGGTGCTCAGCCATGCTCTGCAGTCTGTCCGTCGGAGCTGGCTGGAAGCAGTTGGATCTGGCATGGGGCAGTCCTGGCCTCTTCACACACAGGCCACCATGCAGTCACCCAGTGCCACCATCTTGCCACCTCCACTAACTGCTCCAGCTACAGCTCTAGAATCTTTCCAGAGCACTTAGAAATGTGAGGAGAGACAGGAGAGTTGCTCCTGTTTAAATCCACCCTCACACTTGCAGACAGAGTCCTTGCCTGAAGGTGAAGTGCTGGAAATTGTAAGCAGCTTTCTTTCCCTGTCTGGTTGGTTACTTCTAATGAAGTCCTTGCCTTCAGAAAGGTAGAGCAGCTGCTCAAACCTGTAAAACCATTTTTCTGTTTGTGCAATGAAGTACCAATGAACAGAGAAATCCCAGGACCTGAAAGTACATACCAGCGTTCTGATCTTTCTTCATGCAATTTTTTTGTCTTCCTTTCCTTATCTGCTTGCTCTTTTAGCAAGGAAAGGATCTGTTACCTGGACTGTGCAAGTTCACCTCCACTTTAATGCTCACTAACACTTCCACTAATCTAATTTTTCTGTGATCAAGAACAGCTTACCTACTTATTGCTCTGAAACAAGATTAGCATCTCTTACTCAAGATCACCAGTACAGGGTAAGATGTGGTGAGAAGGAGCCTACTTATGCAGCTGACTGTATTATGCAAGAGTAAATTTTCATTTAAGTTGGTTGCACGACTAACTGAATCACATGAAAGGCCTTGCTGCAGGGATTTTGTGCTTACGAAGGAGCAGACGTGAATGATCCGTCTGTGGGATAACCTGCAGGGCAGCTGAATATGTCTTTTTCACTATTCATTAATTTAGAAGAGCTGATCTGGTTTCTGGCTGTGCTTTCCATGAATGTCCAAGTCCTGCTAAGCAGGAGCAGTGCACAGGAGGGGGAGTGTCAGACAACAATTTCGTGCAACAAGTGTTGATCTTTCACGTCCGCTCAGTTCAGTGCAGGTCTCCCTAGAGCCAGTACAGCTTATCCTCACTAATTATTGCTATGTCCCACAACATAAGTTGTAGCAAGAGCAGATCCTCAGTGAGTCTGTAAAGCTGGACAGCAGAAGGCCTGGGAGTATCAGCATGCTTATAGTCCAAGTAAAACTGGTTAAAATGTTCCGCTGCTGAAGCTAAAGTGAGACTAAATTGTCAGATACAGCAGGGTGGTCCAGAGCTGGAAGGAGTAACAGAGGTGGCTATTTTCTGTGTTTGAGGGGATACTGCTCTTGTCTGTTGGGTCTGGAGGAGGATCATACCGAACCCACATTCTTGTGGGCTGATGTCAGCACAGGATAGCACAAGAACATCCTGAGGCAATTCACCCTGAACCTCTTCTCTGTTGAGAAGCAAGGCTTGGGTTACTAGACCTGTAGACAAAAGGTGTTCTCAGTGTGTTTTATCAGCTGCTATCTTACAATGGCGTAAACCAACCATCCTGAAAGTAAAAGCATGGATTACCTTTCTGATTGTGTGATAAATTGCCTTGGACAGAAAAGGATGACTTCTGTGCTACAAACCCTCTAAACGTCCTTAGGGTGTAACCAAGTTCTTTGAATCCAGTTTTGAGGCTCATTAAGCTTGTTAGATCAATTCTGTGCTCTTCCTGAGCATACCTCTATGGGTAAATACTGAGTTTGGTCATTTCTGAGGCTAGACCAGATGATAAGACAATAATTTTTTTAAGAAAACAAAAATGTTTTCACTGGCTACAGTGAACTTCTTTGCAGGAAGTAAAATTCTACAGTCCTTATAAGTGTAAGCTCCGATTCCTTTGATAGGAGCAGACATAAAAGAGTTAAGGGAACTTACCAAGGAGTTGGGCCAGTTCAAAATAAGCTGCCTGCTAGCTAGAAAGCTGAACATGTTTCACAGAGGAGAGTTACAAGGACCTAAATCCTCAACTATGGAAAGGGAATTGTCACACTTGCCTGTTTGGCTGAGCAAGGACAACCAAAGCTTATTCTTCACTCTGGGTTTTTATGTTGCCTTGTGGATATAACAAGAGCACTGCTGAGGACACTACTGGAGGAGCATTCTCAGGGGCTTTGGTGGCAGAGAAACCTATTTCTAGCCCACCTCACTCTAGAGGCAGAATTCACATAAAGACAGTATTATCAGTGATTTCCATAGGCACAGGTTTCAAGGGAGTACAATACCAACATCACACTCTTGCAGTTAGCAATTTTACCCACTCTACCCAGTAGTTGTTTACACTGCTTTGTTGTATTTTCCTTCTTTATTTCAGTTGTGAGTTTTCTGGAGGTGGAAGTGCTTTCCTAAGGCTTTGTGTTGTGCATTGAAGCCAGGATTTTTCATGATGCATCATACAGCTGTTACTGTAAACAACAGAATAATTATCAGGTGTGGTATGGTCTCACAAATACAGGTCTTGTTACGACTGTAAGCAAGTATGTCAAGTGCTTAAGTAGCTTTATGGGTCTGCATAATTCCAGGGTTGTCTGTCACACCCATCAATAGCCAGGATCCCATAAAAAGTGCTGAATTCAGGGTTAAGGAGGAACTGAGTAAGAAAAAAATGCAGTCTTCTGAAGGCCTTATTTCAGTAGTCCTTTCCAGTGAAACTTTTTTTCATTGCCTGGAAGTCTTCTCCTCAGGCTGAGAATTGCCCTAGTCAGAGCATCTTGATTCCAGTTTCCTGACAGCATCTGCCTGTGATCAAGAAATGGTGAAGTCAGCTTGAATGATGGGCAGATGCTTGCTCAAGAGAGCCCAGGGAATGGGGCAAAATGCTTGTGGAGCATGTTTCAACCTCAGCTTTTAGCTGGCAACATAATTTTATTCCTGGTACTGTGTTCCTGATTCTGTGAGCAGTGCAGTGTCTGGATACTCATGGAGTTGTTTGGACAGTTGCAGAAGTTGAGCTGGACAGATTATTGACAGCTGCTCCCACTGTCCCCGTGTCACTTATCTCAAATTATTGGACTTGCTTTATTTCCCAAGCAGCAGCAGCAGTTCCTTTTGGATTCCTTTCTCTGCTACTTTAGTCAAGGCGTTTCCAGTTGTCCATAGAGGCAAAATGAAACAGAGATAAATCCCAGATGTTACCAGCCCCTCTACTCCTAGGCCTGCTTGTTTTATTCGCTTTTTAAATAATTTTTGCCTCTTTACAGCCCAGATGAATGTCTTTATGATAAAACAAACAATGTAGTAAAATACTTTTCCTATTCTATAAGCTAAGGATGATACCTAGGATGACGTTTGGGGAGGGAAAGAAAAAGATAGAATTAAATCTATTGAGGTGGTGTCAGCCTGAAGAGATAAAAAAGTGCTGGGAGTTCCTTAGGAAAATCTGCCTGCTGCTTTAGGAGACAACAGCAAGACATTTCCTAGAAGAAAGGGATCAGAGTGACTGGCATAAATCAGAAGTAATGTGGCATTGTGGTCACTTCAAAGCAAGTCAGTGACTGCCAAAATGCTGCTGTTGTGCACCAAGGAACATGATGTGGGAAAGGAGAATTTATGTGCCTCACCTGGGAGCCATTTTCCTGTGCTCTCATCCCTGTCCAAGACTAACTGTGAATCAGGCTCCCCCTCCCTGAGTTCTCAGAAGGTGAAACTAAAAGCTGGAATGGTTTTACTGGAATGGGATATGTTTTTAGGCCTCCTATGCATTTCATGAATCAGGCAAAAGAATGTGAGTATTAATTTATGTCTTAGCACAAGGGATAAATCTATGCTTCTATAGCAGAAGATTTCCTAGAGGCTCATTTGGACCCCAGTAACATCTAGGTGCAATTGCAATGTTCTTCTCACAAGAAAATACTTTGGCAGAGCATTTTCCTGGGTCAGCACAGCACTAACATGGCCAGCCTGTTGTGCTGTGTCACACTAGAAAAATATTTGTGGTCTATGACTGAAACAGCCACAGGGCTGCTTAGAAGTGCAACAAAAGACTGAGAAGCCACGGAAGTAGAAAAATATGATGGGATGAGATCATGTGTAATTAGAGAAAAGCGTGAATAGCAAAATGCAGTCCAGCTGAGGCTGAAGCAGCCCTGAGGAAGGTGATGGTACAAATGGAAGTACATCCATCCCAGATGGAGCCCTGCAGACTGAGCAGAGGAGCATCTCTAACCCTGAGAGACACAACAGTGGTAGAGACAGATTTTCTCAGGAAGAATAAAATGCACAGAGAAGGCTGAAGAGGCCCTGACTCTTCCCTGTAGTGAAGAAAAAATGGATTATGTTTCATCAATCTTTTAGTCAATATGTTAGCTGCACCATTTATCAACTGTCCCTCTCAAGAGCCTGCTCAACAGAGGTCTGGTTGCCCCAGCCTCCCCTCTAAGTGCCTTCCAAGACCCCTGGCTCACTCTCCTTCTTGAATAGCACTGCATCCACTGTAGAGCTCCTTCCATAGGTCCCAGCAGTCAGGCACAAGACCAGCACCACAGCTGGACAGGCTGCATTCCCTGATCCCCAAGATTTCTGCATCTGACTGACTGATGGGAAAGCAGAAATAGCTACCAGCATATCCCACACAGTTCCTATTTCAAAATTATGTTCTGGCTACTTCACACATGTGCTTCCCCTTTCACACAGCAAATGTGCACGACTGCTGCTGCAGCAGGTGCTGGCTGCTGATGGCCAAGATGTTTCCTGAGTCAATCTTCCAGTTACTCCAGCCAGGAGAAGGGGAAATCCACAAACTGCCCATCTACTGGATCCTGATCTGGCCTTTGATTCTGGCTCCAGGGCCTGCCCATGGTAGTCTTGTCTCAGCACTGTGCTGAGTGCTCACCAAAGAAATATGATGACATTGCTGTCATATTTTCCCAGCAATTTTCCTTACATGTTCATCTTTCCAGACCTGCTTTACACTCCAGGCCATGCCACCCTATCCTTTCCTCTCCAGGTTTCTGCAGATATCATTCACTCCTACCTTCCAAGGAGTTTCTAGCTTTTCACAGCCACACATTTTCTCCCTAGCATTTTCTCCCTCTTCTTCTGGCATCTGCCACGAGTGGTTGTCTGGAGCCTTCAGCAATCCTTCCTTCTCACCTTGCCTGCCAAGAAGGTGCACCTTGGTCCCTGCAGCTTATTGCCTCCAGCCACTGTCTCTCCTGAGCACTCATCTCAGGCCCAAGTACTCTCCTGCTCTCTCTCCTTGTTCCACCTCCACAAAAGCAACCCAAAGAACTCAGATTTTCCAGCACATATCACATGAATTAACCTTTGACTGTTACTAAGAACCTTCACTTTCTCCATGACTGAAATCCCCACCACTCTCTCCTGGATACATTTTCACCACTCATCCTTTCTTCTGCTTTGACCTGCCAGTGAAGCCTGAAACACAAGTCAACAACTAAACCATGACTGTTTCCCACTGACCCTTGCTCATCTACATAGCTTCCCAGTCTAAGGAATTCATAATTCCAGTCAAGCTTAGAGGAAAAACCTCTTTCTAATGCTGTAAGACTGAGCTCACACTTTTCTTCCTCACTTCCTGTTGATGACAGAAAACAAGCACATGCTTTTGTCTGAGAGAAAAAAAAAAAATCCTGATTGGAAATCCTCAGACTTCATAATCCAGGAGGTCACAAGAGCTCTAGATTTACAAATGCCATTTACCAGGCAACATGAAAAAACTACACTTCTTTTGTCTTCAAAGCTGGGCTGTGATCACATGTACCACAGTATTGGACTGTCCTTAGGGTGCTGTTTGCCAAATAAATACATCCATAGGTGTTGCTGGTCTTTTATGTGCACCATGCCTTACCAGGAAAACAAATCCTCAAACTATACTGGTACCTAAGGGCAGATTTCCCAAACAAGACCTACCATCCACATTTGACAGCAGATAAAACCTGCTGTTGCTGTCACTTGGCTGTGCTCTAGATCATTTCATGCACTGCTCACGCAGGGGCAGAGGGCAGCTGGTATTTACTGTTTGCTGCTAACTTGTCCTGTCTGACCAAGGATGTGTGCAAAGCCCTGTCTAAAGAAAAGATGGCTTATAGCTACACAGGACTTCTCTTCAAAATTCTGCCTGAGCCACAGGAAGGAAGATGGATGCTGCTGACACTGAATCATTTCTGTTTCTACTTCAGTGAAATAAGAGATGACCTATGAATTTCCTGATTTTTGCAAATAAAGGGTTCCCCCCTCCCTCCTGTCTGCTAAGAAGGCATCAGAATGAAGCAAGAATGAGGAGTGGGTCAACCCCCTGCATTTGTACTGTGGCATGCAGTGCTGCAACATTTGTCACCTGTGAGTCACAGAGTGAGAAAGAGGTCCCAGCATCATGCAGAAAGTCATGGCTGAGGGTCCCACTTGAGCAAGAGGCTCTGGCGTGGCATATCACCCTGTGTGTGGTAGTTCAAGCACTGGGGCTGCAAGAAATAGTGGAATTTATACATCAGCTTGAGCTTCTAGTTATGTGTGAGGATGGTAAGTTGCTTGTAGAAACCTCAGGTGGGCAGTCTGGAATTTAATGGTCAGCTATGTGCCTGCAGGCAGGTATGTCCTCGTGCCTGGTTCTGGGCTTCTCAGCCATAGGCAGCTCTACACTGAAAAATAAGACATCACTTAAATTTTATACCCTGCCTGAGGACTTTGCCCCAAGCCAAGATGAGGGGCAGAAAAAGAATGCAGAGGTGTGTGTTTCATATGTTGGTCAGGAAGACATGCCTTGACCTCCAAAGGGATTTGGCAGAGTTCACAGGCAGGAAAACGAGGAAAGCAGTGACTTGTATCTGTTCTCCTCCTTCTCACCAGCATCAATGAATCAATTTTCCTCTCATTGTGAGAGCTGGAAGATTTTTCCTCAGCTGGACTCCAAGGTGGTACAGGAGATGAGGCTGTTGCAGGTGACAAGAACAGCCAAGTGTGCTAAGCTTGGTGAGAAGACAGAACAGGGAGCAGATACGAGTGAAAAGCAAACATTTGGTACAGCAGGAGCAAGGCTGTTGGGAGTTTTGTAAATGTGATGGGGCAAGAGCCCGGTGCTGTTAAATACAAACGGTTGCAGTTTTTCCTGTTGAAAGCTCCATTTCATTCCCCCAACACACACATCTTTCCTGTGCTTGCCTAATTCACCTCTGGGCTGCAGCAAGGCTGTTTCCTAGGAGGAGGACACACTTCAGTATGGACCACCAGTATGGACCAGTATGGAAACCACAGTCCATGCTCCAGCTGGTCCAGTGACCAGCCCTGTGTGTCAGCCTGGAAACCTGTCTGTATTTTACAGGTACAAAATGCCATGGTGTAGCCACACAACCAAGGAGCAGGGCCCAATGCAGTACCTTCAAGAAATGCCAATTTTAGCTTTGACTAAATTATGTCCTGTCTCAAATCAGGCCACATCTGAGATGCAAGAATGCTGTGTATTTAACACCCAGTAGTAAGTAATTTCTGCATTATCTAAACATGATGCAAAAGTAAGAATTATATTTTTAATGATCTCCTGGTAAAACAAGAAAAGAAAAAACTTCTGGCCTCAGCAAAACTTGGTCTTCTGCCTCCAAAGTATACAATTTCAAAATCCTGAGTTACTGGGAAGATCAAACTGAGGTCCCCAACACAAACTGGCTGTAATTTATGTCTGATGTCTTATGTCTGAGAAACTGTTTACCATGAGCTCTGTGTGTAGGGCATCACATGCAAAATATGATGCCTATGGTCCAGCCTGTGGGTCAGATGCCTTAAGTTACACTGCAATAAACACTGCCAGTAAAATGCTCAAGTGGAGTTTCAGGAGAGGGACACCAGCCTTACGTTTAAAGGTGTAAATGGGGGAGTTGGGGAGTGGCCTGGATGAAGAGGAAGGCAAATGAAGTTTGAAGGCTTTCACAGAGGTGATGAGAGAAGCATTAGAGGTGAACTGAAGAGCTGTGCATTCCCAAGCAGCAGCTTTGCCCATAATTTTCATTTCACTCCACCACAGAAACTTCTGAACGTGACTTGCTCCGCAGGCAAGGTGAGACAAACAGCTGGAATCTCTGAATCTGTGATTCTATGTCACCATCTCGTCACACCACGCTATATAATGTGGTATAAAATTTAAGAAACCGAGTCCAGGCTCAAAAAGCACCCGAAGCTGACGGGACCAGTGCCACTAGAGGGGGCCGGCTGTCCACAGCTCCCGGGCTCCTGCGCTGCGGGACAGGCACAGGGACGGCGGGGACACCGCGGGCTCCCAAACACCTCGCTGGAGCTACACAAAATCCTGCCCAGAAACAGGGCAGAACCCAGACTGCTGAGCTCAGCAGGGCTGTCCTGCCGTGTTCGTGCTGCTCTGTGTTCCTGAGGGTCTGCAGAGCCGCACCAAGCCGGAGGTGAGCGAAGGTGATGCTGCACCCCCAGCAGCTCCAGCGGCTGCAGGACACGCACCCAGCCTGGCACCTGCTCATTGCTCCGAGCTTGCCCACTTCTATTCCTGTATTCCCTTAACTCCTTGTAGTATTCACGTTTTGTGAAAGACACACCGAATGCCAGCTCTCTCTGCTGCTGCCGCGTTAGCAATGCAGAGCACATCCCTCTGCCCCTGGAGCCTGGCACAGAGGCTGGCAGTGCGGGCCAGAAATCCTGAATGCATTTGGAGCTCTTTCAGTCTGGAGACACTTCCTATTAATTAGTCCTGGAAAGCTTTACAGCCATCCCTGAAATAAAGGAAAAACATTTCTAAAGTTATCCCTAGAGCAGCTCGGTGTTGGCGCAGGTTTTTTCTTTGGAAGACACAGGGCTACTGCTCCTTAAAGGCATCTCTGCTCAGGCAGGAGCTGACACACGATGGCTCCCTGCGCCTGGCACAGCCCAAACTCTCACTTAGAAGCCAGAGTGAAGCAGTGCTGCACTTGAGATACTCTTACTACTCTTACTACTACTACTACTACTACTACTACTACTACTACTACTACTACTA
>JAHLSL010000062.1:3837054-3850264 GCA_025920805.1 Petroica traversi | reverse complement strand
TACTACTACTACTACTACTACTACTACTACTACTACTACTACTACTACTACTACTACTACTACTGCTACAGTAGCATGGAAAACAATGTCACTGTAGCTCACAGCTCCTTCTCTGCCAGCCGGCTCCAAGCCCAGAGCACAGGAGGTCACAGATGCCTGTGTTTATGCCCCCTTGCAAAGCACCTGCTGTACTCTGCCCTGTACTCTGCAGTGAGAGTTTATTTTCCTCACCATGAGCAGCCAGCAGCAGGTGAGACAAAGCCAAAGGTCGCTGTTAATTTTACTGGGCATCTTGCTATTTTCTGGATTATTTAGAATTTTGTCATGGGTTCTTCAACATGCACAAATCTTCTGGGATGACGTCAACCCCAAACAACTTTAAAGGAAAAGAAAATTCTCTCTTCTTTCTGTGCCATCATCACGTTCACATGTAACATCATGGAGCTTTTCCTTTGCTGTTCCTCTCAAAATGATGGAGTGGTTGTTCAGAGTATCTGTTCCATGGCAGGCATTGAAGATGCTGTGGAATTTCACTAGCAGGCATTCTCCTGGGTAGTGAAGCCTTAACATTTAGCCAGTGGCAATCTTCATGCAAGTGACACATTTCCCTGTTTTCTGTGTTTGAATAATCCTTATTATTGTTTGCAAAAACTCCTTCAGATTTTCTCTCTTCACTGTAATGCCCATGAGTTGTACTAAAAGTTTAAATGCCCTCTTGCAGTTCTCTTTCTGCTCCATCATTTTCTGCATTTGAATGTCTCCAATTTCACTCCCAGTCCCCACTGCTGCCTATCCCTATTTCTAGAGGTGTACATCTGAGCACAGGAGTGCTTGGATACAAAGAAGGTCTGTGTCATCAGTTTTTCATCTCTTCCTTAGCATTTTCCTCTTCTGTCTCAAGAGTCTCACTGCCTTTATAGTGCTGTGTACCCAGCACCTCTGAAAAACCATTTCTGGACTTTCCAGACTTTCAGCCTCAAGTCAAACAATATTGATTTTAAGACAATTTGCATTATTGACAATCAAGACACATAACAAAAACAAGGCACTTCCAGCTGAAGGTTATGCAAACACCAGATTTGGACAAGTCCCTTGAGGCCATTCTGGGAAATCCCTTTCTCCTCTTCAGTCCAGGCTGTAGCTGTGGGTGTTCCATGTCAGGGAAGTCTCAGGCACTGTATTCAGTGCATCAGGGCCCAAATTCTGTTACAGAATTATGGTATAAATACTTCAGTATAGAAAATGTTTGCCTTGAAATAGGCAAAATTACAATGTTACAGAGATCAGAAGACCCTTCAGCTGTCGCTGTGAAAAAATGCTGGATTTTTGTCATTTAGCCAAAATATATGAGAATCTATCACACATAACAATTCTTTATCTGTCCTGTTAAGCAAATTATAATAAAGTCAGAGGGGGTTGATTTTTTTTTAAATTAAAAAGGCTGTTCAGGTTCACCATGTTTGTATATTGTGTCACTTGTACAGATACTATGTGGGAAGAACCAACTAAGCCCTTACTGAGCAGCACAGTGTTTTAAGGGTAGCAAATCAGAAGCTGGAGCTCTGATCCCTGTTCTGTTGCAGGCTATCTTCATCATCAAGGCACTTAGGCAATGTGCTTTAGTTATTTGAGGTCTTAGAGTTTAGAAAAACATCACAATTTTCAGATTTGAGGACTGCAACTCATTAAAAATACAGGTTTTCCTCCTATAGTAAATAACATGTATTTACAAGACATATCAAGATTTATTTGCAAGACCTTCTATAGCTTGCAAAAATGTTGCAGTTTGGACAAATTCATCGTCAAGGAATGAAGTAATCGTTTTTTTTTTTTTAAGCAATGGCAAACCATATGATGTAAAATGACATAGTGCTAGTAGAGAGAAAAAAATCTGATCCCTCTCCAAGTATCACTGGAGGAAATACAGGGTCAGCATACAACTTCATTGATTTTACACAGGGCTGAGTCTGCCTTTCATTTTGATTCAGCTATATATTCATTTATATGAAACAGACCTTTCAGAGCTGAAGGCACTGATGCCATCACTGCTCCAGCTGAGTTCCAGGTTGTTCAACAGAATAACATAACATGAGATCTTGTATTCCTTAACTATTTTATCCCATTCATAGCTCCTCTGCTGCAATCCAGATCACTTTTCACGAGGTACAGAAGACAAGACTCAGTGTGAGACATGAGGTTTCTGTAGTATGATGATGAGCAAGCATGGAAACAAAAGGGAAGTCTTCCAAATTTAAGTATTTTCCTGTAATGATGAGCCAAAGTCCTTTGCCATACCAAGGTCCACTGCAGCAATCACAGACAGTAAAACTGCACTGGAGAAGAAACTGGGTCAAAAACTTTGCATCATCCTTCTAAAATTATGTGCACACACCCACAGCAGCTCAACTTCCTCAGTCACAAATGCAGATTAAAGAAATAATCTGGCCTCAAAATGGCTGTAGTTCATCACTAGAGAGGGTGCTTAAACTTTCCATCTCCACTTCAGCGTTGGCCCACACCACTGCAGAGCAGTAATTACTCTGGCCTTAATGCACAGCCTGCATGGCTCCCGTGGGGAAGGAGGCAGGTGTCAAAAATAGAAAGATGTGCTGTACACTGGAGTGAGGTGGAGAGGGAGGAGAGAAAATGATTCTGCAATTCCCAGAAATTGAGCTGACATAATTCTGTCTCAGGTCTGAGCCTCTGAGCTTCTCCCTTCTGAACAGACTGGTTTGGCATGTGGCCAGGACACGAAGCTACAGCACACATTTGTCTGGAGGACAGGTGGCAGTGTAAAATCCTGGGAACCACAGACTCAAGGAAATATTTCCATGCCTTATAAATCTCCCTTAAAAGTCAGACTCAAGGAAATATTTCCATGCCTTATAAATCTCCCTTAGAAGTAGTTTCATATCCATTCAGTTACACAGGATATCTGGATTTGAGCAAACCATGACATATCCTGTATTATGTATTAGCACCTCTGATCAACAGTAATTTCATGTGAATGAATGGACCCCTTATGGACTTCCACTTTCCTAATACTTGTGCAGTTCCTGGCTAGGGGTCATCTCTGCATAGTTTTTGCTCACAAATCTCCTTGGGGGAGGCAAGCGGATGGGACATATTTCTGTAGTACTCATCAATTTTTTAATTTTTTTCTGTCTAGGTGTTTTTCCTAGGTGCTTTTCCTTTAGGTTCTTTCTGGAGAAGCAAATGGCAGCTGCATGAGTGAGCTTCTCAGGCTAATTCTGAATATTATCGTTCCAGAACAAGGGGTGTATGAAGTTATTTTTGGTTTGGAGGAATTTTACTGGAAGATTCAAAATCCTAGGTGGCAAAGCAGAGAGCTGGTTCTCTTCAGTGTTCAAACACTTAATTTTTAAATAACTTGAAGGTTCACTAGGCATTTATAGGCACTTCACACTATATCCAACCTTGACCACATTAATGTTGTCCTGATTCCCATTTGGTGAATTAATAAACCAAACTGGTATGTACATAAAAATGTATTTCTCATAGTGCACTTAACATTCTAGACACAGCTGTACATACAGTGCTTTTCTAATGATAATTTAAATACCTAGCTTATCTGGAAAAACAGCAATGTGAGCCTCTGAATGTGTTAGCCGTGTATATACAGATAACATCAACATTAAGGCCAACAAAGAGCAACTCAATCTCATGTATGAATTTTTTTTTCTACAGGTTCTATTGGGTGGATCCCCATTTTACTTTTTATCTCACCAGCATTTCACACTGCTTAAAAACAACCCCACCTGGTTTAGAAACACATTTTCTCTTTCCTTATCCTACAAATCAAGAGTATGGGTATATGTATGGTCAGTCGAGGGAATGATCATATTTTGCATGGTGATGTTTGAATTACAGCTTTCATCAAGATTCTTGCAAATAGTGGCTGGCTCCACACTACACACAGCTGTTTCTGGACTGCAATTATCATTTACTGGTTTTGTTTAAATGAGACTTTCATATAGGACTGGATTAAGAAGAGGGAGAGTAGGCAGTGAATCTTTTGAATGTGTTCAGTGGCACAATTAATATCCATGTATGATTCAGAACATTATGATGCACAGATCTGTTTTCATTTTCTGTTTTTGACATACCTGAGGTTCTTAATGTCATTAGGAATAAAGTTAATATAATTATAGGCAACATCCAAATACTAGAGCTCTTCTAATGAAAACAGCCTACAAAGAAATAAAATAGAATTATTAATTAGAAATTAAAAATGAGAAGCATAGAGTCAAAAAATATAGGCTGAAAGGGACCTCATCTAGCCCTGCTCTGCAGCTCACAAAAGGAGTAGTGAAAGTTTTAAAAAGAGAGGTCTGATTGCTAGAAGCACCCTAATTTAAGTCACTTTTCTGGTATTTTATGGTCTTATATAATTGTCTGCATACACATGAAGAGTCAGAAAAACAGGGAGGGTGAGGATCACATTTTTTTAAAGTTTGGAAAAATACTGGATTATTTCCTTGGGTCAAGAGTCCTGTGCTCCTGAAGGAGATATCCGAAGGTCTAAACTGGTGCTGCTCTGAGTAGGGTTTGGCCAGAACTCCCTTCCTGCCTGTATCTACAACTCTGTTGTCCAAAGACAGCCTTTGCCCAGGCAAAAGTTTTATATCTAAGTCTGTAACTAAATTGTAAAATTTCAGCTTTATGTCATTTTAGTGAAGCTATGGAAAATAAGCGGCACGTACCTGTATAGGAAAGAAGAGTAAATTATTGAGTGACAGGTTAAGGCAGGCAAAGGTAACAATTAAAGGGGTCAAATCTGGAAGGTGAAACAAAAAGTAGAACCAAAAGATACATAAAAATGAAATCAGCTTCATAAAGAATCACTGTCCCATGTCATTCAGCTGTGTTAGACTCCGTAACCTTCCTAAAGCATAATGGGCATATTCACTCAGGAAGCCTAGTCAAGTTCTGGACTATGCTCATCCTCTAGAGAGGATCCAAACCTTTCAAACTTGTAATCCAAAACATCTCCAGAACCCAGGCACAGAAAATCTTTGGCACCTTGTTGCTCTTTTATCAAATTCTTTCTTTCATTTCTAACCTAGGAAATTTTACACGAACTCTGCCAGGAGAGCACTGCTTATGCATTCTTATTGTTATTGTTACATACACTGCCTCAAACTACATAGATCCTGAGATAATATTTAACTGTTGCTCTTTTGCTAATTACAAATACACTGTAATATATATAATCTGGCATCTAGTTCCATATAATCCAGAACTTAATCATTATCAGAACAGATACACAATAAAGTGTATCTATACAACCTACACAACCTATTAATCCCTGTACTATTATAAAATATAAATCTAAGGGTTCCAATAAATATTACAAAATCTAAGGGTTATAATAAATATGTAGATGAGTGTAAATAATGACTATTACTATAATGAAAGAGAAGTTTTATACTGCATTGGAGTTCAGAATTTTCTTAGATCCCTGGCGTCTGCTTTGCAAGGAAAACAATGCTTCAGTGCTGAAGATTTCCCAGGGTAGTCACAGACAATTATAGTCAGAGTGAGAAAGCATTGTCAGTATTTAATTTCATTAAAAATAAAAATCCAAATAAAAATCCTTCTTTGTGTAAACAAAAATATAAACATGGGATTGTAAAGATGGAAAACATTTCTGGCAAAAATTAAAATCTAATTCAGACATTCTCACTGGTAGCTGTGAAACATTCAAGACATGTAGTAAGAGCAAGACCGTCTGAAGAAAAACTGAGGTCTAGGTCCCAAGTGGAAGTGTTGTGTTGCTTCTTATAGCAGAAAATTGCTTTTAGCCTTCAGGGTATATTCTTTAAAGCTGCATTGCTCATGTTGCTGTGTTCAAGAGTCAATAGCAGTTTTCATTTAAAGCATCTTTTGGAATTGGAACCTCATTTACAGAAAAATGATCTTGTATTTCTTACCCTATCACCACATGAAAATGAAGTGCTTAGAATGATTTAAGATTAAATATTAGTGATTTAAAACTTAATATTAGGGTAGCTGTGGGGATAACTGATTTACATGGGTTTTTTCTGTTGTACCCTTGCCTTAAATTTTCCGTTATTTATTTCTCCTTTCTTTTGTCTCACCCCCTTTTGCCTTTTCCTCTGTACCTTTACTGTGTCTCATCTTTTTTCTGATGCATGCTGCATAATTTTCATGGCATTTGGCCAGCACTGCACCTCTTGTGAATTTGTAATTCAGCCCAAGTTATGCCAGCACCACTCAAAGTAGTTGGTTTGGTATTTTGCTGCCTGAGTAGACAGGAATGCTTGCAGCTATGCCTGGCAAACACCAACATCCAGATTGTTATTCTTATGAACTAGACCTGGGAAGTATCCATCATCATTCTGCTCGATTGGGAAACTTCTTTTGGGAATCAAACCTCTCCTTAAATCATGCAAACCTGTAGTTTTGGGCTGCAACTGTATTTGCTCATGGACATTATCTTGACTAAAGAGATAGGCAAGAGATCTCTATTGGAAGCAAGAACAAATGTGGTCAAAATGTGCATTGCCAGGCTCCAGCTGGGTCTGAAGAAGTGGTCCTTTGAGCTGGATTTGCACTTGATCATAGCAAATCTGATTAACAGACTAGGGTGTAGCTTGATGTTGGATTTTGAAGGGATTGTGGAATACATGCTCATTGTTGAGGGAAGCCTGACCAGCCCTTGAGCACTGCCAGACCCTTCTTTTCCATTTTCATTATTTGTACTCTTTACTGCTCTAGTTAGATATTTGTCCAGAAAGCCTCCCTGCTGAAGACCAGTGAAAAAAAAAGACATTTATAGTGAGGGATCCTCTGGCATCCTTTGTGGCAAAGATTGTATGACAAATTCTCCATGCCCGGTATAGATTTTTCTGTTCAGAGAAAATGCACCAACAATTAAGACCAAGCATCTCAGTGCTGCCAATCCCAAAATATGTTAGCCTTTTTTTTTTTCAGCACGAGTTCAGTTCTCATACACACTGTACTGAATTATGTGCTGTATTCAGTAGAAGAGTTGGCTCAGAAGCAGGACAGAAAGGACGGGTTTTCAGAGGTACCTTGTGAGTTTAATGAAGAATGAATGAGCAGTGTTTGTTCTCCTGTGTGTGAAATATGGCTGTTTGTACCACTGACAAGTCCCTACTTAGGGATCCTGAATCCATTTGCGAGATGCCATGTGCCAATTCAATGAGATCTTTCCTCTGAGAAGTAGAAGGGGCTCCCTTGGTGAGTGATCCCCTCCCTGTATGCTCCACAGTGTTCCATGCATCACCTAAACATCATGCTAATCCTACTGAATGGGACAGGCATCAGGCAAATTCCATATGAAAAAAGCACCGTGGAAGGGATGTGTTTAAAGTGTGATGGCAAAAGGGAGGTCAGATGTGGTCAAGGAACCTCCTTTGTGGTCGCTACTCTGCCCCTGAAGGGATGATCAGCTGAACTTTGCACCTTCCACTGCATTGGAGTAGATATGTTTTACAGATATATATATGTCACTGGTAGATCTCTGTTACTGCACCTTCAGTACATAACACTCTGTGGTTAATACATTTATCACCAACAATTCTGAACCTGCTTTCCTGTTGCTTCAAAACCTGCACTGTTTTTGAACTGGATTGTACAAGTTCTTTCTGAACTTAACCAGGCTGACAGTGCCAAATTGGCTATAATCAGAAATGAAACCCAGCCACACCCAGCTCCTCTGATCTCTGAGGACCATCGGGAGTGCAAGGGGTTTCATTTTCTGCCATATTTCTGTATCCTTGATGCAACAGTTGGCGCTGAGCCCTGGTGTCCCACACCACTGTGGTGGGCTGACCCTGGCTGGATGCCAGGTACCTACCTAAGCCACTCTGTCATTCCCCTCAGCTGGGCAGGAGGGAGAAAACATAACAAAATATTTGTGGGTCAAAGTAAGGACAGGGAGACATGGCTCACCATTACCATCACAGACAAACCTGACTTGGGGAAATTAAATGAATGTATTACCAATTGAACCAGGGCACGGTAATAAGAAAAAAAAGAAAAAAATTTAAAGCACTTTCTCCCCATCCCTCTCTTCTTCCTGGGCTTAACTTCACTCCTGATTTTCCTACTTTCTTCCTCTCAGCGTTGCAGGAGGGCAGGAAATGGGGGCAGTGGTCAGGAACTACCAAAATTGCTGAAGGGCTCGGCCTTGGCCAGCAGTGGGTCCATCCTGGAGCTGGCTGGCATTGAGTCTGTCAGACATGGAGAAGGCTTCTGGCAGCTTCTCATGGAAGACATGCCTTTAGCCTCCTCACAACCAAAACTGTGCCACGGAAACCAAATACAAACTTGTGGAAAAAGTTCATTTCATACACCTCCGTGCTGGAACTGGGCTCAGCGCTTTCCCACCAGGACTATCTCCAAAGCTCTCATTCTGGAGGACCATTGGGTCCTGAGCTACTCCCTGGTTTCTCAACAACACCACAGACAGCAATCATTTAGTAGTGAACATTTTTATCATCAAATAAATACTTAGTAAATTATCCTTCACTCAGTCTCTTTAGCTCCTCAGTGTTGATGCTCTGTTCCCTTAACAAGGGAGACTCATTTCTAGGGACCTGCTGGGTGAGAAGTTACTCTTTACATCTCTGCTACAGCTTAGGTCTCAAAGAAAGCTGGGACCCTTGGCTTATCTCCCTGGCCTTCCAGCCCTCAGGTGGGCACAGGCCACCCCCCACGACATTTCTACTGCCTTTTCAATCAAGAACCTCAATTTGTTACAACCCCACTCTCTACACTGCCCTGCGAGGGAAAAGAGAGTGACTCCAGCCCAGGGCTTCTGCTCTTCAGTCTCAGTCTCACACTTCATGAAGCACAAAACAATTCCACTCACCAAGATGATGGAAGTTCCATTGCTGAGGAGTTGCTTGCTGATCAATGGGCCTGCTGCTGTATAAATATCTTTTAGGTGATAGTTACACTTGGATAAATGATCCTTGAACAAACTTTACTGCGAGCTCTTAGATTCCTGTCATGTTTACTGTATAAATGCACCATCTATAAATAGCATTCATCAGTAATATGTACTACTAGAACGAGAGCCAGCATAACAGAACTTTGTTTCAGGACAAAAGGCTTTTCTATCATTTTTAAATGGCTTAAATCATCGAATCACAGCTCTGGTAGTGAGCCAGAAATATTTACATCTGTTTCAGCAGCGCCAGACTGGAACTATATCGTACCTAAACAGATTTTACCAGACTTTCAAAATAATATTCAAAAGGGACCAAATAGTATCAAGGGACCAAAAATTATATTATCCGACTTTTCAACCTTACTTCTTTAACTGAATTTTCTTTACTGTTTTTCATACTGTTAGAAAGGTATTACTTTTAATATACTATTGTTACTTCTTTAAATTTAATATTACATAATGAGGCTAATTCATTCTAACAAAATGAATTTTCGAATTTCTTACCATTTCTCTGAAACATCATAAAAACCATTTTGGTTTATTTTCTTACTCTTTGCCTCCTTCATTGACTATGTGAAGATTGAGGAGTTTTAGCTATTTAGATACTCCCACAGAATTACAGAAGTTAGGTGGAAAAAAACGCAAACTTGATTTGGTCTCTATCTCATCACAGGGATAGCATTGTTTTTCCATGCTATCACTTTATTTTACTATGCTGATCTGTGAAGAAAAAACAATGTAAAATTTCTACATTCTATTTTTTTGCAGCGGCTCCTGGGGCGTGAGGCTGTTGACAGAAGTCAAGGAACCTGCACAGATGCCAGGGCTCTTCTCTACAGATCTGTTTTCAGGAGTGGTGCCTAGTTTCCATCTCATTTATATATTACTTAGGTTAAAAATGTTATAATTAGAGATCATGTTATTGTTGTTCACATTTATTTTTAAAGGTCAGTCCTTAAATATTTAATCAATAGCTACTTTATATAAACTGGGAAGAGCTTTTCATTCACATATATAAGAAGCACACAAAATGCCTGCTTATTTCTGAGGTATACAGCCCAGCAAGTTCTTTGCTTTAATTAGAAATCCTTGATGCCTGTAAAATAATATAAGCCAAGATATTTCTTTTCACAGGATTGTATATTCTGTGAAGAGCATGGCCATCCCCCAAAATGTCATTTTTTCCATTTTATGTGAATCTAAGCTGTGTCTCACTTCCCCTATGGTCTGACTCTATGTGATCCAATTTTATTTTCCTTGACACCAGCAGTTTTTTGTGTTATGTCTCATATTTTCTGATGAGCAAGGGGGAATGCTTCTATTATCCTGTGGGTGGTATTCATATCTGATAGGTGGAAGGCTCAACTTCCAGGACCTGCCAAGAAGACTCTTCCCCAATTTACATGAAGAGCCTCCCAGAGAGATGTGGGTCATTCTGCAGCCTCACTCACACTGCTCTGCACAGTAGCTGAGCTGCCAGTCTGAAATCTATCTGAAAAGATAGATTTATCTTCCTCTGTGTTACTTTTAGAGAACACGTGGCATTTGTAACACCACAGAAACTGTGTTTGTGCAGTTTACCTTTGTCCATATTCTCCCCTGGTGTAGACAGTTTGGACAGCAGCTCAGGAGGCTGAGGTCGATGGAGCAGTTTTGGCTGCTCAGCCATTTCCCACTTAGCCTCAGCTCCAGACTGATAAATGAAGATTTTTCAAAAATCAGAACAATCTCCCAATGCAAAACAAAAGAAATAATCACCTCTAGTTTAAGGTGCTGAGCTAAGAATGTCTGCTTAGATAAAGCTGGTGATAAAAGAGTCATAACATCGAGAAGTGGCCAAAAAGAGCATTTGTTCTCTTAGTGACAGATTTGACAGTTTTTCTAGTTATCATTAGTGTTTCAGGAAATAAATCAATGACATTAAAACAAACAAACAAACAAATAACCTGAAATCTGTTCTATTGACTTCAAATGCTTGCATTAAAGAATGTTATTCAGCACATGGGGTGGTCCTGTGCAGGCCCATGAGCTGGATTTTGATGATCCGTGTCTGTCCCTTTCAACTAGGATATTCTATTATTCTATGATTTATAATTCCATAGTTTTATGACCTCTGTCATAAAAGGTGAGGCAATTGTAGTTTTTAATCTCTGAGCCAAAGGAGGAACAGGAAAATAGAGACGTGCCCCATGTCAGCCATTGCAAAAGCTCCCAGAAAGAGTTTTCTGCTGGATAAACAGATTTAATAAGAGCAATCATTAACCCCAGGAACAGGCCGAATCTGCAAGTAGTAATTTTATGCTTCTTTCTAGTTTCCTATAAGTTTATGACTGCATACAATGACATTGATTTCAATCAAAGAATCTCTGATTTGGTTTCAGAAATCCTCTTATTAGTAGCCAATTTTAGCAAATCTCTGAGTCACTATAATTTTCAAGATTATCTGTATCGTAAATTGCAGAGTTTGTTGGTTATCTTTTTTTTTTTTCCCTGTAAGGCTGAAAACATCTTAGACATCGTGCAGTCCTAAAGAACTGGAAATCAGAAGGAAAACACAGAAGGGAAAGCACTGATGAAGGTGACTTTGAAGAGAAACTGAAGGTGCCATCAGGATGTTAATGGCTTACATAAAGATTTACAAATATTAAGAAAACTGTCACATAAACCTAGAAACAAGGACACCTCTAGGCAATTTTTTTCCCAGTAATTTGATTTGAAAGTAGATAAACTTGAGACTTCAATGCAATTTTGCATGTGGACAAGATTAATTTAAATCAAGTGCAGCATTATATTAAAGTATGATGAAAAGAAAAACAAATTTTGTGATGAAAAGAAAAAAAGACAATCCCAAAGCAAATAAGCAGTAATGAATTCAGATTTGACACTTAGCTATTGGACTTGAATGGCACTTAAACAAGGAGCTGGGGGAAAGAAGGAATAGGGGAAGTTGAAAAAGGAAGCCTAGAGTTCAATTATAGCCCTGCTGAGTTTGAATAAATGGACAAACATTGCAAAAAGTGGAGGTGCCATGACACAAAAAATGGTTCCGGTCTTAACCAGAGGCTGGGGACCGTACCCTTGTGATAGACTGGAGGGACATGGGGAAGAATATGTAATCTTAAAAAAAAAACCCAAACCAACAAACAACAGGCAACTCAATATTAACAATAACTCTCCTCCCTCTCCCAATGCAAGACCTCTTAAAGAGCCAAAGAAGTTGAATTTGAGGAACAGGAACAAAACACTCTATAATTATGTTTGTGCTTGATACACTCCAGCTTCGCATTCCAGTCTTTTCCTCCTCAGGATAACTTTTCTGGCAGCTGCCACATGGATATTGCACAGGGAGTCATTCAGCTTGGAAGACACCTCAGGAGGTCTCTAGTCCAAGCTCCTGCTCACAGCAGGGTTGAACCATAAGCTCTGAGAAGATTACTCAGATCTGTAGGCAAGGATGGAGACTCCACAACGATCTCAGCAACCTCTGGGCCTCCTTCCAACACTGATAAGAACCAAGATATAGAGCACACACCCAGTCATCTAAAGAAAAGTGTGCTTGTTTTCTCTCATTTATAGGTAACCCATGTTGAAACTGGCTGACAGATCAAGGATGGTGAGAAATGGTCACAGAATTGGTTTAGAGGTTATCAATGCCCTGAGTGCTGCCTGCAAAATGCCAGGAGGAAGAACAGATTGGAAAGAAGTAAGGACCTAGGAGGAAGTGGAGTGGAAGGATTCCTGAAGTGAGTGTACACAGCACAGTTCAGAGACAGGGGAGGAGGTGAAAGCACCTCCTGGAGTTAAGGAGGTGAGCAGGAAGAAAAGCAGGAGACTCAGTGGGGGAGTGGAGCAAATGCAAAGTGGACAAGAAACGCTCCTGCTTCTGGTAGGGAAAAAAAGTAGAGGTGTTCAACCTATCTGAGACAGAAAGGATAAAAGCACATCAAAGGGAGAGAGAACATGATTTTTCTCATGAGATAAAACTGACCATTGCATTTGGTGAGATTTTAGGTAAAAATCAAAATGAAATCAGAGGAGAACCACAGAATATTCTGAGTTGGAAGGGGCCAATTCAGGGACTGAACCCACGACCTTGGAGCCACAAAAACCTGCCTATAGTCACTAATGTGGGTGCAGTTTAGTTCGTGGCACCAGGCTGAGCCACCAAGACTCATCAGCGCTGCAGAAGCGAGAACAGAAAACTGAGAGTGAGGAAATCGAGCGTGGCAAAGGATGAAGGAGCAA
>JAHLSL010000062.1:3807784-3836654 GCA_025920805.1 Petroica traversi | reverse complement strand
GGCTGCGGGAGCGCGCCCGCCCCCGGCCCCGCATCGCCTGTTGCTGCGCCGCTCCTGCCTGGAAACTGCCCTCTGGAATCGTGCTTCTGGATGGAGGAGGTGGTGATGGCGGTCCTTATTATTAATTGTTTTTTCCGTGTTATTATTGCTGGTTTTTATTATGATTTACCCCTCGGTGCTCACGAAAAAGAGAAAAGATTAAAATTAAAGTTACTATTAAGCGGACTCCTCCGGGAGCAGTTACCGCTCCTTCGGGGTGGGGCGGTGGGGACCGGGAGAGCGGTGCGGGCATCCCGGGATGATTCTGCGGGACCGGGAGAGCGGTGCGGGCATCCCGGGATAACCCTGCCGGCTGCGGGGAACTGTGCGGGCATCCCGGAATGACCCTGATGGACCGGGAAAGCGGTGTGGGTATCCCGGGATGACCCTGATGGACCGGGAAAGCGGTGTGGGTATCCCGGGATGACCCTGCCGGCTGCGGGGAGCGGTGCGGGAATCCAGAGGTGCGGCGGTGCGGAGCCGTGCCCGGGGAGCAGCAGCACCGGAGCGGGGGCAGCGGGGCTCTGCTGTCGCTGTCACACTCTGCCCTGGCACAGCCGTGCCGCTGGCTGTGCTGGATGGGGTAGCAGGTGTAAAGCTGGGGCTTCTTCATGCAAAACGGGTCGGGCTGAACCAAACCTTTTCAAATTAATCTCGGCAATGGAATTACTTTGAGAAAGAGGCCCGGCACCGCAGTCCTGATTCAAGCAAGCCCCATTTGTTACAGCGTGATAGAAATTTTATCTGGGTGCAAAGTCTTTTGAGAGTGACTTAAAAATGTGGGATAGGGCAGGGGTGAAGACGAGAAACTGAAGTGGGAGCAGTTTCAGCATCTCTGATAACTGAAAATGTTCTCTTGATGTTGCCTCTAGGGACTGGTGAGTAGTCTGCATCTGTGTTCTGTGAGCACTGAACACCTAGCGTAGTTTTCTCTGACAAAAACTGCTTGCCTCGTATGTTTAATCTTCGTATTTATTTTTTAAATTCGTTTTTGTCCACCGGGTCCCACTAAAGACAGCTTTTTTATAGCTGTAATAGTTTTGAAAATTTCTGAAGGGCACTTCCTGTGCCTCACTATGGAGATGAAGAAGCTGGTTTGCATGTTGCAGATGACTCTGCTGTTTGTCTCCTGCCTGCAAGGTTAGCGTTTCCCTGCCAGGCTGGCAGCAATCAATTTCCCTCTCTTTCCCCTGCTTCTCTTCTTCCTTTGCACATATTCCACTGCATGAAGTGAGTGGAATAGGCTGAAGGAAAAAATTTGGATGTCTTTCCTCAAAAGAAGCTGCATAAATGAAATTAAAGGCATGGCTGCAATATGCATATTAGATGCCAGAGAGGGATTATTTAACACACCAGAGCATTTACATTTTTCCTTATGTAATCATCATTCAAGAATCAATACAGTGCCCGGGTGATTTATGCCATCAGTGCCCTTTGTGCTTAGCGATGCAAGATGGAAAGGAAAACACAAATAAATGCCCATTATCCGTGTGCCATGTGCAAGCCCAGGCTCTCTGCTGCAGGAGCAGCAGTGGTTGTGTCTGCCCTGTGGAGCTGTCCTCCCCTGCGTGGTGCTTGGGGACACCTCACTGCCCTCCTCAGCACTCCTGTCTCTGCAGTGAGGGGTTCATGTTTGCCTTTGGGTTTGGAGCTGGGCCAGGGTGAGCATCTCATCCTGGGAGCTCCTGAGGGCCTGGCCACATGCAGCCGTGTGCACTGAAGATGACAGGCTCTGGAAGGCCAGGAGGATACCCAAAGGATACCAGAACCCTCCTGCTGGAACCATTTGAGGTGTCCCTGCCATTGACAGCAAAGTCTGGGTTGCAGACTTCCCTTGGAAGTAAATATAGAATTGAATACAGGAGTGTGACTTAGGCTTCCTTTCCTGAGGAACTTTTGCATCCTGTATTTTACAAGGAGGATGAAATTTCGCTCTTACAGGGGTTTCTGGCAAAACATTTCCAGGCTGCAGTGGGATTGGGTTTTTTCTCCTTTCAGATGAGAGGAATAAGGTGGCCTTTGTGTTTGCAAGATCAAAGTCTGTCTTTTTTTTTGTTTCAGCATAAAAGATAATTTCAAGAGTTGCACTTAAGCCACAGTCTCACTCGTAGGCTTGTGTGAGTTTTCCCTGGTGGGAAAGGAGCCCTTTTCTACTTTTTCTTCCAGACCCTCCCCACAGTGATGGCAGGGGCCAGAACAGCAGCTGGATGGTGGCACTGCCATCTGAGCAGGAGGTTGCTGTGGCAAGACATGTGGGAGGGTCTGTGGCTTGGTCTCCAGCAGTCTCTGTCACTGATCTCCACAAGATCTGTCTTAGGTGACTGGTGGGATGATGCTGCTGCCATCAGCTGCTTCCAAAGTGATTCCCTGTATTCCTCTAGCAGTTGTTAAGATGCACTAACTGAGAGTGAGAAGATCAGCAATAGTGGCAGTGCAGCAATGGAGTGTGCTATACACATTTTTCCTGAGTTAGACAACAAGAGGAAACTCAGATCAGATGTTCTTTACCATACTACTGTGTCATGCAGTGCTTCCTGGCCATTAATGATTTCTCCCTCACAACCCATCTCCATCTCCATGATAGACCTGCAATTCCTGAATTTTCCCATGTACAACGCACATTTCAAGTAGCCCTTGATAAAAAATAAGTTCTCAGAAAACGCTTGCCCTCTGATCATCTATTCAAAATCAGAGAAAGGAGCAGTGCTCTGACAGGGAAAATGGACAGAGTGTTTTGGGGAGCACAAGCTTGGGGATCAAAGGGAGAAACTTGGAGGAAAATGTCTTTTGTTTCTTCACAGGCAAATGTGTAACCTGTACTACTGCTAAATAATCTGACTGATTGATTGATTGATTGATTGATTTTACAGATAACCAGCAGGTTTTTCTCAGGGAAATACAATCATTCATCCAAAACTATAGTCTCTTCCTTGTTATCAGACAACCCACGTTTCAGTTTTGAGGGATGGATGAAATAATTACCAATTGTAACAGTGTGGGTTACCAAAATGGAAGGAATTTCACCCAGAAGCGAGCACCATGCTGCAAGTCCTCCTGCTGACCTTTAGCATTGGCAACATAGGGAGCACTCAACTGGAAGATTCACAAATAGGTAGCAGCATTATAAATTGGACTCAAGGGATGGATTTCTATATTGATCATGGACTCTGCAAAGAAAATATACTTCTTTTCTGTCAGTATTTTGCTTTTTTTAGGCTCTCCCTGTGTTGCCTGTGGGCAGAGCCTCTGACCCAGCCAAGAACCCTGCTGTTGGTCCCACTACATGCAGGCTTTAAAGTCTGAGTGGGATGGGGAATATTCCCCATGTAAACATGTGCAGCCTGTAGGCTTCCTCTTTTCCTTTCTCCCTTACCTTGTAACCTGGTGACCCTGAGTTTTGGCAGTGCATTCCTTTCCTTCTCACTTACAGAGAGACCTCTAGTCCATCTATTTCTTATGGGAAGAAAGCCGCCCACTTAATCAACATTTTAAATAAACCTTAATTTGTATTTTAATCTGCTTTAGTCATATTTAAGCTTGCACTTTTTCTTTCCCTAGGGTTTTGCTCTGAATCAATATTTAACATATTTCCCTAGTTTAAAATTGATGTATCTTTGTTGGTTTTCATTATTGAACATTCAGTATTTACTCTTCCTTCCCTGTTGTGACATTTTAGCACTAGTAGTCCTTTATTAGATTGTGACTTGTATGCCCTTGAGTATTGCTATTTCAAGAAGCCACTGAAATTGTTTGCAGGGCTTTTTATTTAAAGAAAGTCTCAGAAGAAGGTCAACACATCTCATTTTGCTCTTGGAAGCCCCTTTTCTGCAGAAAGTGGACCATTTTAGCTGGGAACACTCATAGGAATGAGCTCAGTAAGCATGCATTTATATCAGAAAAGTTTCCTTCCTCGTAGCACTGAATTTTAATGTATGAGGTTTGGGTAGATGAACTCCAAATTTCCTCTCCCACCTACAAATACACAGTCTTTTCAGCATATTTAAACTGTGTACCAGAAGATGGAAAAGCATGGTTAAAACTGTAGTGTCAGAATATTTGGGGAGAGCTGTGGGGCAGCATATTTAACATTTACATCACTTTTTAATTGGCAAGTCCAAAAGCTTTTGGAAAAGGAGGTCAGCTTTGTTCTGGAATTGATTTTCCCAAAGATAAAGCATTGTAAATGCAATTGTGAAAATATTTGTTTCTGAGACCTGAGTACTTTACAAAATGTGTTTTTCCTCTAGACAGAAATAGCCATATTTCATATAATAGTGGAATTTCTTTCCTCATTATAGTTCCTGGCATGCTGTTATGTTGCCTAACATAATTGAAATGAAAGCAGTTTTGTTAACTTTTTACAAATGCTCATTGCCACGTTGGGATTGAATTGCCTATCCCTCTCAGGTCAGATAAAACACTCCAAAAAGTTTCATTTTCTTGTGTGTACTGGTAAAAGGCAGCCAGTGTGCTGGGTAAAAGAGGAACTGAGTATAAAAAAAACTCTGAAAAAGAAGGCAGTCACTACCTTTTAAAATTTTATTTCAATAATTTTATATGGTCATCATTTTAGACAACAAGGAAACAAAACCCAGTGTCTGCTCTTAAGCAGAAGTTTCAAGTTGACTCAGCGAGAACATACCTTAAAATAGAAGTAACTTCT
Source organism: Petroica traversi (assembly GCA_025920805.1). Classification (NCBI taxonomy): domain Eukaryota; kingdom Metazoa; phylum Chordata; class Aves; order Passeriformes; family Petroicidae; genus Petroica; species Petroica traversi. The sequence goes on along the minus strand of JAHLSL010000062.1, from coordinate 3,831,952 downwards.
TTGTTTCATGATTATGTTAAGAAATATGAGAACATTATCTGTTTTTTTTTTATAGAAAAGGTCCTGAATGGTTGACTTTAGGAAGTTGTCAATGTAATTTTTCTTTTGCTTATGGAGGAACTCCAAAGATGAGATTCCAGTGTATATTACAGACAAATTATTCTTTGCATTTACAAGAAAATAAATAATTTATGTCATAAGTCAAAGTCTCTTAATAAACTATACGTCTTTTATCCAACTTTTAAATTCAGAAGCATCTGTATTAAGCACCAGTAAATTCTTCCAGCATTTTCACCCTGTTGATTTCTATACAGTCCTTGTTTGCATGACATTCTGTAAAGGGATGATTTTTTCTCTTCTTCCCCTCCCCATACATTTGCTGTCTTCTTGTACAGGTGGGTGTCTTGACTTCCCTCTTCCATTTCTTCACCTGTGTATCCAGGTCAGAGTTTTCAAAGTAAAACTCAGATTTCAGATTACCCAATTTAAGATACCCAAGCACTCTAGAATCTCAGAGTTCAGCCAGGGTTAGAGAAAACAGCAAAGGAACACAAGTGGAAATAGCTAGGATTACATTTTGCAGGCACAGTGAGGTCATTTGCATTTGTTAGTGACTTGGTCAGCTTGGCTGTAATGAGTAAAGTGAGTCAGAACTGTGATAACACAGGAAGTGTGAGCAGGGACACAAAGTTAGCAACAGCATCAGTTCAATTTTTTTGCCTATGAATTAAAATGTTCTTAAAAAAACCCCTAGTTTCCCCTAACAGCTCTTATCTTGGACTGAGCTCATCAGGAGGGGTCCTCACTGCCTGCTCTGTTGGAAGGCTGGACAGAGAATCTCCTGGCTCCTCTTGCCAAAAAGACCACGAATCAGAGGAATCCCCCTCACCAGACACCCAAAGCCAAATGCCTTGTCCAGGTGACTGGTGGGGTTGTCCCTACAAAAAATGTTTTACACCATGAGGCAGTTTCCAGTTTCTTTATTCTTATTTTGTAAACACAGTTCTTATATTGTCTGTTTGCCTCAGAGAGGTTGCTAATCTCATAAAAGAGATACCAAAGGAGAGATACTTCCCAGAAAATGAGGGAGAGATTTATAGCCAATTGGAGAGAGAAAATGATCCCTTAGATCCATCTTCAGTGTCCTTTAAGTAACAGGATAGATGACACTTTTTACTTCTGATTTCTACAACCAGAAGGAATCAAAATATTTGTTAATATTAATCACTTTTTATTTTTTTTTTTAAGAAGTAGCATCCTTCTCCTTCCTTCTTTTCACTTTGGGCATTCATTCGGTTAAAAAGGCAGTGCAGTCTTAATGCTGTGATATACCAATGAGCCCCCGTAACTTTGTGTGAATGCTACAAAAACAGATGAGAAAACAATTTTTCAAGCAAATTCAAAAGCAGCCCTTAGATGAAAGCTGTCATTTAACACTGGTTTTCAGATAACCCCTGCTGTCTGCCTTTACTGCAAAGCTGTGAGTGCCCAAGTGTTTTTGTCTGCAGTTCTTGTCTGAATCCTAATGTCCAGACTTTGTCAACATCCACTTTCAGAATTACGTGTCCAAGACAGACAAGCAGAAGGTCTGAAGAGGAACAACCTCTAATAGTTAGACCACTATTCCAAACAGTGAGAGGTCTCTTTTAGACAAATATTTTAGAAATGTCTTTTTTCTTTTTAATGGGAGAAGTAGAATAGAAGTCATCAGCAGCTCAGTTGAGCTAGCTTCTTTAAGCAGACTCAAATATTTTTCAGAATCTCAGAATTTCTGCACTACTGTGCCTTCATTGTCAACACGCACATACTTAAATGGTTTGTGCAATCAATGGTAACCAGATATCCTGGTAGCTGCAAGAGAGGAATCCCCTTATGCTATGACCACCTTGTATCTGCCATGTACTTATCTTCTATTCTTCCTCTCAGAGACTTTCTTGTGGGATGTGTGGGCTTTCTTGTGTTGGCCCAGGTACACAGAATCTGTGCAGTGATACTATCCCAGAAAGTTTGGGCAGCATCCTGGAATAGTTTGGGTTGGAAGGGATGTTTAAACATCATCTTGTTCCAACTCCCCCTACTACAGGCAGGGACACCTTCCACTAGACCAAGCTGCTCAAAGCCCCATCCAACCTGGCCCTAAAAACTTAGAGGGATGGGGCATCCACAGCTTCTCTGGGAAACCTGTGCCAGAGCCACACCACCCTCAGAGTAATTAATTTCTCCCTAATATCTACTCTAAACCCATCCTCTTTTGTCTTAAAGCATGCCCTTGTGAAAATTCCCTCTTCAGCTGTTTGTTGTCTCCCTTAAGCTCTGGAAGGCTGCTAGAAAGTCTCCCTGGGACCTTCTCTTCTCTGGAATGAACCGGCCCAATTCTTTCAGCCTGTCTTCTAGGACAGGTGCTCCAGCTGTCTGACCTTCTTTGTGACCCTTCTCTGGATTTGTTCCTGCAGGTTCATGTAGGACTCCCAGCTCCAGAGCTGAAGCAGCACAGGTAGGGGTCTCAGTGGGGCAGAGAAGTATCAGCCCCATTGATGCTTCTTTTGATGCAAACCAGAAGCACACAGCTTTTGCTTAAATGCTGACTTACTTTGCAAGGGCACGTAGGAAAACCTGCTGAAAATATGTCCTTTGGTGAAAGCTGGGGTTTGAAAATTCGGGTACCTGTGTGCTGGGAAGAGAGGCCATGAAGTTTTGCTGCCAGGCTGCAGCTGGTGCATGGGATCCTAGAAAATGCACAGCAATTTCTTTTTCATTCATGAGTCTACGTCCCTTGCAGCCACTGAAGGAATGTACCCTTGGGCTTAGAGTAGCTGTAGCATCATGGTTCTCGTGCCTGCTGTCCTCACAGTGCTGTATCCAGAAATTAACTTGGCAAAGATGTCCCTGGGCTTTAAGCAGAGAAAGCCCACAGTGCTGAAATCCCACTGGGATATGGAAGTACACTTACTTTTAGAATTAAAGGCAGCAGCTCTTCAGCAATGGAGGAAACAGAAGTTCCAACATACAGCTGTGACTGCTGTGGAAATGTAAACAAAACCTAAATGTAGTCTTTGCAAAGGCACCTGCAAACCCTCTGTTTAAATGTGATTTGCAAGCCAGAGTGCAGTTGGGGTTGCATTACAGTATCAGTGTGCTGCTCAGGAGCATGGTGGGTCTTACTTCTCTGAGGAAGGAGTCAGGAAGAGATGGTGTGTGGGAGATTGTTCCAAGCCATCAGAGCCAGACCCCAGTTTCTCTTCCTCTTCCTCTTGCAGTTGCAGGAGCAGCTCACATGCATGGGAGAGAGGGGAAGCAGGCAAATTGGTGGGATTTTCTTCAGTGTGAGATCTTTGCCTGGCTCTGCTATAGGTCAGTGTTTCTGTCCAGTGTTTCTGACAGCTAAAATGGATAGTTCATTACACAACTTCTACGTAATGCTGTGAAGAGCTGAAGAACATACCTAGTTAAACCTAAACCTTAGATACTTTCCAGAGTAATGCTTAGAAAAGGATTTAGAATTCCTGTCCTGTCAGAAATTCATTGCTGCTCATGTGAAGCTCATAACTCACCAGGTGGCCAAAGACACAGAAATGCCTGAAGGAGCATTAAATAAGCAAAAGCAAGTTTAACCAGCAGGCAGACTGCTCCTGTCACTTCTGACACGGAACCCTCTTTCCCTTGAGCTATTCGATGATTTGTGCTAATCTTTTATCTCATTTCAGCCCACCTGTATGCCTGACCTTTAGCTCTGGCTAGCAAAGGGGTCTGAAATAACTAAGGATGCTCCTTCCTTTCCCCCCACCCTTTTCAACTCTCTGAATGCAGGTGGTAGAGCAAACCATTCTTCTCTCTGTCTGTTATGTCTGGTTTCTCTCACCTCCCTCTTTCTGTCATCTGGCAGAGTGCAAAGACCTTTGGGAAATCTATCTTTCTTCTCCTCCGCCTTTCTTCAGTTCCTGGAATCACAGTGCCTGGAGGCTCCAGGGTCTTTTGTAGAAATCAGCCATAGGAAAAAAGAAGGCAGAAAAATGTGAAGGAAAAGCTGAGCACCCAGGAGCATTCTGGAAAAAAACCATCTCAGCTGCATTACACATTCCTCTGTGCTTGATGTGCCAGGGAGGATGGCCAGCACTTTACAGTGCTGAGGCCATTTTCATCCTTGAACAGTGGCTTCCTGCACCTGGTCCCAAGTTTTGGGGTGGGCTCCTTATCCAGTCGGTGCATATTGCCCTCAGCAGTGCTTGCCAGGTGCCTCAGTGGGGACAAGGCCAGCAGAATGGGACTGGGGCGGTCCCTGCATGCCCATGTCTTGTCCTTGGCACAGCTCCAGCTGGCCAAGGACAGGGATGCTGGGGCTGCTGGCCGTGCCTTAGTTGTCCATACAGGCCAGTTGTCCACTTACAGGTCATGGCATACAGGTCACATTGACCAGTGGTGTCATCTGCAGAGATTTCCTGCATCTTCAACAGGTCCAGGGATCTGTGTCTCTGCTGTTTGGGAACAGCTGAGCCCAGAATTGATGGAGTTTGCCAGTCATTGCGTGAGGCATGGATAAATATCTGGGAAGGGCCTAAACACATCTGCCTGAGATCATCTCCAAAACCCTACAGCTCACTTGTTCAGCTGTAAAATGAGGGATGGAAACTGGGCAGCAAGGCCAAGTGGGGGAAGTGACACTATCCCTTTTGGGGTTTTGGTTTAGGGGATGGGGCACTGTTGCCTCTGCTCCCTACAGGTCAGTGAGTGCCTGGGAAAATGGACCTCAATGATGGCTTGGAGGTGACCTGCAGAGATGCTGTGGTCTGTGCATTCTTTTAGTGGGATGCAGAGATGAATAGGGACAAACACTTGTTCCTTGTGCCTTGTTCCTTGTGCTGTTTATACAGGGGACTTTTGGCCAGCTCTCTGGAACAGTTTGGGGGTTTTTCCATGATTTTTGATGGCAAAGAGAGCAAAGTGACCACTGTGTGTGTCACTTGGATAGCACAGGGCTTTCCACCTGGAAGGCCTTGTTTCTAAATTCCTGACACCACACACTCACACAGACACAAGATCAATACAGTTGTGGAGTTTTTGTTGCTCCTGAATTGTTTAACATTTCAGTTTCCCCTGTGCCTCTTGAATGCTTTGTCAAGAAAGCAATTAATGTTTGTTTCAAGTTTGTCTCTTAGATAACACTCCAGCTAAAGTTTTGTTCTCTTTTTCAAGAACAGTCACTTAGGGGCTCTTCTGAGTCTTCTGACATTTGACAACACACCTGATGTCTTTGCCTCATTAGCTTTCAGTGTGCACTGGACACAGCAGCACAGAAAATGGAGCAGCTAAGTGAGGATGTGGAAATGAGGAACTCCTCTACTTGTATGTGGATGTGCTCTGCCTGTTCCTTCATGGTGCAGGCAGCTCCTGGATGATACCCTGGATGATCTCTGAGATCCATGTCATGCCACCTGACACCATCTGACACTTCACCGTGGCTCCTGCTTTCGAGTGGTGAATCTTCCATCTCTCTGTGCTCCCTCAAAAATCTTTCACTTCTTAGCATTGAGCAAAATTAAAGTCTGGTCTTCTCTTTTATAATATGAGACTTCTGTAGGATTTCTAACTTAGCAACTATCCCAATATCAAGGGTCTTCCTGATTATATTCTTAGTCAAGTCCTAAATATGTTGTTTGCTAGGACTTGATCAGGCTGCCTCAAATTTTTGGTCAGGTGTGTCTTGGCCACCATTTTTGTCAAAACCTGGTCACTGCTCTTTAGAAAGAGCCTGAGAATAGGAGCATGCCTTTGGCTGGGTACCCTTCAGTTGCCTTGCAGGGTGTATTCACATCTCCTCTAGCCTTATCTCAGCTGATCTTCCAAGAAATATCAACGCCGACCAGTAGGAGAGGAAGGTGTTTGGCCAGTAAGATGAATTAAAAAACAAACAAACAAACCAAACAATCAAGGAAAAGCTTCATTTTGCTTACTTGAGGTAAGCAATGCTGATAGTGAAAATATGAAGGTATCATAACTGGTTTTTTGTGGTGCCAGCTATAATCAGTGTTTGTCATTCCTAGAGGGGGCAATATTTCCCCCTTCCAAAGCTTTTTGCTCTCGTATTTTTAATTTATATATGTAATGGAAGAGATTAATCCCAAATACAAGCTCTGACTCAGAAGTCTAGTTAATCACTTTGTAAAACTGTTACCAGGACTAGATTTCTTCACATTCCTTTACAAAAATAGAGATGAAACAGGTAAGAGTTTGTTGGAGTCAGGACCTTTGCGAAAAGCCTGATCTCAGATCACAGAATAATGGAATAATAGAATCACAGATTGGAAAAGACCATTAAGATAATGTTAAGTTCAATGGTAAACCAAGCACTGCCCAGTTCACCACTAAACCATGTCCCTGATGACACATCTACACATCTTTTAAATACCTCCAGGGATGGTGACTCAACCACTTCCCTAGGCAGCCTGCTCCTGCCTAGGGAAGAAATATTTCCTAATAACCAATATAAACCTCCCCTGGCACAACCTGAGGCCACTTACTCTTGTCCTGTCTCTTGTTACTTGGGAGAAGAGATTGGCCCCAGCCTGGCTGCAACCTCATTTCAGTCAGCTGAACCATCCTGTGTTTCACTTCCATATGATGCCTCCACCAGAGAAAACCCTCTTTTTTGAAAAAAATGCAATATTTTTCTGTCTTCCTGCAGCTTCAGTAGATGCAGGACTTGTTCCTTCTGAGGGAAAGACTGACACCCAGCACAGGGCATGGACAGTCTAGTGCTGGCTTTCACCCTTCCCTTTCAGGGGGATGACAGGTTCCCTGATGCAGCTCCAGAAGCAGGACATGGTGGCAAGGCTGGAAACAAAACACTTTAGGTTTGGCAGCGCAGGGGTAAATACATTTTTCAGATGGGCTGTAGAAACCCAGTAAGTTCCTTCTGTGTTTCACAAAATTTCCCCTCCTGACAGGGAAGTAATAACCGCTTGTAAGTGTTTCTGAGCTGCAGTTCCAGTGCAAACTTGGGCCCCAGGCTGCAAACAAGAACTGGAGATTCTGATCTGAGCACCCTTACAAATATGAGGAATGCTGGCTTCGCTTGGGAGAGGCATGCAGAAACTGCTATGGTAGGAGTGAGGAAATGACAAGAGGTAGATGGAAATGTGGGCAAAAAAAAAAAAAAGAGAAAATGTGCAAAGGAAAAATGAGATAATAAAGGGAAACATGCCAAAGAAAGAGGAAGATATACAAGAATATAGGTTTTTGAAAAGCTGAGAAGAAAAAGAAGAAAACTAAGCTAAACACACAGCAGATAGCTTAGGATGTAAAATTTCTAGCATTAAAAAACCTATAAAGTGAGAGTGTTCAAGAAGGCATATATGCAAATGAACCCATGTGCACATGACATTTTGTTTAGTCCTACCGGTATTTGTGTGAAAATTTTAATCTGGATCCAAAGGAAAATGAATTATTTTTTTCTTGGCAAAAAGCTGCCTGCTGGTCAGGAGAGCAGTGTAATTTATAATCGTGGGTGGTTTTTTTCCTGCCATGGTTTGCAGCAGAAGACAGGTACTTGAAATGCTGGCAGTAGGCTGGCAGTACCTGGACTTGCAGCAGAACACCTTTATCTTGGCTGTGAAAACCACCTTGGGGGTGATGCAGAGCCCTGGACCCACATCCTGTGCAGGGCCCTGGAGTAGCCCATTCTGCTCGTGTGCCACTCACCAAAAATTGAGTGAAATTGAGGCTGAAAGTACAGGAGAAGGTTGGTTAACCATGAGTCAGCTTCTGCTAGACCCAGATTCTCAAAAATCATTACTTTGTTTCCTCACAGTGTAGCAAAAATAACTGGCCTAACAAATGTAATTAAAAATAAAAGGTGGGGTTTTTTTCCATTTGTTTCTCATGCTTTTTACTCCTGTAAGCCTCTGGCCAGCTGACCCCAAAAAGTCATATCTTCATGTATTTCCTCCCATCACAAAGTCGAGTTATTTCTTGAAAGAAAACCAGGAAAACTAGGAAACACACTGGACTGAGCGAGGGTCTAACCAAGACTCTGGTTTTCTTTTGTAGGACTACCAAAACAGGATAGGCAGTATTGTTGCAACAGCCTCCATGAATGCCACTTCCAGACCCATACCCATCTGGGAATGGGTTTATCAGCTGGCAGACTCACTCAATGCCAGTCTCTGCTGGAAATGTGGGACTTGCATGCTTTCCTGGGAGAGCCTTGGAGGTGTGTCCTTCTCCCACTGCAGCCAGACCTGGGAGCTAACAGTGGCCAGGCTTCTCCAACCTCTTCTTGTCACTCTCCCACCAAGTAAAACCTAAGATTAGCTCATGCACTGTTATTAATATTTCACTAGTACTCCCTATTGCAGCAAATGGATGGTTTTGATCAATAATTCATGGCTGGGCGTAGCCCATTAAATTTGAAGTGGGGTGTACACTTTCCTGTTATTTATTTATCATTGCTTTTATTTTACAGGGTGTTTTTTCTCTGCTATTTCATTTTCCACTTGCTTAAATGCCTCTCCTTCAAAGTTCAGACTGCTTGCAGGAAATTAATCTTGTGCCTTATGACTTTTAAATAAGGCTAAGTTCTCTGCGAGGACCTGAGACTGAGCCACAAGGAAAACTTTCAGACCCACTCAGTCACTCCAGTGCAGGAGATATCTTTGAAACAAATTACTTGGGGAATTTGGTAACAAACCTGAGAGCTCAAAGCTCATCCGTGGCCTCAGAGCTGTCTGTTTTTCATTTCACAGGGATGTTTGGATACTTCTGCTGAGGGAACAATCTGCTCCAAGATCAGCAATCAGTCTTTGCCCCGTCCCCTCCTTTGCAGTGGGGGCTGTTCTATTGGAACCCTCCTATACACAGGTTTTGGGGAGTGTAAATCTTTCTGGGATGGCTGCAGGTTGTATCCCCTGGTTAGAAGTGGTGTTTTGTGAAAAAGTCTTGTCTTTGCTTTGTGGAAACAGTCTACTCATAGCTTATTTGAATTTTGTGGCTCATCTTGATTCACAAATAAGACAGATTGTAGTGAAGCTGAAATAAATATTTCCTTAGAAGACTCTAAGACTGGTTTCAGAGTTTATAGCTCAGAAACTGAAAGCTGCACAAGCATGTGAAATCATAAACCAGACTCCCAACCTGGCTTTAACTGGCCATTATGCTCCTGGTCATTCCCATGCCCACATCCAGGGAAAAGGGTGAGGTTTGGAGAGCTGCTGGTCTGAGAATTACCCTAGCAAAAACATGCTTTTCATTATGACAGAACTTCTTTCTATGTTACTCTGTCTGCAGCCCTGCCGACAGAAATGTCTTGTTGCCGAGGGGCACTCGAGGCTGCCGAATTTGCTGTGTGGCTCAGGCTTCCTTTCAATCACACCTGTGTGTATGGCATGGGCCAGCACCCTCCTCCCTGCCCGCCTCTCCTCCTCTCCAGGAGCAGCCGTGCCAGTGGGAATGCCCACAAAAGGGACCCATGGGGGTTGGTGACTCCTGCCATGGAGTGTGCTGGTTATTTGGGAGTCAGAGGGCACGGTGGCAGACTCCAGCTGGAGGCAAAGCTCTGCAGGGGTAAATCTGCCCCTCTCCTTCCTGCACGAACAGATTTAGACAAAGAATGAGATGCTCTTGTTGCACCAAGAGATGTTTCATGATATCACGATTCCACCGCCAAAAGACCCCAGTATCCACATTGTGGCAGGTTCACTGGGATCACCCAGCATTGCTTCACATTCTCAAGACTTTTTCTGGGATATGTAATGCAGGAAGAATACAATGTAAAAGGTACGAGTTTCACACGCATTCTGCAAAGCCCCCAGTCTGTAGTATTCCCTCTCCTGCAGAGATGACAGGTGGCATTTCAGGGTACGCTGCTAACACAGACCCAGCAGTGGGTCAGGTTACCAGCTTGCACCTGAGCACATGCCATCAGAGTAATGACTCCTGCTTCACGAAGACTCATTTACCTTTCAACAGCATTAGAGTTCTCAGGGTCTGTATTCAGAAGAAGTTCAGTTCCTAAATCCCTAGTGGTTACAGGAAGTGTTACTGGCTTTAATAGGAGCAAGGACAAAGTCACACAAAGGTGCAATTCATACAGTGTCAAACTAGTGGGAATTAGATCAGGTCCTCTGTACTTATATATGAGCAAGATATTATTTGTTCAAAGGAAGTAATTTCCAGTATTTTGATTTGCACTATTTTTTCATGGACCAGGATATTCCCCTCAAAAAGTTAATTTTAAAATTGTGCTGTTGTTAAATGAAAGACAACACTTTGCAATCAAAGACTTTGCAAGGTCCACAAGAAGCTTTCATTCAGCTTGGAAGATCTGGGCTGCAGTCCCCACTTTGATCCCTCCCATGCTCTTCCCATCCTGTGGATGTTCTTGGACGGAGGGCATGTCTACAACCAGTAACCATATCAGCTGTGGCAAGGAAGACGTTTCATCATATGAGTGTGATTTTGCAAAGTAATGGCTTTTGGAGAGAGTAATTTCTTGAAGCAGAAGCAGCCTGCAGGAAGGCAAAGGTCTTGGGAGCTGGGCAGTTAAAAATGTGAGCGCCAAGAGGTGGGTGTGCCAGGAAAAGGGCAGCACAGGAACACACTTCCCTGGTGCCCATAAGGAAACCCCTCATCTACAGCAGACCCCAGCTCCCTCCTCAGCTGGAGATCCCTGCAAACTCCTCCTGGCTGCCAGAGCACAGCACTGCCAAGTCAGATGAAACTGCTGAACCTCTTCTTAGGCAGGTGCCCCAGATCCTGGGGAGAGTGGAATTACTGGTTCCTGCATGCTTTTTGCGTTTTCACTTGCCTTGCTAAGAAAGATCCAAGCCTCATTGCAGGAGAACACAGGCAGTTTCTGCCCTTCCCAAGGCATCCCCAAGGGGATGAAGGGGAGGAAGGTGAGAGCCCGTTGGCAGCTGGGGAGGTTGAAGTGAAAGTGCTCTGTCACTCAGAGCCATGGGGCTGACCCAGAGGAGAGGAGGAGAAAAGTCATGGAAGGGTTTGAAGCCTGTGGTGGCAATCTGGCTGATCTGCAGTGAAGTGTGACTGCATTACTCAGGCAGCAGGATGGGAGTGTCAGCACTGAAAAAACTACGTGGAAAGAAAGGTCCTTCAGGTGCAGGGACAGTAAGGGGCAACACTTTTGAAGTGTTGTAGTGGTGACAACAGGGGGGAAAAGACTGTTTTTGACCTTTTCAGTTGTGTCTCATGGGCATGGTATGTTACTAGTTATAGTCCTTCCTCTGCGAGTGATTGAACTCAGTGCATGCTAATTTATGGTACTTAATTGGTAGACAATCATCTTTGATATTTCCTAATGTCTTTTCCTGTAGTTGGAGGACCACCTCTCCTTTAACTTTTTTACCTTTTCATGCACATTGCATTGCAAATTAGCTGCATTGATATTTTGGCCCTAAGACTGAAGCTGTATGTCAAGTGTATTGTTTTTCTGAGGTGGGACAGTAATGGACATTTAACTCAGTACAGCCTGTCCTAACACCAGCTGGCCTGTTCTGAGCCACAAGCTCACTTTTTGGCAAAATGCAAGCTATTTATACCAGAGAGTTACAATTCAACACTCTTCTAGGAAACCAGTACTATAGTGACATCCTGCAGCATCCTACCCTGTTTAAGAAATTACTTTAGAGAGATCATGCTCGTGGAACTATTCGTTGTCAGTAATGCCACAGACATCAGCCACACAGGTGATGTTTATCCAGGTACAGGTAGAAGATAACTATTACAGTGTACCACTTAAATGTGTTTCCATGCTACTCAATGAAGTTTGTGTAAAATTATTTGTGTGATGCTTCAAGGATGCACAGTGCAAGGTTTAAATAGTTTATCATGACAGGGCTTCAGCTGGGGTTGTATCTGACTCTACCTAAGTCTAATAATATTTGGTGAGACAGCATTATTAGCTATACATAGTGACACTCCAGCAGGTCTTGAAATGAGGCAGAAAAAGGGATTTATGATCCACATGGCAAATACATCTTTTGTTCATGTCTGCCATGATCCACCATAGCTTAAATTTTATCCTTGCTGTCCTGGTATTTCCAAGCTTGTTTGAACACTTTTTAACCCAGCTGGTGCCTATGGGATGTGCTGGTATTGAATCAGTGCTGAGGACACAGTGTTGAGCTCAGATTAGGTCATATGAATATAAAATATCATATGTGGAAACTCTGAGTTGCTCCCATACCGCCTGCATAAGTTGTAACAACTCAAGAGAGGGTGCTGAGGGTGTTAAGCAAACCTATCCGGTATGGAAACACTTACCCCTGTTTTCCTGTGTAAGTAAGATGTTAGATTCAGAGGACACATCCCTTTGGTGCCCTCTTCCTTACCTCAGAACAGACATTGCAGCATTTAATGAGATGTCATGGAGACCAACAAAAGTAATTAAGGATTTGGAAAAGGACTGTAAGAAAAAAGCTGGGGCAAACCATTAGGCTGGTGTAAAACATCCCAGAAAACAAAGAAGAGGAGCTGTGGCACAACCTATCAAATAATCAAATACCACAGAGGAAGCATTTTTTAAATAGAAATGAGTAATTTAAAATGCCTGGAATGTGTTTGAACGTACTTCTGAATAGAGCAAATGTATGTTGCTTCAAGAATGGCACTTAATTATGGAGATTTGTTCATGAGAGGGCTTTCTTGAACCTCTTTGCAACAGCATGTAGCTGATGGTGCTGGCCTGAAGAATTGTGAAGGACAGCTTTTTCATTAAAGACGTACAGTTTGGTAAATTTTTTCACCTGCCTGTTTTCAGAGGTAAAAGTCAGAACAGAAGCGTTGAAAAAACTGAAGGATGATTCTTCAGCTTGTGGAAAGTGGCAAGAGTCTTGCTGATAAGGCAGGACATTTCTTAAAATCCCCATGGCAGTGATTAATAACTTTCTTCTCTTGATGTTGTGTTTCCAGATCTGTTAAGGCTTCTGCAATGCTGCATCATCAGGGTTTGAAAGATAGTTTGTATTTGCATCTATCAAGCACTTTTACATGTGACCCTCAGTGCATTGGGGAACATGTCCTTGAAATCTGGGTCAGTTTTGAGGTGGTGTGAGGAGCACTGTGTCCTTTTTCAGGCTTCCCTGTTCAAAAAAGGCTTGGACAAACTGTCCGGAGACACCAGGATGTTACTGGGGTGGAGCACAACAAATCAGAGAACAGGGAGAGAGGGCTCAACTTGTTCAGCCTGGAAAGGAGATGGCTGAGAGGGATCTTGGCCTCTCCACCAACCTAATCAGAGCTTATAGGGAAGATGGAGCCAGTGTTTTGTCAGTGGTGAACACTGTGAATGGAAAGATCACAAGTTGCGTCAAAGGAAACTCCAACCACTTGCATGGAAAAGGTTTTCACAGGGAGGGCAGTCCGTCAAACGCTGGCAGAGGTTGCGTGGCGATGCAGAGGAGTTTCCATGCCTGGTGACTCTGCCCCAGCCTGGCTTGCAGCCAGCCCTGCCTGGTGCATGAGGTGACACTGCAGACCTTGCTGTCCCATGGCTCGAGTGTGACTGCCCTCACCAGCAAAGAGAGTAAGTGTGTGGAATGTGAGAGGAAGTTTGGAATGTGCGTGTGCTCCGTGAGTGAGCGCGGTCGTGAGAGGAGGGGGTGCAAAGCAGTGGAGCTATTGGAGAAGTGAAGAGCTCCTTATAAAGACAAAAAAAATCTACTGGACTCTGATGTTTTGTCACTATTCACTTCCCCTTCTGAGTTCAGTTGTGGGCTTGCATTCTGGGGTTTACTGAGTTGTGAAGTAGAAAGGAAGTTTCTCATCCCTAGCAGGCGTAAGCTGCTTTGCAGTTCTTCCACCCTACAAGACGTCTGGTTTATTTAAGAAGTTGTGCCCTTTCTGTTGGTTTTGCAGCTGCTGAGCTGTTCCTTGCTCTGAGAGCTTGGACCCACTGCTTGATCCTGGAAGGTAAGATCACAGCATATGGTGGATTTTTGTCAGGCTGCTCTCACTGTTTAGTGAGGGCCCCAGCAGTTTAACTGCACAGGAAATTGTGGTCGCCATGAAAAAAACAGAGCAGGTTCTGTATTAGTGTCAAGCATTTTCCTGTAGTCTTGTGCACTGCATTTCTACTGACCTTCAGGAAAGTGTTTGATGGACTTAATTTGGCAGAGTGGTTTTTGGCTGAGTAGAATGGTCGTCTTGGAGTTGGCATTGGCTTGGAAGGGCATGATAAAGTGAGAAGCCATTATTTAGATTGGAGATGGGATCCATGTAAGAAGGCAATTTTAATTCCAGTGATGAAGAACACTGGTTCATAAGTATAATGTATTTTGGCTCATACTGCTTACAATGTAATCTGCTGGCTGTTATGGCACTTATATCAGGCTTTTAGACATGTAATTTTACTTTCCAGTGGACAAATAAAACTGATTCATGATGGAGCCTGATTGTAGTATGGAATTCTGCTTTAAAAATAGTGATATGGGATGGTCCTAATGTTGTATTTGCCTTTTCAGATCTTGACTGATGAATCTGGTCAGGCTTGTCCCTTGTCTTCTTTGGGATTTCAGCTCAGGCTGTAGATTGATTGTGACTTGTGAATAGCTACAGATACTTTAGGTGGTAGTATTGTGACAGGAGTCTCCAGGCTTAACTGTCCTCTCTGTAAGAGCAGTAGCCTTGCTGCTTTTGTCATATAGTGATTTCCTTGGCTCATGGATTTGGTTTGACCACTGACCCAATGGAACCTCAGGCCTTTTTTATTGCAGCCAAAGTCACAGACCAGGTTGGCTGACTGATCTCATACAGGTGTCAGGTGAAAATGATCTCTAGCAAAATGATCTAGCAGCTGGCTGTTCAGCAGATGGGGTTTGATCAACTTGCTAAAAGCAGATCACACCCTGAAACCCCTCCTGTAGAGAAACTCCAACATGTTTCACCTTCCTTCCCTCTTGCCTGTGCCACAGGAGCAGTCTGGCCTCCTGAGCTGTGGAAGCTTTCATGAGTAGACAGGAGATGTGGAAACCCCCTCTCTGGCGGGAAACTCTTCTGAGAAGTGATGTTAGAGCAGGAGGGACTGGGAAGTACCTGCCTGCTTGCTGGTAACATGAGTGGGGGTTTCTGCTTCTGTCCTGGCCACAAAGTCCAGATTTACTTAGCTCAGAAGCTGAAGACAGTGTTCACTCTACAGGTCAAACAAGGGATGTATTATATTACTGGGTTTGAATCTGCTTCCTCAGCTGAACCTGAGTGACTGTTTGGACTGAATATTATTATGGTTATAAAATGTTTGTACTTAAACAAATCTAGCGTGTTACTTTCTTTTCTCTTGCTCACAGAACCTGCCACACACTGCATAGTCTTGTATTTTGCTATCAGTTTATTTGACCCTGTTTCTTTCTGATTTCAGTCCTGCACAGCTTAAAACACAGCTGTGTAGCTTGGAGCAGAGTTATCTTGATGGAGAACCTACTGTGAAAATCATCACCATATGTTTTTTATAAAAAGTGAAAGAACTGGGAAGAGTTGAGTAAAGGGGAAGGAACAAGATGGGGGAGACCAGGGGACTACAGTACATTCAGAAATGTAGCTCATTTTCATACTCATCCCCTTCATGCAAAACAGCAGACTCCAGTGAAATGCTGATACAAAATGTAAAATATTTATCAAAATGAAAAATGTTTAGGAAGAAATCTGAAACAGTATTTAGGTGCTGCAGGATGGAGTCCAGGAGGTTCTGTTGGACACTCTGTGCATTTTTTCAGTTATCCAAGGGGAGAGCTGGAGGATGGGAAATAAATTCCTGCCACTGGGTGAAACAAGTAGGAAGTCCTGGACATGAAGGCTGTGCTCACAGGCAGGAGAGTGGCATGTGAGAGGCACAAGAGGGATACCCAGTGACAAGGTTTGGGGACCATGCCATAAAGCCAAATCATTCTTCAGAGGAAAGGTGAGCAGAAGGACTGTGCCTTCTGCTGCTCCAGGTGCTGCTTGGGCTCCCCATTTCACACTACAGCTCCCAGCATGGCACCATCACAGGATGAGGTCCAAGCAGCAGCTTGGAAGGCTATCTTCAGGTGTGCTCTCCTTTTTCTGGTCTGATTTTGTGGGTGAAGGGGCCTGGTCGCTGCTGAAACACTGAGGTGTCCTGCAAAACTGAGGATATAATTTGGCTCCTGGCATGGGAGAGAGAGCAGCAGATCCATAAATCCTTGAGGAACCAGTCAAATGCAAATATGTGTTTGTATCTAAAAACATCCTTTTTACAGCTGGAATGTGTTTTTAATATTTTCCATGTACAGAGGAACTGTTTTTTCTGCAAACGAGCTGGAAGCAGAGGCTGTCTTCTCCTTTTCGTGCATCAGCTGCCAGGCTTCCACAGGACATTTGGATCTGAGTCTGTACTTTGTGACCTGACCTCTTTCCCTCAGGCTGAAGTACACAGGGGTAGGAAGAGAAGATTTTATCTCTCTGTCCAGGGTTTTATGCTCATCCGCCACCCCAGTTGTGATGGAGTAGAGTTGGGATAGATTCTCATGCCTATATCCAAAGCAGCCCCTGCAGATGCTCTCCTCTTCCCCCACCTTTGTTAGTGAAGATGGAACTGGGTGGAACAGGGCTTTCCGTGCCAAATGGGAGATCTGTTGAATGACTGAAACAGTTTGTCACTTTGAGAATCAAAATGTTCCTTTATCTATGGAAAAATGTTATCACTCTAAAGCTAGCTAGCCTGTGCTGATAAAGAGATGGGAAAGATAAGTGACCCAACAGGAAATGTAATACACTGGATCAATTCTTTTTTCTTTAAGAAAAATTCTACAAATTGAAAAATAATATGTACATATATGCTGTCTGCCTAGTAGGATGTATCTGACAAATAAAATACACATAAGGGGAGTATTTATGGGTTCAGAGCTCTGCTTTCTCTTAATTTCCTTGAAGGATTAGCCCTTCCTGCCACTGAGGGGTATATTTGAAGGAGATCTCCATCTTTCCAGACCCTGTGGATTTTCCTTTCCTAAGCCCTGTGGACCAGTATTTGATTTAGGACTCAGGCATCACATTGACAAATAGGGTCCTTTATAAAATGGAACATTAAGAAAATAACTCATGGGCATCACTGTGTTCTTTCTGAACAGTGATAAATGTCTTTTCTCAGTATTTTTTTTCCAAATTGTAAAAAAAAGAGGTGAAGTGCAGCACCCTAATAATCCCAGTGCCTGCATATATGATGAGATTTGCTGTTGCAGACACCAGTCTTTTAAAAAGTCTTTGAGGCAAAGATTGTCATTTATTGTGTGCTAGATCATGAATCTTTGAGATGTTCCGGGGAGGAAGCATTTGTCATAGCTTCAGAAAGGCTCCTCTCGGTGTTTTGAATGCTGATTTAAACAGAAAAGTCCCACCCAAACTGAAGGTTTCAAGTTACACATTGCTAACAGAGCCAAGGCTGTTTCTGTCTACTTTAGGATTTAAAATTTAGCTCAGGATCTTTGAGGAAATTAAAAAAATACCTTATTCATCTGTAGTTACTTCAGTAGGGAAAGTGTTATACCCCTACATGCACGTGACAAATTAACCTTTTTAATGAACCACCTCATGTGTTTGAAAATGTTGCAGTTTGTGCAGTCGTTGTGTAAGAAATTAGTCTAATTGGCACAAACCTGTTTGTGTTTGCTAATGGTCAGCCATGGTGTCAGCTGTCTGAGTAACTCACCAGCATGGAAGAGATATATGGACTCTAGTTTTTATCTTACATCATGAGCAGAAAAAAAAGCAGTCACAAAAAAAAAAAAAAAGATCAATCTGGCTGGAAGCTGTGACACCAAACAAAAATAAAGGACACCGATGGGATTGTTTGTTTGTCTAAGAAGGCTGGATGCCCCAGAGCTATCACTGCAAATGATCACTGGCAGCTCACTTTAATTTAGCATTAAAGGTACTATCCTGTTTTGTTGTGGGTGCAGTATGGATCGCCTTGCTGGTGCAGGGATAGAAGCACATTATTTTGATCAGCACTGTAAGAGAAACTACAGCTAATATTAAATAAATGACAGAGAAGTGCAATAGTAGCAAATTTGCTGAGACCGAAGTTTAATTGAGACAGAAACTATTTCGGATTATGCAAAAGAATGTGATTGGTGGATTGTCAACAAGATGGCTTTGTCTGCTGTATTTTAGTTGAAGGGTTTTTTGCTGATGAGCACAAGATGAAACTTTCAAATTGAGGAACTTCTAGGCTACACTGCTGTAGTTTTGTAGCATTGATTCTTCTTTCAACATGAGATCTACCGTATAATTTCTCTTTTTCTCACCCTTTAGTGATGATGAAAATGGCAAAAACTTGTCTCCGGAAGGAAAGTATCAGAACCTAACTCAAAAATCTTCTTGTCTCCTCCTCAGCCCTTCCACACTGTAGGAAATCAGCTGAGACAAATTATTTGAACAGAAATACATATGGATATATGGACTTATGTGTGGTAGAGGGAAATATTTCTGGGGAGTAATACCCTATCAGGGATATTCTGATGAGTGACCAGGAATAGGCAGGTATGCAAAGGGGCAATAAATGTGAGACAAAGATTGAATAGGTCCAAGATCTCTTGTTTTCCCTTGTATTTTTGTGGCCTTCAAGATGCTTCATATCTATCACAAGAGTTTCTGCACAATTCTAAGGCCCCTTTTTTTAATCTTGCCTGCTGGTGCCATGATCCAGGCCAGGCTGTGCCTTGGGGCAGGCTTACTGGGGGTGCCTCTTTGATGTCAGCTGGGAGGGAAAGTCTAATGCAGAAAAGAGCTGGGGAAGTATTCCCCAACCCTTGCAGAAAGCTGGACTTTGGAAATTGAATTTGTGAGTGAGACAAGAAAGAGAAAAGGAGCTAGAGCCAGGAGCTCTGTAGAGTTGCGGGAGGCAGGGGGACATTCTCACACTGCCCCGTGCAACTCTGACAGCTGTGTTTTGCAACAGTGAGTGCCTCTTATTTCATCACTTTCAGAAAGAAATAAACAAGTTTGAAGAGAAGATAGCAAGAAATGTATATATGCCAGGGAATGTGTGTCATGTCATTCTCCAACAGCTAGACAAGTTATTATATAATTAGCAAAGTACTAGTACATTAACTAAACAAAGCCCTGATGGTAGAAAGTGAGTCAATATTAGTAGTTTCTTTGGTTTTCTTTACACCAAATTCACAGTTAAGTTGTTCTTGACTATATATGTTTGCAAATGGTAATGTTGTCCCATGGAATGTGCTTTTTTGTTTTGGGGAAAGTTACAACTTTGTCTATAAAGTGTCATTTCACATCTTCAAGGCTTTCATTGCCTTGCTTGCTTAAACACTGCAACAGTGGAGAAAAGTATGAAACAAGGTAACCATTTAATACAAGTCTTGGAAACCTTGAGGTTTAAATGGCTTTGCCATTTATTATTTATAGTGCATAGTGGTGAGCACTTTGCCAAGCAATGCATAACCAGGCAGCTCCTCCGACTGTGGCTTCAAAATCAAAAAGAAATGAAAGAACATCAATATCACTGTGTTTCAATTTAGCAATAATGTTCAGGTTTAAGATTATTTTAGTGCTTCCTTTATATTCCAGTCTAAAAATAGCTTGTCATTAGATCTCTTGAGACATCAGTGTGGTGATAGGCTCTTCTGAGGATAAGGTCAAATAAAAGGAGGCTTTGGGGCACAGCTGTAGCATTCTGGTTTGGAAATGATGTCAGGGAAGGGAGTGCTTTGTTAGAGGCTCTTTTTGTATTAGTTTGCTTCAATTCTTAGCAGCTTGGGTGAGAACCTCTTCTCTTTTTTACACTAACCAGTAACTCAGCAGTCTTCTGAGGAGGAAAGAGTGTATTTGCACAACTTTATGTTTTGCTTTTTGCAATAATGGGTTTAAGCTGCTTGCCAAACAAGAATGAAGTGTCACTTCCAGGCAGTGTTGTAATCCAGACGTCCTGAAACCATCTGATCCTCAGACTGTCTCAGGGAGTTTTTTTATTTTCCTTCTGAATGTTTATTACCTTGCATTTACTTCTTGTTGGCAGTTCCACTGCCTTTCTTGCTCTGACCCAGGGAGTTCTTTTCCTCCTCAGCATCCTGCCAGCCTCTAAGCACGTGCTGACTTTCACCTCATTCTCTCTAAGACACTTCAGGTCTTTCACTGATCTTCCATCACACCAAGTTCAAGATCCTTCCTCTCAGCTATTCCTGGTCTTCAATATCTCATCTGTGCTAACAGCTAAGCTGTTTGCATTCAGTCTATATCAAACTCCCCTCTGTCCTGCCAAACCTCTCCCCTGCCCAGCTTTTCCCTTTTCTTCTGGCCATACATCACTTTGCTCAAAGCCATTGCCTGGTTCTCACCACCTGGTTTTCCCTTTGCTCCCCCCTCAGACAGCTCCTCAACAAATGTTCCCTTCAAAGGAGCTCTTTCAACTTGTCCACATTGCTCATCCTCATTGCTCATCCACATATTCTCCTTTGCTCTTATATTATCTTCTGCATTTTTTTCTCTGCATCTGCCTGGTCATACTGATTTTGCAAACAGTTTGGAGCAGAGCAGTGCACCGTGTGTTTTCAATGCCTTTTGTTACCAAGAATTAGACTATTTACCTAGAATTGTTGGATGCCCTCTTGATGGGATGCCCAAAGTGTCTTCAGTTTGTATTGGGGATGGTGAAGTGCTGAAAGTGATTGACCCCATCAGAAAATGGCTCTGCTCTTGCCTGGTTAAATCAAAAGAAAATATTGGGCCCAACCTCTCCTAGTCCTATTCAGAAGCATTTTACATTTCTGTGTGCCTAAATATAATCATTTAATGATCTAAGCAAACTAAATATTTTATATACTGGAGGTGGCTTTTTGAAAGGGGATTTTCTCCTTTTTTTGCTGTGTGTTGCTAAAGCTTTGGACTTTTACTCATTAGATTTCGCTGTGTTTTGTTTTCTACTCGAATAATTCAAAAAAACTACAGTGATTTTTCATTGGGAATAACTCTAAAGCCTTTAATAAAAAAATTCTGGTTTTCCTTAATTAGGGCTGTCTTTCAGAGGGTGTCTGCCCACATGTCACCATTGTGACACCGCAGTGGGCTATGAATCAGCAACACCCAGTGGCGTTAGATACTGGAACTGACAGGCTGAAATCAAGAGGTGCTGTGGGGGTGGAACTGTAGGAGAAACCCAGCTGTGTGTCGGAGCAGGCAGTGACCATCCCCCTGCCACATGAGGACAGCCACCCCTCAGGTGATGGAGGACCAGGCCCTGTTCTCAGTGTGCACCTGAGATGCATCTGATTGCTCATCTCCTTCGCAACAGAGGGGATAATACTGACCTAAAGAAGATGTCAAAAGGAGTCATTACAGCAAAGCCCTTCATCCTATTATGTATTACTAATATAAATGTCCACATATGTAAATATATGTACTAGTAATGGGATTCTCTATATTTAACAGATTATGTAGTTACATATCAGAAGCCATAACTTCTTATGGAATCAAGAGGAGGCCGTTTTATATTGGTGATATTTTTTCTCAAGTTTACTTTGCAAAAATAGTGTTATAAGCAACAACCTGTGGTGCTTCCTACCTCTTAAACCTAGAACAGTCTTCATGCTGTCAAAAGTTGTGTTGCAAATTGCTTGATCAAATGATGGGACTAGAAGGAATGATCTTGTAGTGGAATATGAATTTTCTGGCTGATGGTGTAAGATTTTCCTGTGTCCAGGTGCATTTTAGTTAACCCACAATTTGTAAAAACAGCAGGCATCAGAAAAAAGTTGGCAGTAAGGAATCAGAGGCAGGAAAGATACCAGGACAGACTGGGGGAAGACTATGGATCTAATTTTACCCTAATATACACAGCCCACATTGCTAGTGGATCATAGGGGTTTTTAAAGGTAATCCTTGAAAGTGTGATGATTAGAACCTACTGCAAGAGCCATGGCATTATGGATTCTGCTGCATTTCTCTATTTATGAAGGTTGAAGTGAATTAACAGAGTTTTTTTATTGCTGTCCTTGTTCTAAAACCACAGTGATTAGGCAGAAAAAGGACGCATGGTACTATTGGGAGGCAGCAGACAAGAAGTTAACCACATGAGATTGCTTTTGGGCTATTTCAAAGCCATATCCACAGTGGTTTACACAGACACAAGGAATCAATGTGTGAGTTCAGGAGAGCATCGAATCTGAAGCCCAGACGGGCTTTATATAACTGTGTTTTTACGGAGGGCTATAGCAAATTTTTTTTTTTTTTTTTAAATTATGCTATGTTAATTTTAGTTTGGGAATGGCATATTTCTGATTTATTTTTCCTTGTTTGAATACTGTAGCTACAGCAACCACTTCCCGGGGTCAACTCAGGTTTCTACTCTATTCTGTTTAAATAGTTGTTTGGTTAATTAATACTTAAAGAGACATAGGACACTAGAGTCATTCTCACAAATATAGAATAATAGATAGTCTGTCTCCTGAACAGTTTCCTCATGAATAGATGCAAGGGACAGTAGGTGCATGAAAAAGCAGATGGGGGTAATGTGCACCTTCTGGCAGTGTATTTAATGATGCCTTAAAAGGAAGTGAAATTTCCCTTCCTGGTTATTAAGAAAAGTGCCTAAAAAGTGAAAGTATAGTCCTTCCTCTGTTTCATATCTTTGATGAGAGGAAAGGCATGAATTCTCCTTTTGGCCACACATTCCTAAAACCACCCAACCTCAGGCACTAACAGACACCTTGGGAGGAAAATCCTTAAGCTCCCCACATATCCATGGAAAGAAGTAGCTGACTTTCAGAGCCAGACCTGATGCTCTGAACACCTGGTGAAGGAGCTTCTCTCCATCCTTCCACCTTGTAAGGTGAGCAGGCTCAAAGAGTTAGGTACCCAAAGGTAAGTGGGACAAATGTCCCTGAGGCTCTGGCTCCAGCCCAGAGCCCTGGGAAGCACCCAGAGCTGCTTCTTCTCTGCCTGCACTGCTGAGCAGATGACTGGTGAATCGTGTTTCCTAGGGGGAATAAGAAAAACCAGCACAATTTAGTCTGGTTTCTCCATGAGAAACAAAAGGCAGCAGAGGTAGGATTTAATTCCAGTTAAATTAGTATAAATAAAACTGTTGTAGTTTTGAGCAGGAGGGGCATGGAATTGTATCTCATCTGCACAGGGATTGTATTCCTTCACTTGATTTCAGGATACAGAGAGGAGCTGGGGTTTCGGCTATGATGAGCTGCTCCAGGGCTTGGAAAACCCAAGTAAAAACCTCTCTGTTTCATCACACTTGCAAACCCAAAAAGCACCAAATGAAAACAAGTGTCTTCTTCCTGCAGACCTGCCACTCAGAGAAGTAAGAAATGGCATCGACAGCACACTTCTCCGAGGAGGAGGTGGCAGAGCTCCGGGAGGCTTTCAGCAAAGTTGGTGAGTGCAGCCAGCAGCAAAGGCACTGCTGAGGTGTGAAGCTGTGGCAAGCTTTCTCATGCTCTGACTGACCAGCCATGAGGAGATGGAGCTTGATCTAGCACTGATCTCTAATGTCACAGCCACCACAGACACCTCTTTTCCTGCCACTGCAGGCCTCTAGGTGAAACCACATCAGCTCACTGCAGAGCACTGGCCTCTTACAGAGGGAGGTGTGGGGCTCCAGCAGAGTTTACGAAAAAACACAAAATATGCACAGCAAACCATGTTGGAAATGTTTCTTGTAAATGTCCAGTGTTTTTCCAAGAATATTGTTTATTCATGAGAAAATATTTGGAAGGCAAAAAGGTTTTATTTTAATGTAAATTGAGTATTCCCTGCGGGAAGAAGAGTGTGGAGAGGACATGCAAATGGATAAAAAATTTGTAACACCTTCACAATGACCCATATTTTTGCTGTGTCTTTTCTTTCCAAACCTTTAAACATATCATTTGTCTCCTTTAAAGTCACATAGACCCATCACTGTCTACCCAAATTCTAAGAAAAGGTCCTTGTGCTTCTCACAGGTCACTTAACTCCGACCAGCAGATCTATCAGACTCACTGGATTATGCATTCATCAGCTCTCCTTGCTGATTCAGGTGGTGCTTGTTTGATTCCTGAGCACACAGTAGTCTAGGCTGGCAATCTAAAAACCTAGTCTCTCTGAGTGTCCTGTACACCCAATGCACTGACCAGGCAAATCACAGAATCCTAGCAGGGTTTGGCTTGGAAGGGACCTTAAAGATTATTTAGTTCTTACCCG
>JAHLSL010000062.1:3767015-3807774 GCA_025920805.1 Petroica traversi | reverse complement strand
ACCCTTTTGTTGTATGACATGGTGAAATCTCCTTGCAATCTGCATTAATCCGTGCTGCTGATGCTGAGAGCTGAGTGCCTTTTTGCAGCATGCAACAAGCAACTCAAATTGCAACTTACTGTGCAGGAAATCAGCACATCCTGCTTTGAAATCACCTTGGCCTCCAGGATGGGGAGAAGGAGCCTGCATAAAAAGGACACAGATATTCAAAAATCAAATATAAATAACTATCTATGTCATAACCATAGTGTTTTAACAGAAATTCTCCAGGTGATAAACTCAGTTTGATTTTTTTTTTATTTGTGGAGTTTATCACTAAATGGAGAATAAAGGACTATGAACATGTATTGGTGATCTTCTCATCAAATACTGCCCTGGATCTTGCAGGAAGCTCAGCAGGACTATTCATGTCAGCACTATCACAGAGAAACACAGAAGTTTTTATTTTGAGGATGACCATATGCAGTTCCAGCCTACTTCTAATTATATTATATGCAGAAAACAGGCCAAAATCGCAAATTATACCTATGGATAAGTGCACATGAATATTGTGTCAACTTTATTTTCTTTAGCTGTTCTGTAGACAAGAGGCTTCATCTATAGATCACGTTTGTCAGTGTGTAAACCTTGGTATGGCAATTATATCCATTTAAACCTAGCTTTGTTAAGGTATTTATATGTCTAAAAATATAAATTCATCACTGTGAGTTTTTATTTGTTAAAAGGTGATTGTAATTTTTTCTTGGGTGTGAATAACACTAAAATTGAAAATAGCAGATTTCAAGACAACAAATCTTTATATGTAATGTACCTTTCCTTGAGTAAAATAAAACCAGCCTTTATGTGCAGAAAATGTCATTGGGCTGACATAGAATGTGAAAGTTTGCTTTAATCTTTGCAGATATCAGCGGGAACGGCTTCATCGATACCAATGATTTAACAGAGGTGCTGAAAGCTGCCAATTTCCCTCTCCCGGGATATAAAGCCAGAGAGCTCATTCAGAGTCTGACAACCACAGGGAATGGCAGGCTCAGTTTTGATGAATTTATTTCAGTGAGTAAGATGTTATTTATTTCAGTCACTCAAGGTGATCCCCAGGGCACAGCAGAGGCACAAGCACAGGGTCTCATGGGCACCTCATTAATCCAATGAGTCTCCTCACCAGAGAAGTTTAAAGAAGAAAGTAACCAAACTAGAAATTCTGCAATTAACTGGGACAAGTTATGTGAATACAGCTGCTTGTTGCATAGATGTCATATCTCTCAGTTTGGTTGATGCAAGATAAAGTTTTCCAGTTACCCACTGCACAGAGATGATGTTCTGGCTAGATGATTACAAAAAGTTTAAGCAGATTGAAACTGAAAACTTAATGGGGCATTTTTGTAATCAAAAAACTTCTTTTTCTGGCCTGAACTGGGTCAAAAGCAAATGCAAAACCAGTGGAATTTCCCTCCGGATGGAGAAGTAGGTTTTTACTTGCTCTTTCTTCAAACCCAAACTGCTCTGCTCCACAGTAACATTTTTGTTACTTAGCTGATCTTTGTTCCCTGCTTTGAAAGCATAAAAGCTGAGTATAATCCTGTTGTACCTCAGCAAATACACAGATTGTACACAGAAACCCACTGAAAATACTCAAGCAGCCCTTCCCTATTTATGAAACAGAGAGAATGTGTCTCTTCTATTTTAGCTTGGTTTAATTCTCCAAGATTCTAAAATCCTCTCTCGTGCATGAAAGATCTTCCAAGACCTGAAGAGCGATGATGTTGCGAAGTCGTTCCGAAAGCAGATCAACAAGAAGGAGGGGATCTGTGCCATCGGTGGGACATCGGAGCAGTCCAGTGCTGGCACTCAGCACTCCTACTCAGGTGGGTGCAGCTGTCCCACACTGACCACGGCTGCAGCAGCACAAACACCTGGCACTGCTGTCCCTGCTCATCACAGAAGCAAGGCACAGGTTTCTTGCTGCTGCTAACCCATTTTCTTGTACATTTGACCAGGCATTCATTCTGTGAACTCCCCTTGCAACCAGACAGTTCCTGAGTTTTTCCCATGGAGGGCACAACCCCATTAGGGCTCTTCTCCCAGTTTCTCCAAGCTTAAAGTTGGTTGCTTTGGTTACCTCCTGGGCATAGAGTGCTTCACCCACTCTGAAGCAGCATCACAGTGAGGTGCCATTCCTAGCTGTCCTCTGCAGGAGCAAGAGTGGGGGACTGACTCTTTCTGGGCAAGGGAGAACAGAGGATGCTTCCAAGGATTCCATCCACCTTCATCCCTGAGGGCACCTCCTCTGAGCTGCTGGGAGCCATGTGAGCTGCTGCTGGTACAGGATAGCTGTCCTACAGCCCTGTTGAACTGCAGGCACATCTGCCCATTGCCCTCTGAAAGCTCTTTGTCAGAGTCCAATCCTGGCCAGGCTTTCTAGAAATTCACATGGAGAGGGTGCAATGTACAGCACAGAATTATCTGAAGTGATGTGGGATTT
Source organism: Petroica traversi (assembly GCA_025920805.1). Taxonomy (NCBI): domain Eukaryota; kingdom Metazoa; phylum Chordata; class Aves; order Passeriformes; family Petroicidae; genus Petroica; species Petroica traversi. Next base: position 3,805,292 of record JAHLSL010000062.1, on the reverse strand, counting down.
CTATTTTAGCAGGGTAGTACAACAGTGCACTCAAATTACGGTGAAAGCACAAATCACCCCTTGCAGAGCTTAGCACCTGCACCATACATTCAAATCACACGAATTTCATTACCAGTGTCTGTAATATGCCTGCCCTCATGACCCAGGCAACCCTAGTGAGTGGGAAGGGGTTATGAAGGAATTTTAACTAGCTCAAGCCCATTGCTGTCCTCAGCTTGTTTGCTTGTCTCCTGAGAGCCTCTTCCATGTAGGGTTTTGTTGGTCAGTCACACTGGTGGGAAAAGATCCCTCAGGAGTTCCGCCTTTGTAAAGTGAGATGATGGTAGAGGTACTGCACAGAAAACTGATGGATTTGACATTGTGTCCACAGAGGAAGAAAAATATGCCTTTGTCAACTGGATTAACAAAGCCCTTGAGAAGGACCCTGACTGCAAGCACGTGGTGCCAATGAATCCAGAAACGGATGACCTCTTTCAGGCAGTCGGAGATGGCATAGTGCTTTGGTAAATAATACCTTTCTTTTTCACAAATGGGAACCATGAGTCTGCAAAAACTCACATTTCTGTTTAAACAGAAGCTGCTGGATTTATATTAAGCTCAGGAGCATACTCAGGGCCTTGATAATACTAGGGGTTTTATGCTTCTTTTATCTTCACAAATATAAAGCATATTTCATGCTTAATGAGAATTTTTCCTTGCCTGTAGACACTTACAATTAGATGAAGTCAGTGAAATTTGAGGAGCTGCTTGGTTTTATTTTTGCCCAAGGACTTTTGGTGTTTCACACAAAGCCACAAAAAATAGTGAGTGCTTCCACAGACATTTTCTGCACAATAAACTTCTTACACAACCTCTCCTTGTGGCATTCTCGGCCTCACACTTGCAGTGCAATCTGTATGTAGCCCAAAATAATTGTTTAAGTATTGAGTGTGTGCCTCTGTGTGTATAAGTAAAAACAGAGGGTGATTATCTATATTTGTTAAGTAACTATCCAGCTCTTAGACTTGTCCTGCAATGTAGAGACAAAAGCTATACCTGTATTTTGTGCACATGTAGCTAGTGTATTTCTTGTTATTTTTTTCTTTTATTTCCAGTAAGATGATCAACTTTTCAGTGCCAGATACCATTGATGAGAGAACAATCAACAAAAAGAAGCTCACACCCTTCACAATACAGGTACAAAACCACAACAAAATTCTTTGCTTTTCCCCTTAGGATGCTTTCATGTAATCACTTAGAGGAAAAGCTGGTTCTGCCCAAAACAGTCATACAAAGCTGTTTGTGGCACAATGAGATGCTCAGGTCCATGCCATAAAAATACAAAGACTTATATTAACATTTCTTTCCAAACATATGAGCAACTTGACTAACCAAACACAATGAATAATGTCTACCAGATCAGAACTTTGGGTACTTTTGTGATAGATGCCTTATGAATGCAAGAGCACAGAGATAATTCAGCAACCAATTGCAGTTGGAATAACTCTCAGAAGGCTGAACCCACATTTAATGCGTGGACTTGAACTCACAGCTGTTGTTGTTGCAGTCTGATGTCCTCACCAAAATATTAACTGTGACCCTGGAAGTACCAGAGTGACATACCTGAAATCAGACCATTGCTGCTGTATGCCTTTGCAAGCCAGTATTTCACCTTGAATATTGAATCTCTCCTTAATTTCTATCACATGTACATGCATTTGATTTTAAAAATGGACCAAAAAGGGTGTTAATTTTCACCTACTTAAAGTTTATTGTGTTTCTCACACAGCACTAGGTAGAGACATATTACTGTATCAACATTGTACCTGGTACAGAGTATAAATAGATATATGGAATAGATATGAACCTAACCCAGTTTAGCCCTCAGCTACTCGGATTTGATGGAACATTAGCCAGACTCAAGTAAGCTCAGAAGCCATTAAATTGGATTTTTATGCTGTATACCACATTTTTCAGTTCTAATCGTTTTGGTCAGCAGCATTACTTAATGATGCAGCTCAGATCAATCCCTGTCACACGTAGACATGATTTGATCAATATAGCTTCCACTTTAACTTAACCCTTTTAGAGCTGTCTGCTGGAGAAAAGGTAATTAATTTGAAATGTTCCAATTTTTCTAGCTTATGAGAATTTACACTATGTCTCTCTCTGCATTTTGTATCTAATCAGATCTCCCTGTCATGCCAGCAGAGCTGAAATTCATGTGAAAAATTGCAAATCTGTGTGATAAATTATATTTTCCAGGATTCTTTGCCTGCTTTTCTTGCCCTCTGTTTACAAAGCCACCTCTTTGAATAGCATAGGCCTGAGGATGAGATTTTCTTATTCTCTTTATTTTAAATGGACAGGAAATGGGGAAGGAACATAATGTTCCTGAAATATCACTTGATTTGTGCCTGTCACTGTGAATCACTGAATCCCTCAGCTTCCTCTGCACCCTCCCAAACTAGGAGTCCATACTCCAAAGTCCAGGAAGAAAATATCCAGGTTTTACCAGTTTTGACCTTGGTTGAACTGCAAGGCTGAAAACTCATCATGTTTATTCACATTGGTTCCTGGGACAGCGTGTTTTTTGTAAACACTTGCCAGCTTGCAGCTTGCTTATATCTTATGTATCAGGGCTTTTGCAGAGTGCTTAGGGAGAGATGAGCCTGGAATATCTGCCAGTTGATTGTGCTGTAGCTCCTTTCTTCCTCCATGTGTGCAGGACTGAGCAGAGGAGAGTTTGCCCCATGCTGAAGCTACGTCCGTACTTGAGCATGAGCTTGAGCATGAGCTCTAGGGAGAACCAGGACTGAGCCAGGACACCACTGTGAATGTAGAGTGATCTGAGATCCAGTGCCTTGTGACATGACATTTGACTCCACTACCAAAAAGAGGTCCTTTGTGTTGAGACACTGCCTGAAATCCCCAGGAGAGCCTGCATTCCCCTGCTCCCTGTGGCCAGAAATGTGTCCTGGGCTGCATCAAAAGAACTGTGGCCAGCAGGCCAAGGGAGGTGGTGCTGTCCTTTTACTCCACTCTGCTGAGCACCCAGAGCACACGCGTGGAGCACTGCCTCAGGAAAGACATGGTTCTGTGTACATAAATGCATTTACAGCGAAGCTGCCTGCAGATTGCACTGGTTTTGGCTGTGCTCCCTTCCTGTAGCCTCAGCTCTCAAGTTCTGCATCATTCAAAAGTTCTCATCTTTTCCTAGGAAAATCTGAACCTGGCCCTGAACTCTGCTTCAGCCATTGGGTGCCATGTTGTTAACATTGGAGCTGAAGACTTAAAAGAAGGTAAACCATACCTGGTTCTGGGTCTTTTATGGCAAGTCATCAAAATTGGACTCTTTGCCGACATAGAGATCAGCAGGAATGAAGGTATGTATGGCTCTTCCTTCCAGTTCTCCACTGTTATCACTGCACAATCTTTAGGATAAAGCTCTTTAAAAAAAAATGTTGGTTTTAATTTTTTTTCCTCAAGTATTTGTTGTCTGTTTTCTTGACTGGTCTAATTTTCCTTGCTCTTCACAAGTTTCAACACTCAAAAATCCAAGGCTTTCTGTAGACTTTTGTGTTCAGAACCTTTTTCATTCCCATTGGGTCAGGAATGGTGGTCTACATCCAAGTGTATTGGTGTTTTGGCACTAAATCTGGGATAAGGAAATCTGAATTCAGGAAGCGTGGCTCTTTTTTGCTCTTGATTGCCAAACATCACTTCTTTCCTTGTGATAGCATAAATGTAGAATCATAGCATAACTTAGAATGTAAGGAACCTCTGGAGATGCACCCTGGAGATCTGACTCAGCCATCCAGTTACCTGCTTCCAGCAGTAAAACATCTTAAGGTCTGATGAAGTTGCTCAGGGCCTTTTCCAGTGTTTTCTGGGCAGCCTGTTTACTTCTGGCACCTTGTGTCCACAACTCCTTATCCTTTTGCCGTGCATACTGGAAAAATGAAGATCTGGTCCCTCTGTAATGGTTGAAGACAATCCTTGCTCCCCTCTCAAACCTCTTTCCAGGCTAATCAATCCCAGTTTTCTCATCCTCTTCCCTTATATTGCAAACTTCCAACCAAACATTTTCTTCTTCTTCCACTAATCACTTCAGTTTCTCAGTGCCTCTTTTTTGTTGGGGAGCCAGAAACTGGAGACAGCGTTCCAGGTGTGTCTCACCAATGCCAAAATTCTTCATGAAGTAGCTCCAGCATGAAGGCTGTGGGTGTGCATGCAGTCTACACAGCACCTCATCTTGCTGCTTTGTTCCCCATACCTCTGGATGGTCCCTCACCCAACAGTGACAATTCTTTCCTCCAGTTTCTGTGCAGGTGTTGCCTTCATTGCCTCACCCCTTTCACATTTCTGTCCCTTTCATTGACAGAGCCAGCAGTTCCCATTCCTTTGTAGGTAGCCTTGCCCTGCTTATTTGCAACTTTTTTCCTTTCTGGTATTCTCTCCTTCACTTCTCATCTAAGATGCCATCTAAGACCAGACAAGCCAAGAAAATTCTGATTTCTCTTCAGTTTCTCTCTTTTCCTCATAGCCCTTCTCTACAGCTGTTTCAGGTAAAATTCTCCTTTCTTGAACATGGGACCCTATATTTCCACTGAGCTTTCACGAGCACATGATATCAAGGCAGTAATACATCCTGACCTCTATGGGAATTTCCTGGGATGCACTTAATATCCTGTTGGATTTTCCCCATGTCATATCAAATGGTGGCTCAGAGTAGCTTGGAAGACATCTAATACACTCAAGTTCTCATCCTTGGCTCATGTAAGCTTTTAGCTAATAGCAGTTATTCATATTAATTTCCCAGTGAATGTCTTTGAACATGGCACTATTAAATTGCATTCCATTTTTATTACTGTCATCTAGCTCCCTCTGTCTGATTTCCTGATTGTCCTCTTTATTGACTATGCCACCTTGTGAATGTCATCTTCACATTTTTAGTACGTTGCAAGTATTTGTGCCAAGATAATTGATGCAAAAAAAAAAAAAAAGAAAAAACATTAATCCAAAGATCAATCAATGATCAACTCCACAAGAATCCTTCTTTCAGCTTTCTCTCAGTGTTAACACTGTTCTTTTCATAAAATCCTCTGTCTACTTTCACTCTGGTCCAGTTTAACCCCATTGCACTGTATATCAAATTATCTATGTAACTCCTGTTATGCTAAGTCTCCACTGTTTCCTTTACATAGCCAATCCATAATTCTTTCAAGGATTGATAAAAGATATTGGAAGAAGATCAGAGCCGTGTAACACACTCTCCCTTTTTAACACATTAATAATTAGTTTCCATGTTAGTTCTTCTTTTCAAAACTAAAGCCTTTCATGCTGCAGAGATCAGCTGAGCACAGCTTGCATTTGCATTTGCAAGGGTCAATCCTCCCATCCTGCATGTTCCTCCTCTTATGAACATAATATCAATTTTTCTATATAAATAGGGTATCTCCTCAACTGATAGACAAGTTAACCCTGCTGGCCCCCAAGCCCATGAGGTCATATGCAAGTATTCCAGAATGCCTGTGTGAATCCAGTTTCAGCGTCACTGAGATTTGTTTCATCTAAGCTGCAGAAAGTCTGCGTTCATATTTTCACTCCAAGCTTGCCCCTGTGCTCACCATCCCTGTGTCCAGCTCTGGACTTCTCGGAACAGGAAAGACTTGGAGCTGTTGGAGTGGGTCCAGAGGACAGGCACAGAACAGCTCAGAGTGTTGGGGCACTCCTGTGCAGACAGGCTGAGAGCTGGGATTGTTCAGCCTGGAGAAGAGAAGGCTCCAGGGAGACCTTACTGCAGTTTTCCAGTACCTAAAGGGGCTTAAGGAAAAGGTGGTAACAAACAATTCAACAGGGCCTGTTGCAATAGCAGAAAGGGTAATGATCTTATACAAAAGAGGGTCATCCAGCTTGAATTTTGGCAACATTTTGGCCACTGCAGTAGGAAAATGTAGAAGAGAGAAAACAGTTATACATTGTCCTCAACATCATTATTTTTTAATCTTTTTTTTTTTATTATGTTTTTCCTGTTTAGCCTTGATTGCTCTTCTGAGAGAAGGAGAGAGCCTGGAAGATCTGATGAAGTTGTCTCCAGAGGACCTGCTGCTGAGATGGGCAAACTATCATCTGGAAAATGCAGGATGCAACAAAGTCAACAACTTCAGCTCAGACATCAAGGTATGAGCAATACTGACCCCCAAAAGCAAAACAGCAGCTCTACACCCAAATTCCTGCCCTCCACACAGGGATTGTGCACTGAAGCACTCCAAGCAGCTGAGACTGCTCTGTCAAGCACATGGAGCTGGATACATTAAATGCTTTTATTGGGGCTTACCTTTGCACTCAGTAGTATTCCTCCTCTTCCTCCTGACCTCCCAGTCATCACTGTCAGCCCCAGCACACCAAATGTCTGGGAAAGGAATGGCTGCTGCCTCTGGACAAGGCATATGGACAGTGCATTTTCAGTATTTGCCTCTATTGTCCTCCTCCTTTCCAAATGTCCTTAAATAACTCTTGACCTGACTTTGGTTTGGAAAAGCCTGGGCCTTACTCAAACATGTAGAGAAAGATTGTTGGGTATTTGCAATCTTCCCACTTGATCTTTCCTCTCACTGGGCTCCTCCGTAGTTTTAGTTCAGTGGGTTCAAAATATTCAAAATACTGCAGCTGAACTGGGAGACACTTGGAAAGGTGGGTCTGGAGCCTGTGCAGCATTGTTTCCCCTACTTGGGACTTCATGGGCTTGTGGGTGCAGATTTCAGCAGAGCTGAAATTTCGTTGTGCCCAAGCAGATGTATCTGAACCCACTGATGAATTGCAGACACTAAAACCCAGTGTGAGGCCCAGCCAGCATCCCAGAGATGGAGGGGTTCTTTGGGTGGAGGTGACTGGAGAATATCCATGAAAAGGGAAGGGAATGGAGTTTCCCATCTTTCTGTGTGCTGGCCAAAAGGACTGTGGTACAACCAACTAAATCCTATTTACAATTGAAATCTAAATCACAATTCTGGTGTTTTCAGTTAGGAAATAAGGCATGCTTTTACAACATTTCAGTGTTTACAGACATTCTCTAACTAAGTCTGTCTCCCCACGTGGGAGACAATTTCTGTTGTAAATAACCACTTCCTAATTATGGTGTGTAGTAGTGCAGATGTAAAATATTTAAAATAATTCAGGTAGTCTGCTTTATATTTTGAAGTTCATCAGTTAGATTAATTATTCAAGTCCCTAGACATTAACACATAGTTTTATTTTCAGTTATTTGAGCTATTTTTGATGTAAGATAATATTTTCCACATATGGAAGCTACATTGTATTTCACAAAAGATTAAACACACAACATATTAAATCCTTGTCTTGTTCCTGCCCTTTTGCCTGAAAAATGCTGATACTGTTGTCAGTTTTAACTTTTGTCCTTGAAAACTACGCTTTCTCTTCTATAAACTACGCTTTCTGTTCCAACCTTGCTTTGAAATCCACTTTAAACATCTGCTTTCTCCTTCTGAATTTTCTTTCATTAAATGCGCAGCAGCCTGACTTCTACAGCATTATAAAGGTATACATTTTCTTGTCTCTAATTTTATGTTCAGAATAAGTAAATCCTGATATCTTTCTGTTGTTGCTGTCCTTTCTGTAAGTGTAACACACAGCATTTTGTCTCTTGTGTTGGGTGTCCTGCAGCACATATATATTGGCTCAGGGAAGAAATAGATCTGGCAAACACAGCATAAAGTAGGAATGGCTAAGTGCTTCCAGCTTAATTAATTTAATTATGTAGCCCAATGATCGATGTAATAAAAATGAAGCATGCAGGTACATTGTTCAGGGGAGCACTGGCATGCAAAGGCTGAGCCTTACATGGAATTTTTCTTCCCTTTAATTTCTCTTTCTGTCACAGGACTCAAGAGCTTATTACCATTTGCTGAACCAAGTCGCCCCCAAGGGAGATGAAGAAGGCATTCCAGCTATTACTATTGACATGTCAGGATTAAGGGTAAGATGAGATAAGTTTGGAGTAAATGCCGATATTTTCTGTCTGTTACTTGCGTTGCTGGCCAACACAGGGCTGCACTGGGACGTCAGAACAAGGAAATCCTTTCTCGTATTGCAACATGATCTTGAATTTCAGAAATAAAAGCATCCAAAGAATTATGTGTTTGGATTTTTGCTAGATATTAACTCTAAAACTTCAGCAACCATCTAATCACACTGATAAACTACTAGCATGTAACAAATGTATTTAATTACACTTATCTGTGGATTTCATCAAACCACCCCATTTTACATGGAATATGGCAGTAAAAGCAATACGGTGAGGTGGCCGAATCGTAGGCAAAGCCCATTTGGAAACACAGACTTGTCATCAGTAAAAGCGATAATGGGAATACCTATAAATCCATCAGGGAGCTGCTTTGGCAGGTGGATCCCCAGCTGGAGTCCCAGTGCAGAGTGGGGTGAGGCTGATGTCGTGTTTGTGCTGGCAGGAGAAGGATGACGTGCAGCGAGCCGAGTGCATGCTGCAGCAGGCCGAGCGCCTCGGCTGCCGCCAGTTCGTCACCGCCACCGACGTCGTGCGGGGCAACCCCAAGCTCAACCTGGCCTTCATCGCCAACTTGTTCAACAAATACCCAGCCCTGCACAAGCCAGAGAACCAGGACATCGACTGGAGCTCCATTGAAGGTCAGGAAACGCCGACATCGTGGTATTTCCCCTGTGTGTCCTGCTGCTCGTGGTTCAGTGCGCCGTAAATTCAGAGTTAGGGTTTCTTCCCAAAACACATTACTGAAATGTTGTGCTCCGCAGGCCTTTGATTGACGTGTCTGTTGTTTTAGGGGAGACAAGGGAAGAAAGGACATTTAGGAACTGGATGAACTCCCTTGGCGTTAATCCGTGTGTAAATCACTTGTATAGGTAAGACGAGGTATTATGCTCTCTGACAAGTACAGCCAGCAAGTTGTTTGCAAGAACATAAAAACTTCTGGGCCCTACAAGAATATGTGCTGCTTTGTGTTTCCTAGGAAACTAAGTTTACCTCTGCTAATAGCTGAGAGGTGTTTCTTTCCTCTGTTCTTTGGACAATGATATCTCCTTTTTATTGTTTTCAGTGACCTGTCAGATGCCTTGGTAATCTTCCAGCTCTATGAAAAGATCAAAGTGCCAGTAGACTGGAACAGGGTGAACAAACCACCATATCCTAAACTGGGTGGCAACATGAAGAAGGTACATGAAAAAGCTAGAATAGCCCCAGTAGTGGTGCCTTATCCTCAGTGAATGCCTGTATAGTTTCAAACAGCAATGTAGGTACTTGTGTTGCTCTCCAGTCCCAAGAACAGCACCTTAAATGATTATTTTGCTTAGTCAGTGGATAATTTTTCATTCTGAAAAAGAAATATAGATTGGACCCACTTGCTCTGTTGGCAGGTGAAAAATATTGGTTAAGTAAAAAGACTTGACAGTTTTTGCATCAATATCTAAAAAGTGTATTTGCAGATTCCTTTTGCTGCTGCTTTAGGCAAGAATTGTAATGCATCTGGACCAGGAGATGCATGGTAGCAGCTTAATTGCAGCTGTCTGGATCAATGCCCTCCACATCAAATGAAGACAGTGATGATAAGCATTCTTGAGCAGATGCATCAAGAACCAATCACACAGTTACTGCTAAATACAAAGCATTCTCCCAACTATCTGGTTGAGTAAGAGCCATCAATCAATCTAAAATATTGTTTGGGACACTCATCCTTTGTCTCAGTGCAATGCCATGAAGCTGGAGCCACACATTTTTATTTTCCATGGTAATCTGCTTTTCAGGCCCTGATAATGAAGCACAACATTTTCTTCTGTGTTAACTGTTTACCATGGTATTTTTGGGATGGATCTGCCTGCTGGTAGTCAATCAACTGTATTATCCCAGAGCCCAAAAGTTCCTGTTTGCGCAGGAAGATCTGGGCTGAGTGATCTAAAGAATTTAAAGTAACAATGTCATGTCTTCTTTCTTTTTTTTCTCTATATTTTTGAACCACACCAATTGACCCTGCCATTAACAGCTTGAAAACTGCAACTACGCAGTGGAACTGGGAAAGAACCAAGCCAAATTTTCCCTTGTTGGCATTGCTGGGCAAGATCTGAATGAAGGAAACCATACGCTCACACTGGCCTTAATCTGGCAGTTGATGAGAAGGTAGGTCAGCCAGCCACTTCAGAGCTTCAGAGAATTTTGGTTTGCTCAGTTTGCACTGCAGTAGTTTCCTGATGCTCTCACTGAGAAGGCTCTGCAGGCTACAGCCTTCTCACTCCTCTGTTTGCACTTCCATGGCAAGGCAGACTGACCTTCTGCTCACTCTTCCCAAAGGATGTGATCAGAGCACATCTTGTGGGCGAGGCCATTATAGTCAGCTCATGCAGAAGATTATTATTGTCACTATCTGCATAGCAAGAATAAATGTTTATTGCATGGAAGAGAGGAAAAGAAGTTAAAATGTGTCTGTATCAGGGAATGGGGACAATGTCCTGGAAACAAGGAATTGATGTGGAAGTTTTGTGAGCTGCTCCCTGAAGCGGGCACAACTCAGAACCTCTCCCCATTCTCATATAATTCTCTATGTGTAATTCTGTGTTTAAGAGTGCCATAACTGCGAGTAAGGAGATCCAGCAGTTAGGAACTGAATACAAACTAAATTCAGACTACAGAGAAAGGCATAGGTTTATCAGTGAGGTAGTTGAAATAGGGATGAGGTGATTACTTACCATCACTTGGGTTATCTTTCCAAGGTCTATGCTGACATATAAGCAAAATACTCCAGGCTTGTTTTTATGTAGAAGGTCAGTCTCAGGTGAGCAGAAGGATCCCTTTCTATCTCTAAAGTCAGTGATTATTTTTTAACCACTATAAGAATGAGTGATTTACGATGAGATGAATTAAGAGGAACCTTCCAGGAATTTTAAGTAACTAAAATTTTTAACACTCCCAAAACAGTGAATAAGGAACTGGGGATGAATTAAACTCATTAGATTAATTATTGTGTTATAAATCATATGCACTGTGACTGTGTGTGAAGCAGAGGAATATCAGATCATTGGGATGATCCCAGTCAAGCTGTGCACTTACAGAACAGCTCTGAGGCTACAGCAGACTTTGAGCAAATATCCTGTCCTTTCTCTTAAGGTACACTCTGAATATCCTGGAAGACATTGGTGGTGGAGAGAAGGTCAATGATGAAATCATTGTCAGCTGGGTCAATGAAACACTGACTGCAGCTGGGAAGAATTCAACCATCTCCAGTTTCAAGGTACAGGTTTTTTTCAGAAGTCTCTGTTTAGGAATCTCTTATTCAGTGTGTTTGTGTTTGTTAGATGGATGTTGCATAGATGTGTGTAGGCATACACACCCACACATTATGATATAACTCACTACATAGCTTGATCATTTTTCTTCCCCTTTTAAAGGCTTGTTCAAATACACAGGTTTTATTCAAGGGACTTTACTGTGAAAAAGCAATAGAAATATTATATGAACACAACAGGAAACGCCTTGAATTCCAGTTTGGCATGGGAAATCAAAGGATGGAGACAGGAATGATGACTGGAATTAAGCAAGAGCTGCTGTGCTGCTGGTTATGAATCAAGAGCAACTACAAATGGCAGTATTAAAATGAACAATAGCAATGCAGTTATAACATGGTAGTACCAACCAGGGGTGCCTTGCCCTATTTTGCAAGGTACCATATAAACATGGATATGGACCAATTCTAGAGAGCTTCCAATTCTGCTAATGTGTCTATGCCTCTTCCCCAGCTAGGGAACACTCAGTGGATATAAATCAGCAGCTTGCACCAGGGAAGAACAGATCCATCAAACTGCATTAAATGGAAATGGCCAGGGGAGGTTTAGATTGGATATTAGGGGAAATTTTTTTCTCTCAAAAGTTTGTCAAGCCCTGGAACAGGCTGTCTGGCAAAGTGTGTCACTATCACTGGAGTGTAGATGTGGTGCTTAGGAACATGATTTAGTGGTGGGCTGGGAAGTGATAGATTAAGGGTGGACTTGATCATAAAAGTATTTTTCAACCTAAACAATTCTATGATGTTTCATCCCTTGGATTAAAAAAAAAAAATCTTTGAAAGAGTTCTTAGTCTGCCTTAGAAAAAAAATTATTCTAAGCAGCCCTTTGTGAGGATCTAAAAGGTATTTGACTGAACTATCCATTGCTCCAGTCTAGACTGGCAATGTGGGAGTTCTGTTATCCTGGTCTTGCATTTAATTTTACTTTTTGTCTATGCAGGATAGCAAAATCAGCACCAGCATGCCAGTCCTGGATCTCATTGATGCCATTCAGCCAGGATCAATCAAGTACGACCTCTTGAAAACAGAAGACCTGAATGATGAGGAGAAACTGAATAATGCTAAGTATGTTTCTGGCAAGTGGCACTTGGCATGAGTGACCTGCTCAGGCTTGCCTAACTCTGCCTTTGAAAATTTCTCTGCTGTGCTTCTCCTCTGGCACAGCCTCTTAGGAGAAATACCATCAGAGTTAGAGGCATGAAGGCTGGGAGTTAGGTAGTAAAAAGACTATCAATGGAAATAGAGTGTGTAATGTTGTAGTTCCTGCTTTATAAATCCCTTGAAAGGATTAAAATCACTTGGTTTCACAAGCTCCTATTTTCTCATATTGCATCTAAAATTCTTTCAGAGATCAGGGAACAATGCCAACAATAGTGAGCCATGGAGAACAGGGATTGGAGGTCATGATAGCTCTTTAATCACCTACAGGTGGAACAAGAGCATCTTTAAGAGAGAAAGGGGAGGGCAGGAATCATGCCTGAAAAGCTGGTTCTGTAGATGTGGATATTGATTTCTTTTTTTTCCCTGACTGCAAACTGTTCCCTAGCAGAGAGTCAATTCTGGGGGCATCTCCCTCTCCTTTCAGAGTTACACAGAGTTACCACCTCCTGGTCTGATCAGTTTAACTTCTTTTCAATGAAGTGACTACAAAGGAGAAAAGGATGACTGCAAAGCAATCAGAGCTGCCATTATTTTTGTAAAGACTTTTCCCACTGTTCTTTTTCCCTTCCATCTCCCACCGTGTGTTCTCTTTCTTTTCTTGCAATCCTATGTGTGCTTTGCCCTGTACTTTATTTCTTCATTCCTCTGCTGTTCTTTTCCTCATTTCCCACTCCCATTCCCTCACGCTCCCGATGTTTCTTTGCATTTTGGGGAAAATTTTACAAATGTATGTGCTCTGAAGTGGGAAGATTCTGGAATTTTCTAGCTTTTTAAAAATGAAAAATAGAGAAAAGAGACAAACCCACTGTAGAACAGCCAGTGGCTTTGAGCAGGGAGATGGGAATGTCAACTTGCACTTTCTGGGTATGACTGAAACAAGCCCTCAAATGTCGATTTCCAACAACACTGATTTCCACTGACTTCAGCCTTCTACTTCTATCCTTGCAAGTTTGTTTATGTACAAAGTATGAGTCTCAGAGTTTTAGGGGATGGCTAGTTGTGAGGATAATCTTTCAGGGGATGGAAAATTCAATATGTTGTACCAGGATCTGACCTGCAGTCTCCCATCCTGCAGGTAATCAGTGCTCTAACCATCAGGAAATGCACTCTACCTTTTATTAGAAATGTAGTTCTTTATGAACCTGTCTCATGCATTTCTATAGAAAAGTTTAACTTTGGTGAATCAGTGAAACTCACTCTGGTATTGATCATGCAAAACACTTAGTGGGGGGAAAATTAATGCTACTGCATTTTACTACTGCAATTTACTAATTTCTCTTTATTTTTTCCTTTTTTTTTTCCACTCCTGCAATGCAGATATGCCATCTCTATGGCAAGAAAAATTGGAGCAAGAGTCTATGCCCTCCCAGAAGACCTGGTTGAAGTAAAACCCAAAATGGTCATGACAGTGTTTGCTTGCCTTATGGGAAAAGGAATGAAGAAAGTTTAAAGCACAAAAGACTTCCAGTGATGCCTGTTACTCACCCTTTAGATTCCTCCAAACTGGATGCTCTCCTCTGCATCAAAGAAATATGCAGGGTGCTCATGCTTTTAAGGCATGAATGCTATACATGGTTCCAGGTCACACAGAATCCATGTATTCATGTGTATCCAGGAAATACTTCAGTTTGAACTGTAATACATGCTTGATTTCTTTGCCTTATTTTCCACTTTGCTAGATATAACCATTTCAGATTCCTAAACAACTGTTTGACACTGAGGCCTAAGCATATCCTTTCATGAATGGATACCAGAGTTTTCTGTGAGAGGTCATCCAGTGACAGACAGCTTTAGGACTGTGAAATGTTATACTCTGCTTCTGCCTGAAAATGTTGTCATGCTTTTCGTAGCATTTCTGCCCTACTTACCTTCAGTTTGCACCTGGGATAACAAAACAGGTTTCCCCGAGTCAATGCAAGTAGTAGTGACTATATTTTTTGAATGGTAGGATCCTCTGAGGAAATTCTTGTGAAAGGGAATAAGTTTATTAGTACTAGTAAGTTTAGTGTGTGTGATGTGTTGCTGGTATGTAAACTGAGCAGTATTTTCCCTGCAAGTTATGCCTCTGCTGTCCATGGCATTACTCACAGATTACATTACTGCTCATGGAAAAAACCACACTGCAGCCTGGTCCCCCAGGAACACCCAAACTCTGGAACCTTTGCAACAAACCTTCTCCAAGGCATAATTAATTTTTTATGTCACAGTACACTTTAAAAAGATTGCAAAGCATCACAAAAATGAAAATCATGTTAAAGAAACTAAGGGAATGTACTCAATTGGTGGCAATACAAAGAGAAGTGAACCAAAGGGATGCAGAATGACATATTTATGTAGTCAATAAAAATTTGACTCTGTTAACTTCACAGAGTTGCACTCAAGGGGCTGCAGGTCTGATTCAGGAGAGCATTTATACCTGTGCTTGCATAAGGAACACGTACTAAAATGCTCCCCTGAACCCAGGCTGGGATCCTCGACAGAGCTAAATCAGCTTTGCTTTGCAGCTAACAGGGCATTGTCAATTTGCCTCAGTTGAGGACCTAGCCCTGTCTATGGATAGTGAGTGGGATATATTTGCACTGAATCTCTTGCTTGGCATGAGACATTTACTGGCCTTTACATGGATTTTACTCTGGTGAAATGCAGAAGGAGGGAAATTTGCCTTAATGCAATCCTGTTGACACAGTCTCAGTTATTCCCTCTCCCCCTCCCTTTCCTCCAGCCCTTCAGAATTGCCTTAAAAAAACCCCCAATATTCTATGACATGAAAATTCTCTCCAATTAAAACATTCTATAAAGCCAAATGTGTAGTCCTTGCTTTTAGTAGTGGATGGGCTAGCCAGTGCGTGTCATGGAGCTGAAATGTGGACAGAGGTAAAAATAATCTGTGGGCTCACTGAGAAGGTGTCTCCTGTATTGTTATTGAAACCACAGATTGCAGAGAATGGAAAGAATTATTTCCTGGGCCATTTCTGAAAATGCCACTCTGAGAAACTGCCGAAGATGGGACACTGTGCTGGTTGGACTTGCAGTATGATTTCCCCATTTGGCACAATGCTCAGTATCTTCTTCCTTTGCCCAGGTACCCATAAACTTTGCTTCTTTAAGCATTCTGCAATGCAAATATGCTGCTTTGTTTCTGCAGTAATGGCCAGATCCTTTTCCTGATCATATCTGATTGCCCTGCTCCTCTTATGAACCGATGTATTTAATACAGGATGGGAAAACTACAGCATCCCATTATATTTGGTCCCAGTATTTCCCAGTGCTGGCAGAGGAGGAGAATATCTAAAGAGCTGTACAATGGAGATGTCACCCCAGTTTATTGCCCAGGAAGGGGGAGTTATGAGACCATGGTCCCTACACCACCTTCCTCTTCTCAGGTGTAGGACCTGCTGTTGCCAGAGAAGAGAGGTGGCACTAAAAAAGACAGTGCTGTCCCCTTGTGATTGACTTGGGAGTCCTTCAGAGATAAACCAGAGAGGAAACTGTGACTGCAGAACATCTCTCAGGTGGGATGATCATGTATTGGGTGAGTCACATCCATGTGTGTGTGTTTCCAAACAAAGAGGCCATTTTTTGTTGGATAAAAGATGTAGATCTGAAAGAACTGGGTAACCCTGCCTGAATATAGCCCTGCTCCAGGTTCCTTGTTTCAGGGAGATGGTCTCACCCCAGTCTCAGGGGCAGTCATGAAGAATGAAGTAGATGACAGATTGGAAATGGTAGCAGTACCAGGGTGAGAAGGATGGCTTTTCTCATGATCCCAAATAAACGCAGGTATTTGGCATCCCCAGAGAATAAAAGGGATTTCCAGGTATTTTCCACTCACCAGCTCTTAGTAGCCCAGCGTTTTGCACAGAGGTAGGACTTTTAGAGGAGTCTGCTGAGATAGGCAGAGAGAGGAGGCTTCCATACATCATGCATTTCCTCTAGGCAAGACATAGGAGTTAAGGGGAGACTGAAAGCTGGCTCTGCAGAGAGGCCAGGTGATGTATGGTGTTATTGGAATCACGTTTTGTGAAAGGGGCTGCTTCTCCTCCTCCTCAGCATCCCATCTCCGGAGCCGGGCACCCTGGCAGTCAGGGTTACTGGTGCTCTGCCCGCAGAATGCTTTTGGGAGCACCCTGCCTGAGTGGCAGCCCGCAGCTCTGCAGCGGGGACAGCGAACCACGAGATGGCACTCAGTGCACCCGGAGTGCTTCAGACAGGCAGCCAGCACTGCGATCCTCTGAGGAACTGAGGAAAAATTGGGTTCTGAGCCCTCGGCACAGCGCCAGCACCAAGGAGGAAGTGCTGGTGGCAGGGATACTACAGCAAATACCTGCCAGGTCTTCAGCCCTGTCTCTGGGATGTCACTTGAAAAGCGACACTCACAGCCCCGAAGGCGTGGGAATAGCTGCGTTCTGGTATAGGAGCATAAATATTTTCATTTTTCAGTGTATTTCTGTTTAATCGAGTGTCCTTACTAATTTGATGGACTTGAGGTTTTGCTTTCACAAACTGGTAACAGCAGCCTGTAATAAAGACGTCTCTCAGCAGATGCTGAAGGGGTTAAGCCTATGACAAACATCACCAAAAATATGCACCAGGATCTGGAATTTTTTGCTGTTGCTTTCCTTGAACTTTTCCCATCACTCTTAGAGAAAGCAGCTGTCTTTGGGATTCACTCCCAAATCAAGCTGGCTTTGTAAGCACTTCCATTATTGATTTTCATGGCACAATTAATCATAATTTTCAATGCTTCAAAAAGGCTTAGACATTCACACGAATAAAAATAAAGCATCAGCATTTAGACTAACTAGGAGAAAAAAACTATGAGGGCAATCAATCCACATGCCTCAGGGTACATTCTGATCACCAGATGGACTTGGGAAGAAATATCCCCCCACAGTGTAGTAAAGCATAATTAGGTGTATGATGAGGATTTTACACCTTCTTGTAAATCATCTACCCTAGCTAGAAATCATCTGTTCTAGCCTTAGAAAGGGGACAGCAAGCAGTATGGCTGGCTGCTGTGCTCTTGTACAGATAAGGTTGTTTCTGTTTTCTCCAAACTGGAAAAGAACCAAAACCCCAACCTGGCATCACTTGTCCTTCTAAGTGCAGCTTAATTCTGTTATGAGCCTTAATCACAAATTTCAGGTCTTGGTTTCCACTGCTGCCTAAATGAGCAGCAGCTTTGATCTGCTTCTGCTTGGAAAAGAGGACCCTGGTCCTACAGCAAGGACCAGCTACTGCTGCTTTCAGCTTGATGGAGAAATGGGTCCTGGTGCCTCTGGTCTTGCAAATCCATATGCTGAGTTGCTCAGGGTCAGCTCTCTGTCTTCTCCTACTTCTGGCAGCCTCCACCACCATATGAAGAACAGACTTGCCAAGAATTTGGGAGCATTTTCCTTCAAGCTGCTCAGCTGCTTAAGCCCAGTACTTTTCAGGTAAGCAGACAAGGCAAGCAGCAGAGAGTAGCACCACTGAATGCCCAACTCTCACTGCCTGCTGTGTGGTGAGCCACTTTGGAGCCAAAATTTATCCACAAACCAAAGAAGGTGTTCATTAAGCAGGACATGAATCAGAGGAGCACTCTGTGCTGGTAAGTTGGCATTTGTGGACTTCATACAGCTTAATGTGAGAAAACTCTCAATAAGGGCCAAGCTCACATCATAATGCTCTCAACTTTTTTTATAAATGTCAATCAGACGTTCTCTTCTGCCACCAGGAAAACTGTCATTCCCATGGCCATTCTTTTGCTGCTCTGAAAGTAACACACAGATCTGATCTTAGTTCTCACTAAGTAAAATGACTGTATTTATAAAGCACTGGTTTTCATTGCACCTTATTTACTTTTTGTGCCCTGATAACTTTCCAAAGGCACCTGTACTTTATGGGAGACCTAATTTGTTCAGTAGTGCAAACTACTGTCACTATTCCAGACCCATGACAAATTGTCCAAAGCTGAGAAAGGCCAGAATTCACACAGGCCATGTGCTCACAGGTCTATGCTCACAATGTCCGAAATTTGTGAAAAGAGCAGAAAACTGCATAACCAATTGTTCCTGAACACACTGAACTCCCTCAGGAGAGGCACTCATTTAGTGCCTTTGTTAAGGATCTAAGGAAATGCAGCAATTAATATCTGTAAATGCATAAAGCACACAGAGAGCCCCACATATCCACTAGGGAAATCTCCTAGCAGGTGCTTCACATGTGTGGTGCTGCTTTGATTCACACAGGCAGAAAAGCAATGTCTCATTGCCAGGCACCTCTGGCAGCCTGTGAAGTTGTCCTCGTTCTTCCCAGCAGATAAGCAAACTGAACTCCTCAGAGCACAAGTCCATTTGTCACTGAGGTGGGGAGATATTCTGACCAGACCCTCCCTTGATTTTGCAGCCCTGGAGCAGAGCACCCTGCATGTCTGAGAGGGGGTGGACAAGCCTTAGGAGCACCAGCCTTGCTGTGCCTTCTCCTCAAGGCCTGAGTTTGATTGGGTGTAAGGAAACCATCCTGTGGTCAAGTAATGTGCCAGTGAAAGGCTCAATCTGCCACAGCAGGGAAAATGGAGATTCCTGAGGAGGGATGCAGGCCCTGCCCACCAGTCCTACATCCACTGCTTGCTGCACTGTAAATCACAACTGGCATCAGAGAAATGTGACCCCAGTGTCCCATAATACTTCTCAGTCCTACCTGGGGTGATGCTGTCCATGTAGTGATCAGACCCTGCATACCAGTCAAATGCCTCTGGACAATATTCAAATTTGTAGAAATATCCCAAATTTGCAGTTGGAGCCAGATTCTAGAACAGTGATGGGCATGTCTGCAGTGTGGATCTGCTTGCACAGACTGGTGGCGGTGGGGACCACACCAGCTGAGAGGGGTGAATGAAAGAGGACAGGGCCTTTGCTCTGTGGGGTTTCTCTTCACCAGCATCCTCAAACAGGTCCTGGCATTTTTCAAACAAGTCCCAGCATCCTCCCAAAGCCCAAAGGAAGGGGCCACTCTTCTAATCTCTGCCAAATGCCATGCAAGAAATGTGAGCAAGTGCAAGGAGGGCAAAGAAGAAAGATAATTCTGTTGATCCAGCCAGAGACAGGCAGAACACATCACTACTCCAGGGCTAATTGCATTCATGTGCATTGCACATGGAGAGGGAGACAGGTGTGCATCCATGCAACTTGGCCAAAGTGTGCTCTCTGTAGGTGGCACTTGGACACCTTCCTCAAGTGCTCAGTAGTTCTGCTTGGAGCGCTCCTGGCACTCTCTTTGATACCCTTTGTTTCCCAAAAGAAAACTGGCCTTGCAAGTGCTCCTTGTTAAAACACTGGCAAATAAGTGTGTACCGGCAAAAAGAAAATATGAGTCACTTGGACAATGTGTTGTTTGGGTGGTAGTTTATAATAAACCTTCAGGAAGCAGAGCTCATGAAGAAAGTGTTTAAACTGTACAGACACCTCCCCATTTACCCCAAACCGTGCAGACACTACAGCATCTTTCTCTCTGCTAACGCAGGGGAGCTGACTAGCAACAAGAGTAAAACAAACAAACAAAAAAAGTAAAAAAGGTTAGCACAACCAGGTCCTCAAAAATGCCAAGGAAACATGCATTTTCAGCCTCTGATGATACCTGCCATGATTGAAACATACTGCTGAGGTCTGTTTCCCCCCAGGTTAATCCATCATTTTCTGGCAGCATCTGATTTTTGTATTTGAGAATGATGTGAGGGAGGAATGCCAGAACCGCAGAAATTTAGACATAGCCCAGATTTTCCCCTCCTGGTGGTTTCACGGGCTGCAAAATTGTTTCCTGAATGAAATAACAGAGGTTGGTGACATTGGCCATGTATGTAAATGATCACAGTGTCCTACAGAGATTAATTGGTTCATGAATAAAGATGAGGAGCTGAGGTGTGCGAGGAGAAATCATTTATCAATTATATGCCTTGGAAAACTGAAAGATGATGCAGCCTTAACGGCTGAATGGGTTTGAAAGGGGGACTTGTAAATTGAGTTCTAATTCTGTTCTGCCACATTCATAATAAAGAGCTGTTACTCTAATTGCATCCTTGTGTGGCTCATGAGCAACAGCACTCAGCTGCATCGCAGAGAGAGCAACAGAGATCCAGAGTTTAGTTAGATTTTAGTCATCTTCTGCCTCATGTGGGAGGGATACCCACTGGTTACCTTTGGCCTCATCAGTAGTGGTAATACACAAAAAAAATGGCAAGAGCCTATCAACAATTTTCATGAGATTATTTTGCATTTGAACCTGAATTTGAAGAACCAATAAGGACGGTACAGATTGGCTTGGCTTTTATGTTCTGCTTCAGTCACATGGATGCATCAGCACGATTATCCATCCCTGGAGGGACTCCCTGATTAACTGGAAACAAGAGGATTCTGGCAGATCAAAACCATAACAGACTATGCTAATCCCAAACAAGGAAAAGGATCTGAGGGATGTGGCTGCTGATAACAGCTGACCTCTGCTCCTTTGCCCCTTCTGAGTGCTTGTTAACAGGTTTGCTGTTACAAACACACAGCACCAGCCCAACGTGGGCTTCAGCACACACTGAAATATAGACTCAGATCTGAGGATCCTGATGAGACTTCTTATTTAAAATTTTGCTGCTGGATACCATGCAATCTCCAGGATAAAGGGGACAGTCCCATTTAGGTCATGGTTGAGTATAAAGGAAATCTCGTGACACTTGGGTTTCTGAAAACCAGGGGTGCCACTAATGGGAGTCACTGGAGACCACTCAGTGGCTCTGCTGCAAATTCTCAAGACCATCTGGCTGCAGCAGTTCAAGGTGTTTCTCCTTTGACTTGTTTTATCTGACAGCTTTCTAGGGTCTGGCTGGCTTTCACCAAAATGAGCAGCTTGCAGGAGCCCAGCAGCTTGCAGGATGACCAGGCACAGCCCAGCGTCTCACCATGTGCTGAGTGGGCTTGAGCAATGATAGATACCCAGACACAGGTGCTGGCCTCTTCTGCTGCCACCATTTTGGGCACTGACATCTTAAACCACCACTCAAAGATGTGCTAGAGCCTGGTCTGGCTGAGGTAAAACACCCAGTGTCTGTCCAGGTTATAACTGGTGTTATAACATTTGAATGTGCACAGGGAGAGGAGAGACAGCACTCAGCCAAAAGAGCAAAGACATCTCTCAAGAACTGCCTTTAAAGTGTGGTTATATATTTAAAAGCAATATAATAATGGCATCAGGAGGCTATATATATATTGCCACTCCTAATTCCCAGACGCATAATTTTCAATAAAGAAATCAAGAGAATATTTTGCTAATTATCTGCTCTGAAAACTAAGACCTGCTCATCCCCCTTTAATCTAAAGCCTATGCATTTCCCAAAGCTACCCTAAAAGTTAACACAAACCAACACAACTGAAATTGTCCCCCATTAGTACAAAGCTTCTGGTCATATTTGCTATGGCCACACTTGCAAGCATCAGGTCAGCATAGCCTATGGACTACCCAGTGGAGAAGGAATAATTTATCTAGGTGCAGCAAAATCTTTGAACTCTGACAGGATTTTTGACCAAGAAGCTCTTCACCAGGGAATGCTGATTCAGTAGAAGCTAAAAGGGTTGCTGGAAATGATCACGTTTGATGAATTTCCCAAGTAGAGAAAAATAAATTTGTTCAAGAGAGAATTATTTCAAAACTCCTCAAATCCAATTAAAACCTCATCTTGCAACAGTTTTTAAATTCAATCTTATTTCCTTCAGGTTTTAAAAATAGAGCATAGAAATGCAAGTTAATTTTCAATAAAATAATTAAAACGCCTTGGAAAAAATCAAGCAACAGTAAAATTCTCAAAACGAAATGTCTTTATTAACTCAATTATTTTTAGAGTAGCCCTTCACAGTGTTTTTTGCCTTTCACAGCATTTTTCTTCTCAGATAATCAGGGAAATACTTCCCAAGTTCTCAGAAGTCCTTGAAGGTAATTAAAAGATTTACTGCTGCAGGTACAGTTTCCTCAAATGCTCTTGTGGTGGGCTTTTTTTGGATGAAATATTTCCTATGCATTCCAGAAACAAAAAATCAAGTAGGAAATCAGTAGCTTTCATACACTGTATGACCTGTCTCTTTGCAATAAACTTGAGAATCTACTGAAAAAGCAACCACCGCTCAAAAATGTCTTACAACTACTGTTTGCTTAAAACTTTCTTCTTGAGTAGACAGCAGAAGGTGTTCCCTTTCCCCACTTAATCAACACCCTAAGACATGTAGAGGTATGATCCTTTCCTTTCCTTCAATAGGAGCAACCCAACTCCATCGGCTTTTCAATCTTTTCTGTCAAACCTAGCTCAGTGTATCAAACTTTTCTTCATATCTGTGCATGCAACATTTCCAGGTGAAAGAGTGTCTGGATTAGTGAGTTTTGTCTCCTGTATTTTGTCTTTGATTGATAGCTTCTTTTTGCCTATGTGAGGAAAGAGCATCTGAACCACTGGTTTAAAAATCAACCCTTCTGGCAGAGTGCTGCCCGCTGCCCTTGCTGGGAATGACCTCTGTACCTTACCAGAACTCCCTATTTGTTTGAACAGCATCTAGAAAAGATAAAACAAGAACTAAAATAATCTAGATAAGGCATCAGTGGTTTCACTTTCTATGAGCTTTTTCCTGCCTTTCCTTTTGGTGTCTGGTTTGTGCTCAACTCCAGTTTGGGGTTTTTCAGTGTTGGTGTGTTTTCAAAGATGTTAACCCCATTGTAGTCACTGGGGAGCTTGATTCACCTCTTCTGACTTCAGTCATCTAAAACTCAGCTCTCTGGCTTCTTTAAACAGGGCTGCCCTTCTAAAACCATTAAAGAAAAATAACCCAGGGCTGTGTTTGACTTCCAAAGGCCTGGCCTGCTTAGCTGGAGAATTGGCTCTGACCACTCCAGAGCTTTTCTAGAGGATATTCATGGACGCAATCTAGTCTGCATTGCTTAACCTTATCTTCAGGGCTTGTTCCCAGGCATTTTTCACCCAGGGGCAGAGCTATAACTCTAAGCTACACCTAGAGCACCAAATAATTCACTTCCCCCATTCACACCCAGGTCCTGGCTCCCTGGAGTCCGAATTATGTAGATATTGATTCACTGCTCAGTCATCTTCTGGAATGAATTCCCTCTGGGACAGGATTTAAGCCAGGATAATTAGCTGTGTCTTAGTCAAGTCTGGATTTGCTGTTCAAGCACAGAACAGAGATGGAGATCATCGATTCTGGACATGCCAAATACTCACACAGCTTTTCAGCATGTCCTATATGGATAACTGTGGATAGAGATATGGGAAGCAAATCTTGGGGGCATGTAAAAATTAATAATAATGAGATGAAGAGTTACTTGTACTTTTTCTTGAGAAGTAACCCTTATGACATCCATAAGGCAAATGCACGGATGTCAAAACACCACAAAAACATTTGTCTCACTTGCTCCTTGTTTTCTCTTCTAGCAAATGCCAGGAAAAGAAGCTTTTCTGTTCAGAATTTTTCTGTTTGGACTTAACCTCATTTCTGCTGCTTTGAACCAGATTCATGCTTGGCTGTGATGTCTTATAAGAGAGCTGGACGCAGAGCATGCTGCTCGACTTCCATAAATATTGGAGGATCACAAAAGCTTTGTGCTTGGTGTTCTTTCTTATGTCTGTGGTTTGTAGCCTGCAATAAAATAACACAAAAGTTGAGATGACAAAGTGATTTGTCAATATGAAAATGTCCAAAATGTGTTTTATTCTTTCGTACATGGATGACATCAATATGAGCAGCACCTCCCCAGGGAGCTCTGTCATATTGACTTAGCCACCAGGAGCTTTGGGTTGAAGAGAGAGGCAATATTAAATTTTAACTACTCTTTAAATAACATTTTTAAAATCAATAATGTGGGTCCTGAACCCTCGCCTTTCCTATTGCACTTGGTTTTGTTGTGGATGCCATGAAGATGAAGTTTTACCTGCTCTTTTTTACCTTTCTTATCTTGGTTCAAGAGAAGCATGTCTTCGCCATTACAAGGTAAATAGCTACTGATGCTACTGGGCTTTTTGTGTGTGTGGTGTGTGGGATAGGGAAAGTATTGATGCAAAATAATTCTGAGTTGCATAAGAAAACATTTGTCAAAGGCTGACGTATATTTATTGTCCTTGTAATTGGATACGTGGTTCAATTTAACATAAAGATGGTGGGGGAAATGAAATTATTTTAAGTCTTCTTTGCATCCATAAATCCTATGTTTTTAATCATATTAAGACTACTCTTTTCGGTCTAAGTGCAAATCAATTCTGTTCATTCAGTACTTTTGAATGCCAATAAAGGGCATTTTGAAACTTAATGGGAAAAAATAATTTGCTTCATTTGCCTTAAAACAAGATCTTAAATGAATTACTTCTTGAGGTAGAAAGTGAAACCATTTCAGAAAGTGCTAACAATCTGTTTTCTTTCCAAAGCAGCTTTTATGATGGTTTTTCCAGGCATAAATCATTTTTGAATAACCATTTGGTATTTTTAAAATGTTTCAGAAGCAGCTTTATTGTTACCTATCAATAAACTTCAGAAATGCCCTGAAACCAAATGCTTTCTTAAAACATGAGAACATATGTCAGAGATGAAGACAAGCAAAGTGCTTTTATTTTCTGCATCTACAACTGGTTTAAGAACCTGAAATGTTTTAATGCATAGAACTAAAAGGATAAGTTCCTCATGTGGTGATTTTAAGCAGAGCTGAACAGTATAGGATTAAATACAACCTGCTCCCAGAACTAAAATACCTACACAAATAAAATGTGAATTATTCTCATATCCCTTCTGTGATTTTGCACCACTCTGCAGACCTGTGAGAGATGAACACCTTTGAGTTCATGCCTTAAAAAGAAGATCTTTCCTCTCCCTTTGTGTTGCAAATATATTTTGTTGTGGATTGCTATGGAGGTGGGAGGGGGTTAAAGTAGGGGGAAACAAATATGGTTTTAGGTGAATTCAGTGGAACAGTATTGTTCTGTGCTACTTGAAGATTTATTTCTTTCATGTTTAAATAGAAAACTGAATATCTGACACTTAAAGAAGAATATGGTGTTTCCCATTGGAAAACAGGAGCCTAACCCCCCCACCAGTCCCAGTTATGAAAATGGCTAAAATAATGAGATTCATCTAACTATATGGAATTTTTACACAGCTTTGCATAGGAACAAGTCACCTTCATCTTTCTGTAGAGCTAGTCAGGGAAAATATGTGTATTTAGAAGGCAATTAATTTCAGGTTAGCACACACATCTAAATTAGCTCAGGTAAAGCTGCCCCCTGAAGTGCCTCTTTCTTTATTTAAGGCAGTGCCTAGCTCAGATAGAAGATATCAAACCCATCTAAAATAAACTGAAATGTATCTTACTCACTTACAGGGTAAGACCTGAGTATTGTTGTGTGGGATGGTAGCTGGACTTCTACCAAGAGGTAAAAGGGAAAGGAAAAAGATATGGGAAACAGGGACAGAGTCCAGTGGGACTCTGGCAGAATGTTGGAGGAGGATAATGTCTTTTCAAGGACAAACTGAAAGCAATCCGGGAAGGAGGGCATGAGAACAGAAAGAAAAGGGGTGTGTTTAAGATGACCAGGTCCAGCTGTACAGGGGCAGCAAGCAGGGTGAGGCAGCTGGGACTAGAAGGTTGTTTCTGAGATTGGTAAAAGGATAATAATGAAAGCTTTTACTGGGGTGGTTTCTACAAAGAGTGGGGCAGAAGACAGGTGAAAGAGGGAATAATGCCAAATCAAAGCAGGGGAACTGAGAAGGCAACAACTACACTTTTGGTTGTTAATACTTGTCACACTGAAATGCAGGGGAAGAATTTTGATCAGCTTATTCAGTGTATTCAGGTCCTATCCCAAGAGCAAGAGAGGAATCCCAACACCTGTTCAGTAGTCACCAAACTCGGATGAAATATTTGTGCAACAAATGATGGGGCGCAAGCACACATCAGCTTCCTCATTATGGTGCTCTCAGGCTGTGGGAATCATGCTATGGAACCAGATGTAGCAGGCCTTTTCTTGGCTCCTGTGTGGAAAGACTCCCTTAGCTGTGAGAAGACAAATCCATTTTTAAAGTAGCCTTAAACACACACATCAGAGTGCATTTACCTAAAGAAATAGGCAAACTGCCCACCTTGCCTATCCCAATTGTTTTTTGATGTTCTGTCAAATGACGGTGGAGGCAAAAGCAGGGCTGGCATGTTGTTGGTTCTGCATGAGAGACAACTGTGATTGCTTGGAGCCTGGCTAAAAGTAAAGATGAATCACCTGGTTGCCAGATGCTGTCAGGTTTCTGCTTGAAATCAGTCACAGCAACAAGCTGTGACAATCACGTTATGCTGCTGAAAACCCTTGTTTTGAGAGTCCTGCCTATTTTCCTTTCAGGACAGTCTTTGCAGGCAGGGCTGGCAGGGACTTTGATCATGCCTGGTTTATATAGTGCCACCAGTTCCACGTGATTAGATGGCTGAGAGCCACTGCAGCCCAGGAAATGGAAATAGGAGTCCAACATTCCCCTGAGTCTCCTTCTACACATACAAATTATTTTAATTATCTCTCCAATGCATTTTTAAACTACATGACTTGCAGGACACTGATGATCAGGACTCAATGCAGAGTGCTATTTTTTTCTTTCCAGAAAGTGAATTTCACTTCTGTCACCAACGGTGGCGTCAGGCAAGGAGTAGCTGGGAAGCACCATGCCATGTACAGCAAGTCCAGACCACAGTTTTCAAATAGAAAGGGAATGTAAGTTCCTGGGCAAAGAAGGGGAGGACAGTGGTGCAGACCATCTGAAACAATCCCCAGCAGAGGGACACAAATGAGGAGACCAGGAAAACTTGATTGATGTAGCAATGCACATTTACAAAGCATCATGTTTGACTTTTGGCAACCTGGGAGGGCTTTTGGCAGACTGGAAGGGCTGATGTCTCTGCTGAATAATGACTGAGACTGAGAACTCAGAGGACAACAGGAGAGCCATCTTCCTGTTCTAAGCTAGTTTTCAACTGCTGCACTAGGTGGGATTAGCTGGCGCTGGTGGCTGTGGTGCTGGTGCCAGCTCCCAGGAGCAGTCTCAGTGTTCAGCAGTAAATATTGGCTTCCAAAGCCCTGCACCACCTTTTAAATTGATCTTACTGATTGGCAGATGCAGAGGCTGGAACGGGATTCAGCATCTTCACTCTTGGATCGTCTTTGAGTTCATGGCAACCAAGCCAAGGAAGATGAGAGAAGCCAAGCTGCTTCTCCACTTTTGCAGGAACTGGAGCTGTTCCAAGTACCTGTGCTTTACCTAAACACCTTTTTTTTTTCAGGGATGAAGTTTTGTGGGCTCTCCCACAAACTGATGAACAAGTTGAAGCTCTTCAGGATTTACTGAACACCACGGAGGTAAACAGATTATTCTGTCTCTATTTGAACTCTAGGTCAAATTTCCCCCCCAAGTGCCCTGATACTGCTTCTCCCTCCATTCATTTGTTCTAATACATCAGCTCAGGAAATGCTTGGTTTTCATTTCCCCACTACCTTCTGATTTACATGAGGAGACCCCTCCATAATGTTTCAGTAATGAATTATATGGGAGCTCGTATTTCTGCAACTGATTTTGTGTACTAAGGCACTGCAAAACTGATAAACCACCAACACACAGTAAGTAGAAATACATTTGCTAGGGAACCTTGGCACTTTCGACCACTGTGATCTTGACCTATATGGCTTGCACATCTTTGAAGATCAGGACTGGATTTTTGTGGTATTTTTCTAAAGGTAGCGTCTAGAAGATAAAAAATACCTCAAATAATACTCCATGTTATTACTACTTCTATCTTTCATTAGATAAAAGAGTTTTTATCTTTTTTTTTAATCTATTTAATTAAACTGAGACATCTCTTCCTCTTCACTTGCCCAATCCCACCCTCCCAGTTTGAAATCAACACTGCAACAAAGGTGTAACCATTTACAGGATGATGGAGGATGTCTCACATGACTGGGTGCTTTTAAAGTTGTCTATCCCCAGTCTGTCTTTCTTGGCTCCTATTCATTTTATGCCCACCCCTTCTGCTGTCCCCACTAGCATCTTCTAATCCTTCCCTTAAGTTCTCAGAAACACCTTCACAAGTTAACTCACACACACATCTCTTTTTTCTGTACCACTATAATCCTCTGCTCCTCCATCTTTTTCTTACTACTGTAATTCTTCACTTTCTTGTACACAGGAGCCCCAAGAAGTCAGGAAGAAGAATTGCAGCACATTCAGTGCAGAGAGAGCTTGTGGGGGTTTCTTCCAAGTAATTTATGTGAATATGCAAACCAAATATTTTTCATGAGTTACAAACCGGACAATTTGTTTCCATGACTATAAACTGGGCAAGCCATAAGAAGAAAACAGATCCTGGAATGGCAAAAGGAAAGGAAATAGAGGAAGGGTAGACACAAACAGTACCTCCCAACAAATGTTAGTGGTTATCATTTATCATTCAAAAAAGAATTCTTGGGCAACTGCACCATAATGGAAAAAAAGAAACTATTGTCTGGAGACTTCATGCTGTATGAAGCCCTAAAAGTGCATCCAAGAATTATGCTGACTTTTTTCACACTCTTAATTTATGCCTTATTTACTGCTAACTGTCATCCCTAGATCTTTTTGTATTATTGTTTCTGAAGTTTCAGTCTTTTACTGAATATGTTGTCTTCTGATTTTATTATTGTAAAATATTCAGTTTTACCCAGAAGAATCTCATTTTCTTATTTTTCTTCCATTTCTAATCTCTGTATTGCTTCTACAATTTGACTTATATTCAAAACCCTTCTGGCACTTATTTCCTCCCTGATCAAAGTCATCAGAGAATACAATAACTACAAAGACTGGTCTGATCTTCATTAATTCTCGAAATACCCTCAGGGAAAATAACTCTTAGCAGACTTGAAAACATGTAACATAATAACCAGCTAAATGTATCTCTTATACTAGAAATACTCTCTCAGAAAAGGTTATGTTCTTGTCTTCATTCTTGATTTATGAATTTCTGTGCAGAAGTCATTATAAACATTTCTTAAATACACCCATTTCATTTCCAGAAGTAGCAGAATGCTACACATCACAAGGAACATTAAACTGCTTGTTACGAGCTGTCTCTTAAATTGAAAGCATATGCTTTGATTATTTTCAAAATGCTTATTAAATGTTAGCAAAAATACTTTTTCTTTCATCAGTAAAAAAATTAAAATGTTTTTGGAAACTTTGTAGGTCATTCTCTGGCAACCTGTTGTGGTTGAATACATCAAGAAGGACAGAGAAGTCCATTTCTATGTCAGGGCATCCAACATAAATAGCATAAAAGCTCAGTTAAGGCAACTGACCATCCAACACAAGTATGTATTTTTTATTTGTTGTCATGAATGATTCTGCAAAGTTGTTTGTCATTTATTTAACAGGAGGTTGTGCTCTTCCTTTGTTATTCAGAGTCTTGATGGTAGATGTTGAAGGAATTATTGAAAAACAGACAGTCAATGACACAATCAGTGCTCGCGGATCTTCCTCATACTATGAAAACTACCATTCAATGAAAGAAGTAAGCTATTTTTATTGTGAACATCTGTAGATGCAAATGGTGAAATTTGTCCCATGGCTGAGAATGGAGATTAAGAGAAAGAAATCATCAGCAGTTAATAATTACCACTATATTGCTCAACAATTAAGAGTTCTATTTATTGTAATGCTTTCATAGAGAGAGAAAGAAGCACCTCACAATATCTTTCATATATGGATTGCCTCAAACTGTCATTCAAAGGCAGTCAATACAGAAGCAAAATGAAGTTGCAAAATAAACATGTAAATATTTGAAAGGTGAAATCATTAATAATTTAAACAAAGAGATGTAAAGAGGAATTTCAGGACTACACTTGGACTGTGTTGAGACTGTATCTTACTGCTTGTTATAACAAAAATTAGAGTCAGGCAACTAGGGTTGAATTATTAACTTTTCTTTCTCATCAGATAAAAATTTTGGGAGGCAGAATGAATTCATGTCTAGACCACTTTTAGGGATGAAGGAAAACAATAAAGATCTACTTACTAACTTCACCCTTGCAGATATATCGTTGGATGGAGCAAGTAGTGAGAGTCCACTCTGATCTCCTCCAGAAAATATACATTGGATCTTCCTTTGAAAAGCGACCGCTTTATGTTCTGAAGGTACAGCTTTGACTTACTGCAAAAACATTCCAAATACTACTGTAAGCAAATGATGGGGTTTGGCCAGGACTCTTCCTTAAATCTATACTTACATTCCTATTTTTATGCTATTTAGAAGTTTTCTAAGTTGTTCTAGTAAGGTGCATTACTGTTGCAAATGAAGTTGACCAGATTAAGTTCTTTTCTGGGTCGCAAAGAAGTTATCACACCCAGGCCATCATCCAAAAGCACGAAATACTGGCACGGTGGATACCCTCCCCTGTTGCTGATAAAGCCAATCTAGTTCATTGCCCTGCACAGCTGATGGCAGACTCATCTGACCCCAGCTCTTGCTGTAGTCTTGGTGCCTCTGTTAGGACTTTGCAAGCAGCCTGCATGTGGCTCTCTGACTGTATGCAAACATAACCAACAGCTGCAGCTTAGCCCAGGATCAGTCTGAGCTCTCCTTACGAGACAGACGCTTCTTCTTCCACTGTAGTTACCTTTTCACTTCCACTTTTATGTGGTGCCCTTTACCATGGTGACATTTGAATGCAACCTCTCTTTTGCCAGATTTCTAAAAGCAAGGAAAAACAAAAAAATGCCATATGGATTGACTGTGGTATTCACGCTAGGGAATGGATTTCTCCTGCTTTTTGCCTGTGGTTCGTAGGTCATGTGAGTACATAATGACATCTCATTACCATTTACCTTTGTCCAACTGTGTTCTAGGATCCATAAAGCCTAAATCTATTTAGTCCCACAACACCAACACATGATATTTGTGTCTAAGCTGCAAGCTCAGCAGTGTGTTTGTGGGTGTATGCGTGTCAGTAGATGGGGTGGTGTGCGTGTGAGAGAAGCAGAAAGTTGTCAGGAGAGAGTGCAAAGGAGCTCAAATGTATTATCAAGTATGAAAGAAATTTGCAAGCATGTGCAGCAAATTCAACAGAGACATTTATTGTTATGAATGGTCAGGGATGGAGAGGGCATGCCAGAAAAAAGCACGTGTTTGGTAATCTACCAGAGCCATGGGTGTGCTGCCATGTGGATTCCAGGAGTGCTCTTGGCTCTGAGTCACACAGCACATGGTGACTTGTGTCCATTTTACGGCAACTGGCACTGCCTGGAGTAGATCAGAAGGGTGAGCTCAAGCTGTCCTACAACCCTTGGCCCTTCCCTACATGCCTTCCTAGAGCAATAGGTACCCCACACTTGCCTGCTCCAGACCTGGCACAGCTCCACACCAGCAATCCACTGGCCGTGATGCATCACCCACTCCTGCTCTTCCTGACTCCATGTTTCTCATTTGTGCTCCTGCTTTTTTTCTGGATCTGCAGAGAACAAAGCCACGTAAGCCACCTTCTTCTGAAGGTACTTTCCCTGCTATTGACACCCTCATGTCAGACCCCCAAAACATGAACTACATCCAGCCGTAGTACCAGTTCATGGAAACTAGAAAATCATTGAAGGAGGAGGCCGTAGATTAATCACTGATGGGATGGGCTTAGATTACCCAGCCTTGCTGTGTGGCCACAGAAAAGCAGTCACATCTATCCTTAGTATCTTTATTAGCTACACTGCTCAGGAGAGGAGAGGGAACAAAGGTGCACCAAAAGAAAAAAACATCCACAGTTTGCACACAGATTTTGAAATACATTGCCTTGGTCTTTTTGAACTTAAAGCATCTCTGCTCAACTCCTTACACTGAGCTGCTGACCCAGTCCCTGGAATGGACCAGGAAAATGCTTCTGAGGCCTTTCTGGACCAGACAAGATTGCCCATCTTGCTCAGTTAATGTTCTGAGATTTTATTTATTATTACTTTTTCATGAAAGTGAAGTTCACAATAAAAATAAACTAGATGACACTGAGACTTCACAATCACCAGTACTGTAGTCAGAGAAAAAATGTAGACAAGTCCTTGAAACATGAATTATGATTTGGCCATGATGGAACTAAATAATGGGGATGATGATGATGATGATAGTAATAAAAATTTAAAAAATAATAAATGTGTTTATTTCTGTCATCAGCCACAACTATAAAGCCTCAATGCCTAAAACATTTGAAAGGATATTGCAGGAGTTAGGAACAGATACAGCTGAATGTACCTTGTGATCCACTGATAATTCCAGCTTTCGAGGTTCTGCTGGAAAGAAATGCATTTGCCATTTTCATGCTGCTCCAAATAATTACCAGCTGTGCTGTCATTTTGCCACTGACATGTCCCCGCAGCATTTTTCAAAAGTAACAAGCTGAACATTTAGATTCTCCATCCCTTTGATCTAATTTACGTGGCTTAAATTCAAATCTTGTTTCTATATCTCTTCATGAAGCAACATTTTAAAATCTGACATTAATTCGCATCGGCACACATGCAGTAAAATCATCAGCCCTCTCTAGCAAATCCTAGGCATTCTTTATAATGGGTCCACTTTTTCTAATTTAATTTTGTCATTAAGATTATAGAAAGATTGACATTTCTCATTTAGTCAAAGGAAGTCCATTGCCTGAGGATAACTAGGAAGGATTTTAAATGAAAGGTGATCTAAGTAAGGCATAAAGAAAAGGATGATGAAGGACTTAGTCTATTCCAATAGTAACAAACCCACTTATCTAGATTAAAATTTATTTCTTTGTCATGGACCAACAACCAGGTTAGGTATCACTAAAACCTTCAAAATAAGCAGTGAGGCAAAACTAGCAATGTAGATCTTACTGACATAAGATACATAAGATACATGTCACATACAGTTGCATTAAACTCACAATGTAACCAGAAGAAATAATGGTATGTATGGCAGCCATTTGAAATATTACTTTGGGGTTATTTTGGGGCTTGCTGTACTTTGGGCAGGAGAGAGGTTTTCTGTTACTTACAAAAGCAGCAAAATCTCAAACCTTCCTATTAATATACTTCTTTTTTATCTCATGAACACCCATTAACACTAAAAGACTGCAGTGTATCTGACTGACTGTATCAATTTACCCCCTTGGCACTTCTGAGCAGAGAGCTGCTTTGCTATTTAACCATTTCCATGATGTGATGAGCCCTATCAGATTCAGGTAGAGTGCTCTAGTAATTGCACAATTATTTTATGCATGCCACCAGGTACCCTTGTAAGAAGGTAAGAAAATCACAATTACAAGGATTTTAATGTTTCCCCTGTGCTTTACAGGCAATCCATGTGCGTGAGAGAGATCAGACCATGACAAACCTTCTGGAGCACTTTGATTTCTACGTCATGCCTGTGATAAACGTGGATGGCTATGAGTACACATGGAGCCACCCCTCTGTATGTTGACCTTTTTTGACAGGTTGTGCAATGTACTGATTTGCTATTTACGGGAACCCTCACTGTGCATGGTTAGGGCATCATTTTTGTGGAACTGAACTGCCCAAACTCTTATTCTTGGAATTTCTGCATCTTTGCCCTCATAAAGTTGGATTTGTGCTCCCAAATTCACATAGCTGGCCAAACTGCATGTTTTCTGCCTACCTTTCACTGTCCAAATTCCATTGAAATCAGAATGTGGTCACTTCTTATCTTACCCAACATTTCCTTTTATCACTCAGCCTTGCTGGCAAGCAGATTGGGATTCTAGAATCCTCCTTGGTGTTCACTAGCACCAGACTGTAAAGGCACAAAAGGGAAGTCACATTTAAATAATCAGTGAGGTGGTACATTGAGATTTTCAGCATTTTTCCCTGAACATGGCTTATGTGTCTCTCTCCATAGAATCGCCTGTGGAGAAAAAGCCGCTCCTCGCACGGTAACAGCAAGTGCATTGGTACTGACATGAACAGGAATTTTGATGCACACTGGTGTGGTAGGATGTAATTTTCTTCCTATTGTACCTCTTAGGCCTTTAAATTTTTTTATATTTTGAAAACATTTTCGTGTACTGTTCTACAAATTTAACAAAAAGATAAATGCAGCTGAGTATCTGTAATGAACTGGTGAAAACATTCCCAGCTTTACACAATTCTTTTTGGGACTCAAGATTTTTCCTCCCCAGATGACACACCATGGGCTAACCTTTTCCCAACACAACAGAGCCCCTTGCATCACACCAAGACTCACCTGGTGAGGAAGGTGGGACAAGGTGGCCCTTGCCATGTCACCCAAGGCCTGTTGCATTACCCAGCTGAGTAGATGCTCCACCGTGGTGTACAAACTGATCATCTCAGTCATCTTTCCACAGTGCCTAGCTACCAAGTTTTCTGGCCTTTAGTGTTTCTTATGAAGACTATGCCATATTTAATTACTGCAGGCACTTTTTTCACAGTCTGCAGAATAGCTGCCTTAAAATGTTACCTTACAGACCAGATCCGATTTCACTCAGTGCTGACACTAAAGTCCTATATTGCTTTCAGTCATTCTAGCCCATTGCTAAACCATCCACAGCTATCATATGAAGAAAAACATGCATTTTTCTCCATAAACACTAAAGATCCTGACTGCTTTCAGAAAGTTATTTAGTCTTATTCTGACGTCAGAAGTGGTGAATCTTATTTGTCTTCTTGATAATTTGTTTCAGCATCAATTTTTCTTGAAAATTTTCATTTTGATTTGTTTCCTCAGCTTCCCATTGGGAGTTTGCTTTCCCACAAGATTAAATAATAATGTAAACCCGCCTTTTTCCTGAAGTACTTCTCGATTTCAAGACGCTATCTCACTATCATGTGATGATTTTAAATGAAGCATTTTCATCCTCTCCTCTAACACTTCTTATCCAGTCTTTGAATATTTTTTACTACAACTTCTCCTTGATTGTTTTTAGGGGTATAGTTGGTGAGAAATCCTGGTAGGCTTGCAGATTTCTACAAGCAGCGAGTTCTTTCCACAGCATGGTGGAATCCAGAATTTCTTGTGTATTAGCATCATACCCTGCTCTTTCATTAGATGGACAGAAATGTAGAAGAGAAGTATAGGAGTAAAACTGTGCACCTTTTTTTTTTGGTTAAAGGTCCAGGAGCATCTCACTACGAATGCCATGAGACGTACTGTGGACCCTACCCAGAGTCTGAGCCTGAAGTGAAAGCAGTGGCTCGCTTTGTGAGAGACCACAAACACATCATTAAAGCCTACATAACCATGCACTCCTACTCCCAGTTGGTGTTGTTTCCATATTCTTACACCATGAACAAAAGCAAAGACCATGAGGAGCTGGTAAGTCTTCCCACCTCCTGAAGTTTCACACTAATTTCAGAACTGCTCACACAGCTTAGTTAATCTTGTAATGAGGGAGTCACTGTGCTGAGGATCAAGAATTAGGAAACGACATTTTTCTTGTTGTTCTTAACAAGTTTAAAAAGTCTGCGTTGGTCTAGTAGTGTGTAAGTCTGGAACCTGCTTCTGAAGGCTACCAAAAAATGAAAATATTTA
This sequence comes from Petroica traversi, assembly GCA_025920805.1. Classification (NCBI taxonomy): domain Eukaryota; kingdom Metazoa; phylum Chordata; class Aves; order Passeriformes; family Petroicidae; genus Petroica; species Petroica traversi. The sequence continues at coordinate 3,769,232 of JAHLSL010000062.1, read as the reverse complement.
TTCCAGACTGATTATACATGAACAACATCTACTACGTTGAAGAGCAGAGACCTGCTGTTCTGGACATCTTGAAAAGATACATATATGCAAATTCTTCATTATGTTGTATGGTTTACACAAACTCTAAAATTAATTATGTGTGTGACACTCTAAAACACTTTACACAAACCTAAGCAATGAGGTATTCTGGTGGACACTTGTTGCTTTTATTAAGGCTTTTGATTGGGATACTTATTTAAATTGGTCTTAATGGTAGGAAATATATCCTGCAAAAAAGAACTTCACATTCTTGAGCCTCCAAATGACACAGTAAAAACTCTCACTGAAAAGAGCAGTGTTCAAAACAGAACAATTGCTCCTTCCCTGTAAAGCAGAAAGAGGTGCACTCATTCTGGGCATTTTAGTCTTTTTCATGGCTTAAGAGTAGAGTTCTCTCAATTAAAAAATTTCCTGCTATATTTGTCAAAATTACTTAAACAGTGACTTAAATACTGTGGCAGAGAAGAAAAAATATGAGATGAATGAGAACAAATGGTTTTACACCAGTTTACTGCCAGAAGTGGGAGTAAGGTCCCATCTATACTTTTTTGTCTGTCTACAGCAGAAAAACATGGGCATATGCTGAAAACTTTGACCACATTAAGTGGGTTTTCTAGAACCTTTTATATGATTATTTAACTACAGTGAAATCCTGAGCACAGTGTAAGTAAATTCTAACTGCATACATATTAACTATTATCAGGAGGCCCTCAAGGTAACAATGTTTTGTTTAATTTCAGGAAAGTCTAGCACAGAAAGCAGTTAAAGCTATAAAGAGAACAACATGGAAAACTTACACACCTGGTGCTGGTGCACCAACAATCTGTAAGTACAACTTTACTGGAATGAAATGTATGACAGCATGTCCTTGCTGGCATCAGAGGACAGCTTTTGAACAGAAAAAGTTCTGGTTTTGGCAATTTTTCTATTTTCCCTTCCCCACAGATTTAGCCCCTGGAGGGTCTGACGACTGGGCTTATGATCTTGGCATTAAATATTCTTTTACCTTCGAGCTTCGTGACACAGGAACTCATGGATTTTTGCTTCCTTCTCGAGAAATCAAGCCAACTTGCTTAGAAGCACTTTCTGCTGTCAAAGAGATAGCTCAACACGTTCTACAAAATTTGTGATGTTGAATATAATTTATTCCAGCATGACTACACTTAGTTACTTACAAAAATGTAATAAAAAAAGCTCGCTCCTTTATTAAAATTCTTTCTACATAGGCAAAACCCCAGACTGACTGCACCTCCTGTATTTTAGAACGCTTCAGTTTTTTCAGCCATATTTATATATCTGTATCTAAAATGGTTGTTTACTACACCACAAGTATATAGAGTATAAAGGGAAACCAGCACAGATGTCCCACTAGATGGTGGAAACTCCAGATGAAACTCTGGCTGTCGCAGGACACACTGTGCAGCCTCCATCCATAGAAGAGATTCCCATTAGGTCATTTGCATCATTATAGGATTTTGTTACAAGAGAACAATCCTACTTATAACATCCAGAAGGGCGATCACAGCAAGGTGAAGACACACAAGGGTCAGCTCCTCCACTGCAATCAGCCAAGCCCATTCACCCTGCAGCCAAGGGTTTGTTGCAGCCCAACACTGGCCTGAGGGTTCTGTAAGACCAGTGTAAGGTGACAGGACACGGGGCAATGGTTTTAAACCAAAACAGGGCAGGGTTAGGTTGAGAAAAAAGGGTGTTTTACAATAAGGATGGTGTGGCACTGGCACAGGTGAGGTGGTGAATGCCCCATCCCTGGAAACACTTAAGGACAGGATGGATGGGGCTCTGAGCAACCTGTTCCAGTTGAAGATCACAGAATCACTGAGGTAGGAAAAGACCTCTGAGAGCACTGAGTCCAAGCTAAGATCCCACACCACCCTGTCAATTAGACCAGGGCACTGAGTGTCATGAACAGCATTTCTTTAAACTCCTCCAGCTACGCTGATTCCAACACTTCCCTAGCCATCCACTCCAGTGTGTAATCATCCTTTCCGTGCAGAATTTCTTCCTAAAGTTCAACTTGAACCTCCCTGATGCTGCAGCTCAACACTAGGTCTTCACTTGCCGCCAGGAAGCGGAGACCGCCCCCCTCGGGCTAGCTCTCCTTTCAGGCGATTGTAGAGAGGGACAAGGTCGCTCCAGAGCCTCCCCATCCGAACGCCC
>JAHLSL010000062.1:3635282-3766615 GCA_025920805.1 Petroica traversi | reverse complement strand
CGCTCCCGCACGGGAGCTCTCCGGGAAGGGGTGGGGTGAGGTGGACTCCTGGGGGCGCCGTTCCGTCACTCGGTGGTCGTGCTGGAGTCTGCTTAGCCTGTGCTCGGGTGTTCCCTGTTCGTGGGGTTTTTTTGGTTGGATTTTGGTTTTTTTTGGGGTCCCCTCCCCCCCCACCTCGGTAGTGCTCTTCTCCCACTTTCTGGCAGTAAAATAGTTTGTGCTTTATGTGCTCAAGAGGGACTGCTGATTTCGCTTGTGTAAATTCACTCATCACCATTCCTTCAGGCAGCGGCTACAGCTAACTCCCGTCCCTTCCAGAACTTGTAGCCGGGCATGGTGGGTTGGTGTGTTATGGACGGTCTCCTTAGGGCCTCGCCTTTGACTTCTCCATGGATTCTCACTCCACCGTTGATTTCTTGCCAACCTTCTGCAGGACTGTTGGAAGATGAGGTGTTTGTCTCTTAGTGGGCTAGCAGCCAGCGCTTTGGGGGACCTTGGGCTGGCGGTGAAACACTCAGTTCCTCTGTGCAGACGGGAGGGGACAGGCTCAGCCAATGTACCTGAAAACTAAAGAAGCGCGGCTTTAAGTGGCTGTGCGAGATAGTACACCCTGCTTGTCAGCGTGTTTGCCCGGGGTGACGGCACGCTAATATGCTGATCCAGCTCACGGATTGCAGGTAATGTGTGTCCAGCAAGCTGGATAGTAAGGCTCAGTGAACTTGGACCTGTCCTTGCCAGTCTGCACAGACTGTCCCTTAGTCTGGGGAAATATCTTCTTTCAGTATGAAGACTTTGTTAGGCAAGACATGGAATATTCTATACTTCCTGATACCGTACTGAGGCCTGATCTTTTTATTCACCTGTAGAAAGCCAACCATGATTTTATACTTGTGCAAATATAATTAGCGGTTGCTTATAGCTACTAATGGAGAAATACCATTTGTGAAATTAGCGGGATAGGTTTAAGTTAGTATGGTGATGGATTGCCACCAAGGAGTTGTTAAGGTAAATTTGGATTAATTTCTAGTTCTCTGTCAAACAGGCTTCTTTATGTGAGTATTTGACTGCTTTTTTGGAAGGTTCATTATGTATCCATTTTACCATTTTTAGTAATATTTTTAGGTAGTAAACCCATGGAGCTCCTTCAGTTATCACTATTTTATTAGCCATGTGACATGGAAATGTAAACATTGTAATAGGACTCAAAATATTTTCAGGTAAAAGCTCTTCATTTTGAAAAGTGCAGGGAACCATTCTCAAAGCTGTTACTTAGTTTTCAACACCTACTTAGTTTATCAAGGAGTGTAAATAATGAGTTTGTATCTGAACTTCTGTAGGACTTTGAAGTAATTTTGCTTGTGATTTGAAATGGCATATTGTTTATCTCTTCACAGGTAGGATTTTCTGAAGTAATGTTATGCTTAGCTTGTGTCTGGTGTGGTGTGCATGCGCAGACGTTGACATGCTTACGAGTGATGTCTTGGACTTCTTAAAGAGATTTTTATCTCCTTAAATGTTTTGGTTTTTTTTCTTTTTGAACTTTGCTTTTGTTCTGTTACACCTCAGTTTCTAGTTTTCCTGCAGAATCCTTCAGGATTTATTTTTTCAGGAGCTGGATTAGGGTTTTCTAACAGAAAATCAGGTGTTTCAGATATCTCTCGATTATAACTTATGCAACATCACACTGATTTTAAGCATGCTTTACACCAAAATATAAGAGTACTGGTAATAAATACAGAATTTTAGTGAATGCTGTGTCAGTCATATCACACCTCATCGATTTCAATTCATTGGTTAGTGCCCACTAGGTGCACTCACTTCTCTCAAGTCTGTCTGCATTTTAGATGATTCATGTAAATAACACTCTGTGATATGTTCTCCTTCAAATGGTAGTGTAGTTAATGTCATTAACAGATTGTTTGTCATCCTGGGTAAGTTACCTCATTTAAAGCATAACATAGATGCATCCATGAATGAGTTATCCTAGTGTTATAATATTTCTTAATTATTGTGAAGGTTGTTGTGGATCTTATTTATGCATGGAAAAGTGATAATTTGCAGTTAAAATTTTAGGTATAGAATTTATTTTAGGAAGATAAAGTTAACTTTGCTTAGTTTCAAAAAATCTCATTCTGTTTCAGAAGTAGCAGAAAAAAGTTCAGTGCCCCTAAGTAGAGTCAGCAGTTAGATGTCATGCACCTGAAATAGAGGAGTGCATAATATTCTACTTAGATTTTTTTCTTTCATTAATCCTGGTAGTAATTATTTGAAACGTTGAGAGTGCTCAAGGTTCAGTCCACACTGGCTGTCTAATCCCACATTAGTGTTTGATAAGGAGATGGTAATTCAGAGTCACAGACATCTGATGGAAAGTCACTGCGTTGGTGGTAGCAGGACTGCGATAATCAGTGGCAAAAAGCAGAAGGTGAAAATGTGTGAGAAGGGGAATCTTCATGGGATGTTCCATTTAAATTGTTCTTGGTTGTCCATTAATGTGCAGTCTGAGAAGTCTGGAAATTAAACATGTAATTTTTTCCCCTCACAATACTCGTTTATGAGTGAGGAACCTTCTCAGAAATTCAAATTCTGTCATTATCTCTCCGAGATTTTCAATACTGTTTTAATAGTCTCTTTATTTTTCCAACTCACTTGGTCCTCAAAGGATGAAAATGGGACTGACTGCATTTGCAAATACAGTCTCTCAAATGCAGTGTTGGACAAAATGAAATTCCTCAGTTTGCCCCAGAATAATGTGTCTGGACTCCAATCCTGCAGCCCTTGGTAACATGTATATTCACTGAGCAGTGGCATGTCTTGCAGTTCTTGATACATGAGTGAGCTCCTCAGGTGATAAATATGTGCATACAGAAAGTAATATGCTGTGCACTTACAGCATGCTGGATTTGTTTCCCTAGAGTAATCTATCACGAAATAGCTCTTCTACTAATAAAAGATCTGATGTTAATTGCAAACTGGTAGATATGGGCCAGACTATGAGGATAGAATTGACAGATTGCTACCTGAAATAGTGCAGGGTTTTGTTCCTCATTTCGAGTGTTGTTTTGATATTTTTTTTTTTAGTAGAGGGTTTTACAAACCTTAGAAAATTCAGGGTTGAATGGTATTCTTAATTTCCTTGTGGCAAAGTACGGGGAAAAAGGTGCTTGGAATTAAATTATCTGTTCACTTATGGTGTGTTGCCCCCTTCATCCTCTTTGTGTTTATAACTATCCTTTAAAGCCTAGTCATCATCATAACTTCCTGTGCAAGTAAATTCCAGAAAGGTACTATATGCTGGGTAAAAATTAAAATTTAAAATGAACGTTTTGCCTTTGTTTATTTGAAAATAAAAAATAAAAAGTTCTTTTATTGGAACTTTTATTGAAACATTGGAACTGAGGCAAAATGAATGTTTTTTCTGTATGCTGCTACGATGTCAGTGTGTACTGTACTTGCGTATTAGATAGACTCATCTGTCCTTCATGTGTTGAACCCTCTCCCTATGCCATTGCCAGTGTCGTTTATCTAACCCTTTTTATTTCAGATATGGATCTTTTAAATGTGAATATTTAATCCAAATTAGGCATTTGTTATATGATGGTCTTATTAAAAATGCTTTTGCATGTGTCAGTTGATTTTTAGATCCTCTATTTAAAGGATGACGCTGCGTGAAACTGTAGAAATTTAGTAGGTTTTTTCTGAAATTCTGTGAGAATCCTGAAATGGAAGTGTGCTCAGCTAGCTGAGATGTGGTATTGTTTTGCTTTCTAACTTTAATGGTTTATCCTGTCAGACTTTTTAACTATTGCTGCACATTGAGCTGTCCACAATGACTCCTAATTATTTTTCTCAGAAGACTGGACTAATTTGGTCTCATCAAATATTTAGACAAAATCATTTCTCCTTGTGTGCATTGCATTATATTTATTTGCATTTCATCTGCTGTTGTATTACTCAATTCTCTAACTCAGTTAGATCTTTCTGGAAATCTCTATTCTCCATAGTTCTTACTAACCCAAATAATTTCATGCTACTGGAAATTCTACTGTTTGACTGTCTGCTTCCACTAATTGATGTTAACCATTGTAATGTTTGGTACACACCATATGGTTAACTTCTACCCTCCCTGAACATCCTGGTTAATGTCTTGATTATCTGAACCTTATTTATGAGTTAAAATTCTTCAGATAATCAGAGGCTTGGAGAAGGAGTCAGTAGAGCAGAGCTCTACTTCTCAAATACACAGTGTAAGCTTGCTTTCTTCTGTTGTTTATAAAGGAGCTAAAGTGCTTCCCAAGAGCTTCAGCACAGCATCTTGTTTGTAGAAAATGCACAGGTGTCATATTCCTAGGGAAGGCTTGTCATGGAAATAACTGTAGGGTTCAGATAATGAAGTGTCCACGTTTATGCATTATAATATGTTGTTTCTGTGAAATGTAACCTTACCTTATGGATACTGTGGGAACATATTGCTGATCAGATGGTGAAAATGTGTATTAATCCTCTCTGGTGGATGTTAGTTTAAATGTGTATTATTCTGACTCTATGGATGAACTTTGTCATTTGTAACCTGTTTGTGTATGAGATAGTTTAAGAGTGTGTGTGTGTTCTAAATGAGGTGACACGTGCGTAGGAGTAAGGAGACAGCAGCAGAAGGGTTGGAGATTAGTGTTTGGCTAATCATGATCTACTGATTAATGAGGGTGATGGCACATTGCAGTACAACAAAGGGGTGTTTTTTTGAGCTGTATATAAATTTTTGAGCACCTGACAGATGTTCCCAAATTGATTTTATTTCTGTGTAGATCATCAAATAGCATGTAAAGAATGGGCAATAGTTTTTAAGGCCCATTCTGCCCTTTTTGTACCATCTGTCTCTAGTGCTAAATATGTATGTTCCTTTTTTTCTTCTTTAAATATTTTTTTCATATAACTCCTTCCTTTCTCAGGTAAGATAAATTGTGGCTTCTTGTTATCAAAGTTATGCTGTATTTTCTTTAAAATGTGTTTTTCTTAATGAGAAGGAGCTGCTTCTTCTGCAGCTTGCAAAGTGTATCATTGTTATGGAGTTGGTTTATTTTTTCCTGAACTCATGTGATTCCAAATAGTTGTAGGAATCAGACCGATAACAAACACAGACTGTGGATGATAGCAAGATGGTTTTCAGTAGGTTGCCATACACAACAAAGGGGAAAAAAAATAAAGCTCTCATTTTTTGAAATTTGTTTCAAAAGTGGGAGACATTTTTTGTGGTTGGAACTGGTTTCTGACAGGTTGGTGAAATAACATTAAAGGTTCTGTTCACTTTAAGTCACTTGAGTTGGTGCACCAAAAATACATGATGAAAGAAAGCATCTGTCGTGTGTGGTGTTTGCTGCCTAAATGAATAACATGTCATATGATCTTTCCCAAGGGGAAGCTGAAGAATCCAAAGCAGGTCATGAAATAAAATGAAAAATTATCATTACTGGTGTTCAGCTGACTAGTTCAAGTCAGAAGCATTCCTTGTTACTAGATACATTTCACTCATTTATGACTTTTCCGTTCTTCATCACCTCTGCAGCAACTCTTGCAACGTATATCATATATTTTATTCATGTGAGTTCAGTGTCAATAGCCCCAAACTGAAGGATTTTACAGTTTTGCTTTTTTTTTTGGTTGAAGTAGTACAAAATGTCAAAAATTAGAAGGAAGGTCACAGTGGAAAATACCAAGACCATATCCGATAGCACATCCCGAAGACCCAGTGTGTTTGAAAGGCTTGGACCCAGCACTGGAAGTACTGCAGAGGTGAGTTGTAAAAGCATTCTTCTTTTCCTCCCCACCCCAGCATCTTCTTTTGCAGGATTTGTGTGGTGGGAAAGAGTAGCTCACAAGCACCAAATGCTCAGATGTTACTGATGTTAAATAAAGCTGAAAAGAACTCCTTAACGCATGGATGTTCAGCGTTCTAATACTAGAATTTTCAGAATACCGTGTGTTGTGCCAGCTTCTGGATGGAGCAGTAGTACTGTGCATATTAATAATATTTCCACCAACCTAAATTTTTCTCTGCCAGACCTGATGCTCATTGTTGATTATTTTTTTTAAACCAATTATATTACTGGTGGACAGAAATTACGGATAAATGGGACTTAATGTGGAGTCATTTGTTTGTTCTGCCACACTCACACCAATGGTATTTCCAGCAAGGAGTGTGAAATTCACCCAGTAATGTCTGTCTCTTAGACACAGTGCCGTAACTGGCTGAAGACTGGCAACTGCCTCTATGGGAACACATGTAGATTCGTACATGGCCCTTCACCACGAGGTAAAGGCTATAGCAGCAGTTATAGAAGGTAAATCAAGAACTCACTTTGAATTCTTCACATGCTGTAGGAAAATAGCTTTTGCAACTCTGTCTTTTGTTTTGTTGTTTTTTGGTTGTTTTTTTTTTTTAAGTGAAATGCTGTGGTGTGCCTAATTGTATGTTGTATCCAATAACCAATTGCCTTATGAAGCTGCTTAAAACAATTATTTTGGTAGTGTGCAGGATTTTTGTGTGTATATAGCTTTAAAAAAATGGAGTCCACTGGATGCATATTAACTACTTACATTAGTTGAAATGGGAAGTTCAAGTACTTTAATACTCTTTTGTTTTGGCATTGTGTTGCTGCAGTTTTCTGGTGTACTTCTCTGTCGTGTACTAAAATGCTGGTCTGCAATTACTTACAGCAGTGCTCACACTCACAGCCCTTCTGCCTTTGCTATGTTGCGTGATTAATGTCTATCCTTTCTCTCTTGTTGTGAGGAAACACTTCTTCCAAACATAGCTTTGTGACTTTGTCTGCCAGATATAGAAAAATATCTTGTGTTGTTGGGGGAGATCCAAAAAATTACCTCATTTTTCAAATGAGAGTATTTTTATTATATGTCTCTTCGTACGTTACTAAAATTGAATTTTTTTTTTCCAACTATACTTCGTGTGGCATAACACCTAACTTAACTGAAACCAAGTATGGCAGTAAGCTTGTAGCATTCTTGCTATAAAGGACAGAAAGATGTTATAGTTTTAGCATAGTATCTCTTTCTGTGAAGGCTTCATAATTTACAAACAGCTATCCTTTAATGCCATTATTACCTATGGATTATGGATGGGCACACTGAAGCATCAAAGAGTAAAGCAAAAACAGGAAGGTTGGCATGATGTTAGGGTTCTGTGTCTGGTTCTTTTTCCTATTCCTGTGGCATGCTCTTAGGATGATCATGACTTTGCTTGTTTGATCTTGCATTGCTTCTAAGGTGGTAGCAGCTGGGGTACAAAATACATCACTGGCTTTAATGTTTCTTTCGGCGTGTAAAAGATTTTACTCTGTTCTGCACTGAATGTTCCAAATGAATTAAGTAAGTGATTTACTGGTAGAGGTTAAATTTTAAAACTCTTAAAATGTCACTTTCTCCTTGCTTTCAGTGTTTGGAACACAGTGCGTAGTTCTGCTTGGTCATTTGAAGAAAAGTGACATTTCTTTTAATGATTAAAGCTGTGTTTCTGCTTCACTGTCATCGCTGACATTTAAGAAAAGCGTTGATTTTCTTCTTCTTATTGCTAACTTTTTTACTAGGACTATATGAAAAAGTCAAAGGACCAATCTTCCTGCTTATTTGCTTGGTACATTCAGCATTTAATAAAGGTGTTCTTAAAAGTAAAAAGGGGGAGGAAGCCCACCACCCCCACACACCCTCCAGAACAGACAAATGAAAGAACTGTGCCTGTCTTCAAAAGTTTCCACTAATAGCTCTTGGCCAGGCATAGAAAAAGCTGGTACATAATACATACGTAAAAAAATGTTGGCATTTTCATGCCATTTAACATTAGAGAGATTTTCACAAATGTTATCCAGGCACTTCAAATGCAATTTTATTGGCTTCAAGCAAGCAATCTAATGCTGCTTCCTCATTCAGTTAAAGCAATACTCTTGTTCAGGTATGTGGGATAACAAAATGGCAATGTGTCTGCACGTGTTCAGCCAGGCCTGCCAGGGAAGTCTCGTCTGCTTTGCAAGGATTGGGGTGGACAGAGCTTGTCTTACTGCCTTTCTGACTTCAAACCTTCTGCCTCAAGTTCCATACCTGTCTGCAGTAAATCCTGTTGTTAATGGTTTTATCTGACTAAGAGCTGTGTGTAAGCATGCTATCCCACAAGGAATTCTGCTCTCTTTCTGCCCTTGCAGGTTGTTGGTTTAGTTGCTTGGCAGCTTCCTGGCTGGTTCCTTCATGCAATTGTCAGGGTCGCTGCCATTGCAGGGTCCTTTCTTAGTCTGACTGATCCTCTTCATTTGGGGTCGTCACACTGCATTTAAAAACACACCGAGGCAGCAGTCATATTAGGAAAGAATGTATGGATTTTGAGAGTTTCAAATATTGTAGTATGGGAAACTGGAAAATGGGGCAGTGTTTCTTGAGCAGTTATAATATGTACTTAATACACAAATTTTGGTCATCTCCCTCTATGCACATGTGTGCTCTCACACAGGGACACAGATGTCCTCAAGTAGGTGTGTTGCAAGGTGTGTCTCCTGCTGGATGCTTGTTCCTGTCACTGTAAGGAGTACAGGAGCAAATGAAGGCACTGTTATGAATGTGCATTTCCTAAATGCTGTTGAACATGGGGAACTGAACTTTTGCAGAAAGTAATGCTCTTTAAAATCACTTAACTGCCTTAAAATTTGAAATTAGGAAGTTCTGCATTTTACACCTTATTTAAAAGATGGCTGAGCTCAAATATTAAAAAGAAATTGCATAATGCCTTTCTTGTGAAAGGTTCTGGCCAGTGCAGTCTGGCGGCATCATCTTAAGCTGCAGAGGTAAATGGTCATGATCTGTTGAAGTTCAACAGAGCATTACCTGGAATAACCAAAGATTCCATTTTGGAGTGGGGTGGGGGAAAGTTATGTAGAAATGAAGCTGTGGTACACATAAAAGAAAAATCAGCTAGTGGACCAGCTTGTTTTTCTGTGCATTTAACCAAAGCATCTGAAAACAGTCATGGCTTCCTGAGTAATTATTTCTTAAAATTTGATTAATTGTCAGTCTTGTTTTATTAGAGTTTTTGGAGGGTTATGATGTCTTTGGGGAAGGAGAGATAGGGTGATTGCCATGACTTTGCTTTGGTGTTCTCCTAAAGCTGACTCAGTAACATCAAAACCAAACAAAAAATTGACCAACAAACCCTAGCCCTGAATGCGTACTTTTTAAATTTCTGTGGTGTTGTTCATAACTTTTATAATAATCAAGTAGATTTGAATAATGCTTTAGCAAAATACCTTTTTTCAGCATGGGACGGAAGAAAAAAATTATTAATTGAGAGCGAAATGGTTTGGATATTTTGGTTTTTACTCCAGCCTATAGCTTAAAAAAAAAAAGTATTCATATATTAGATGTCATTCTATAAGGTACATGAGCTGCATTCAGTGCAAGTTCTCTTGCTTTCTCCTTCAGCTGCTGGGATTTTTTTTTCCTGAAAGGGTTCCTCTTGAGGAACAGTATTACAAGTATTGTATTGATATTACAATATCAATAATGTTATTGATAATCTTTCTGCCTTTTAACCTAATTTTCAGTTTCCCTAATCCAAACCCTTTGTATCGTAGCTTAAGTATTATTAAAAATTAAGGTGTTGAATTGAACCTTAATGCTGAAAGACAGTTTATTTGTTGAGGTAGCTGATGGTTGGAATGCTTCAGAGAGTTTTGCTAATGCAAAGAATTACCTTTTTAATATGGGGGAGGGGAAAAATACTTTGAATAATAACCTTTAGTAAATCCCCACACTTTAAAGACCATATAGTCATGCATGCAAAGAAGATAACATGTTTATATTTGTGTGCCAGATATTATTTAATCCTTAGTGATGAAAAGAGCAGAGCTCTACTCTTCTGTACATTTCCTCTGATCTAGATTGACCTGTGCTTACAGTTTCATGAAGAATTAAATGCACTTAAAAATGAGAGCAGTCATTGGTCTTTTTCTCTATAGGTTCTCATACATTTAACCTTATGATGCAGTTTAGAGAATTAAATATAGGAAACAATGCAGAGGAGGAAATTGGAAAAAATTACTTTTTCAAATATGTGCAGATTGAAAATAAAACCGTATTATTTTTTTGTATGCATTCGTTGTGATAGGCAGTTTGCCCTTTATGTACAATGTGACAGGAAGAGTGGAAGAAAGGACTTTCTCAATCAAAACTGATTCAGTCTGAAAAACAAAAGGAATTTAAATTTCATTATTCATATATTACATATAAGTTTTCTAGTCAAATAGGACAGTATCTATGATTCTTTAGTATGAGCTGTTAGGCACAGATGTAGTACTTGTATACAACCATTTCACAGCAGAATCTATAATTACATCTAACAGCCGTCATAGAAGTATTAAACTCAGTATCAAGCCAAATGTATATGAAGAGAAGATTTGTTTTCTTGAACTGACAGATCATCTGAAACAGCTCCTACCTTGTCTTGTCTTAGGAATTTGTTTGAATCACAGAATGGTTTGGGTTGGAAAGGACATTAAAGATCATCTGGTTCCAACCCCCCTGCCATGGGCAGGGACACTTCCACCAGATCAGATTGCTCAGAGCTCCATCCAGCCTGGCCTTGAACACTGCCAGGGATGGGGTATCCACAGCTTCTTTGGACAACCTGTGCCAGTGCCCCACCAATGCAATGGTTGTTCTCTTTTAACCCATAAGAGGTGAATGAACTCACAAATCCATACTAAGAGGTGGCAAAATAGTAGTATAGGATTTCCTCCTACCTTCCCACCTCACATTAATATATTTTACAGAAAATATGTCATAAAGGTGCATGACTAGTAGAGTTCATCCAGTACTTCGTAATTAAATAATGAAATAATTACATTACTGCAAGATGGAAAATGGAAGCAGCCTCCGAGAGTTAATTTCTGGTTCGTAATCTTGCAGGAATATTTTCCTGTGTGGCAGCCTCACCCAGACCATGGGAAGAAGCTGCTTAGGTTATGTTATCGCTACTTGCAGACTTCATCCACATTCAGAGTTGTGCTTGTCTGTGACTGTCATTGCTAGTCTACAGTAGTTTGATTCTGCATCAATTGTGGTTTTAAAAACATACATGCAATATATAAAGAGAGACACACTTATGTAATATATATATATAAACTGTTGCAGCTTAGATTAGGGAGAAGGCTAAATCTTGAAATACTTGGAAGAAGCGATTGGGAAACACATTTGCATGTTGGTCAGAGAAAGGTTATTTGTTCTGGATAGGATCACCTGAAGCTGATCTAGAGTAGTAACTGAGTCGTGCCATATATACATACAAGTAATTTTTCTTATTAGAGTCAAGTCTTCCTTGACTTTCTGAAAGGGTTGAGGTCTTTATAACGCTTAAGCCCTTTAGAATGGAATATTTTCTTACTAATCCACTTTGCCTCTGGGTGGGAGGTTTAGATTTCTCTGGATACACTAATAAAATAGTAATTAAAAGAAAGATCATATTCCTTTAGAAACGGTCCCATAGAACTGGTTATATTATGTTTCTGTATTATGCAGGTCACCAGAAAGACCCACTGGAGATCTTCGGGAAAGAATGAAGAACAAACGTCAAGATGTTGAGGCAGAGCCACAGAAACGAAGTACAGAGGAATCATCCTCTCCTGTTAGGGTAAGAGTGGAGTTTGCAGAGCTCCAGAATCCCTCAGTAGCAATTGGGCAGTGTGTCTTAGAAACCTTATCATTGTCACTTGTAATATTGAAAATGTTTTAAGGAACTGATCATTTTGTACATAGCACATCACATTTTCTGTTATGAAGTGTCTTAACAATTGTACTGTTTTGCAATTTTATAGTGCTTTCTGGTCTTTTGGTTCCCAAAGATTTTATAAATCCCACAAACTTAAAATGTGCCATTAATACTGTTAAACAGGTATTCAATAACAGTGCAGACCCTTTAATTATTACCAAGAAAGTGTATTAAACATTGTTTCATCATCCACTATTTTTCCCCAACGCTAATTAATAACCCTTCTACACATGCACCCCAACTTAAGTTGTTCACCCCAAATTTGCTTTTGATGAAACCATGCAGTGACTATTGTGCTGGTTCATTTTGCCTGCTTCCTTACGTACTCATCAGGCGCCCCAACAGCTCACTTAATGGATTTTGCAAAAAATTCATTAGTGTTCTCATTTTGTTAGCATCTTTCTGCAAGCCCTCAAATATAAAAATTTAATTATTTTTAAACTGTGTTAACTGTTCCGATATTGCAAATAGGGATGGAGTTCATAATGTGACCCTGTATCTGTGTAGCAATAGCACCACTGTGTTCCTGCACCATGTTTAAGACCATCTTCATGTGAATAATTTTTAAAAGGTTTTATTTGTAAAAAATCAGTTTTGCTTCTGCAGGTATTAACAATATTCTATCATTTCCTCTTGATCTGTTCCTACTTGCTATGTAAAATGAATTTTTTATGTCAGCTGTAAATAAATCAGCAGCAGCTGCTATCATTAAATTTAACAGAATGGCTTACCTTCCAATCATGTTTTCAGTTGCTGTTAATTTGTGTAAACTCTCAATCTTTTTACTGAAATGTGTTTCTTTTATTTTCTAATAGTTTGAATAAACTGTTCAGTTATTGAGTACATGGTTGGTGGGAAAATTTTTTTTTCCAACCGTCATTAAAAATTTGCTGAAACTTCTGTCCTGGTGCAACTCTAATTTTGATGTAATTCTTACTTTTGGTTAGTTAAGCTTGTTTTTTATAGCGTTCTCTTAATGCAATAATAAAATACTCTTAAACAACTAAAACCCATGTGAAAGTGAACTGGAAGCAAGCATCTAAAGGAGTTGGAGAATTAGTGGGTCTATTAAAGTATCAAAGTATTATTTGTAGATTAAGCATATGACAGAGTAAAAATTGCTCTGCTTCAATCTCATAAAATGGAACATTGAGGAAACAGCTGAACTTTTGTTTTAGTTCCATGGAGGCAACTCTCAAAATACAGGATATCAAAGAAAATATTCTGGAACAAATAGATGAAGAGGGACAGTCGTCAAGAGTTGCTTTGCAAAGAACCAGGATATCTAAAAGGACAGAAGACTCGAGTGACTGAACTACTGAGAAAAATCTTGCTCCAACAGTAGAGCTGCTGTTATGGGGGAGATCTATTACGTGATGTTTCCATATTTTATTAAAGCTTTTGGGGTAACAACAGAACTGGATAAGAAAACTTTGAAATAATGAAAGGTAGCTTCTTCCATAAGAAGTTTCATAATTTTGGTTAAAAATATATATGAAAAAAGAGACTGCTCAGAAATGTTCCTGCAGACAAAGTCCGTGCTTCACCAGACTACTAGACTGAAACTTCAATGGAGAGTAGTGGTTAAGAGAGAATTGCCTGACACACATCAAACCTGTTTTGAAACAAGGCTTTTGAGGCTTATGTATAGATAGTCACAGAATGGCAGGTATAATAAATAGCTCAGGTTTAGAAGGCAGCTAAGGGGAAAATTTTAGATTAACTTGAAGTTAATGCTATCGTAATTCATTTAAAGAGCTATAACTAAAGAATGTAGAAAAAATGTTGGACATCCCAAATGTCAAATTTGCAGAAGATTTGAAAACAGTACTTGAGATTACAGAAGTCTGAGGAATGCCATGGGGGTTGGGAGAGATAGTTTTGGCAGTACAATGGCAGATGAAACTTGGTGTTGGCAAGGCAACATAATGCACAATGAAGAAAGTATTTAAAGCAAAAAAATGAATGAATTTTTAAAAGTAACTGAATCCATGCAGTAGAAAAATAAGGTATTGTGGACAGCTCAATGAAACCATATGTTTAAAGTGAAGTCACAGTTGTAGAAGCAAACACTCAGGTATATAAAAATGGAATAGAAAATTATCAATAATATGCTGTAGAAATTAATTTATTTCAAATGTTGTTTGGTTGTCATCGCCTGTGTGCAAGAAATACAGTCAAAGGTCTTCTTGAAGTGGGCAAGGAGGTGAGAACCTGGAGAGAAGAAAGGACATGGGATGAATGCATATAATGTATGTTTGAGAGAATGTAAGTTAGATGCGTCATATTCGTACTTTATCCCAGTAGAAAGAGTGGCAAATTTGGAAATGACAAGGGGAAATGCGATTTACGTTTTATATGACAGTTCTACCTGGTTGCCAGAAGATAGAGACACGAAGCTCAATAGGTTCCACAAGAAGCTAAGACAGTGTAACTAGTATAAAATCTTTCCACTAGAAATTCTTTATTCTTTGGAGACATAACTAGTACAATCTATATGCATTTAGGAAGAAAGTTCCTATATGGACAGTTTATTGACTATATCCCTTTTTATTTCTTCATGCTTTGTACTATTATTTGCAGAGAAAATACGCTATTATGTGGACATCTACATTGAACTCAATTGTTTTTGTGTTTCTTGGATTTGTGTTTGGAATTACTTCAGCATTGCACATTAGTGTATAAATTATACAAATAATGAGATAAGGTTCCTGCTGTTACTATATTCAGTTGGAAATTTTTATACTAAATTTTTCTTCGTATTATAAGAAGACAGTTTTATTGGTGTGTATGAAGTCTCGTCCAAAGTATTAACATGGAAGGTGTGTGTGGTTTGGGGGAAACAGTGGGAGGAACTTAATGTACATTTAGGAAGGTTTTCGTAAGGAATGTGTATCACCTGTTTCATATCTGTGGTTTTTGTCACTGTAGCTTTTAACTATTTCCACTGGAAACGGGACTCAGCATTGTCTTCCACTGTTGAAATGGGAACAATACCTCTTAATGTCAGGGGAACTTCAGATTCATTTTCTCACCTGTTTCTGTAGCATGGTAGTAGTTTATTCTATTATACCTAGAGCAAAGAAGTGCTGTGCTTGCCCAAAAGATTCTGGCTAAAATACACATAGCTTACTGTAGGTTTAAAGGAATCTGTGCTTTGGAATGAGTTTATTTTGCTGCTGCATGTACATGTGCAACCTGAGAAGGTTGAACCAAGATTTCTGCAGTGCAGAAATTGTAGGTTGTATGAGTCTTCCATTCTTTCCATCGCTGTTGGCAAAATAGCACTTCTTGGCTAGAAGCATGTTTTGCAGATTGGATGAGTCCTTTTGTGCTTGGCCAGGCTTTTCTGGCAGTAGTGGGAAATCTATTCAAGTAGACATCAAATCTTGTGCTTGAGTGTGCTGATCACATGGGACATGGAACTTCAACTTGAATAGGCATTAAATTAAATAAAATCTCACAGAAGTCAGTCATACTGTCATTGGTTTTCCCCTTTATTTTGTGGACTCTCTCCAGAACATCAACATGAAACTAAACATCTATCCAACACCTGTTATGTTTAGCTGTGAGCAGATACATGAAAACAGCATAGACAAAGTCTACTAAATTGTTGTTTCCTCTTGGGACCAGCTAGAATATTTTTTTTTAGTAAATAAATGCATAATCATTTTCTCATATAGTTTCTCATCTAGTAAATGGCATTTTTTCAGAGTCTGCAGAGAAGTAGTTAACAAGTGTGACTGAAGTGGATATACAGCATCTTCAAGTACAAGTGAAAGATATGCTATTGGCTTGTTAAGGGAGAGACAAATAAGGTTTGTAAGGATATGAAGGAAATATTTCATTCCCATAGTATGAGGGAATCAAATGTGTCACAAGTGTAACAAGTAGAATAAAAGGAATATGTTGAATATTTTTCAGTGAGAAAAATTAAGTATCTGTTCCAAACCATCATAACTTATCTTCTTGATTTGCATGCCCCAGGAAAAATATGCTCAATTTCTAAACTGATACTTGTTTTTTCAAGATGCAGTGTTGTCAGAATCTTTTTTTTTCTTGACAACTAAACAACATTAGTGTGAAATACCATGCTTCCCCTATATTCAGTATTTCAGTTTGATAGTTATTTTTGTTCTCAGTTCTTCTGTAGAAATATGATTGTGCCACTACCAAGTCTTTCCTCTGAAAGGAGAAAATACAGGCTCTTTCAAGATGCTTATATTGGCTTGTAAGTTTGAAGATGTTGGCCTGATACATACAGGTTGTGTAGTATTTTTAACATGGGTTATTAAATTGGACTTGAAGCATTGACTTGCTGCACGTTCTTTGATGACATCTTATTTGATGACTTGCCTTTGAGAGGTTTTTATATGTCAGCATGGAGAGGCTGTCCTATTGCTCAAATTTCAGTTTGCTAGTAAGAGATAGTGTTGAATTAATAGAAATATACTTATATTTAAGAAATTACAGTTTTGTTAGTTTATGTTGTGGGAATTAGAAAGTATATAGCAGAAGTACACAGTTTATTAGAACAGATGTGGCCTTCATGGTGGGTGAGCTAATAAAAATAAGAGCAGTCTTATAAAAGAAAAGAAGAGGAAGGGAAGACTTATTATACTTACTGATTTCTAGATCTCATCAGAGTAATTTTCTTTTAAAGCAGTTTGCTTTGGGGCATAGTAGAGTTGTAGCCTTTAGACTGAATGCCTTTAGTTCATGTTGAGACGATGGCTTAGTGGATGTAGACTTGTCTGCAGTTGATGTCAGCAACATGCCTCAGTAAGTTATGACCTTTTGCATCATTTTGGAGATTTACATCATTAAACTAGAGATAGGTTTTTAACTTTCACTGAATAAAAATGAATAATTGAAGTTTACTCATTTTTGAGTGACTATCTGCAATTTTATGTTGTTTCCTTTATGTGTTTCTAAGGTGATGTTAAGGTTTAAATTTAGCCAAGATCTAAGTCCCAATAAGGAATAACTAGTGAAATTCTCAGGCATTTCCTTTTCTTGGTGTAAGTTTCTCCCACATACCAACATGAAAGAATCCCAAAAAAACCAGAAGAAGGCACTGTGAGAGGTGAGAACAAACAGGGCTGTGGGACAGACTTTGCTGTTCTGGTTTCCTATTTAATAAATTAACTTGAGATACTTCTAAGCTTGAATTTTCTTCTTTTGCTAGTAGTGAAGAAACATTGTCCTGTATTCCACTTGAGCCCAGGTAGATCATTTAGAGACTGTTGTTTCAGCAGATGCAGAGGTGTAACTATGTAGCTTTATATTGGAATTCAGCAGGCACAAGAGAGGCACAGCATCTGTTGACTTGAAATTATCTTTTTTTCTTGTAAGGATAGTTTCTGGCTTTCTTGGTTATTTGCAGGACAAGCTACCACATGGGAAATGGGTGCTACTACATTAGTTAGACTTGTCTTGGAGACAGTGACAGTCAAACACAAAGCTGTCAATGGAACTTGATTTGATTATGTTACTTTAGAATTTTTTCCCCTTCTGCCAGCCAAGGGTCTCTGGGTTTTTTATTTTATCTCCTCCCCCTCCACATGCTTTATCCTCTGAAGAGTTAAATGGTTCCACGTCTGAGGCTCATCTGCCTTGCATATATTCTTGTTTACAGCTGAGAACTCTTGCTCAAGCTGTTAAAATTATACTCTTTAAATGCTCATTAAACTTCTGGTCTTTAGAACTTAATCTCTTCTTTCGGTGCCTGTTTTAAACTTTATTCTCTGATGTGTGCTTGACTCTTGCCCTGCCTTCATGCCTTATTTTATGAATCCTTTCTTCTCTTTTCCTCATCTGCTATTTGCATTCTGATTATATGAAATTTCATTAGAATATGTAGCCTGTGGAGTCTCTGCTTGTTTAAGAAGGTATTTGTTGAGCAGGCTAAAGGGAAAATTGCTCTTTGTACTATGAAAGAACCCCAGCCAAAATACCATGTTAAATACACCTGCTTCTTCGGGCTTCTTTTAAAATAAAGTTGTTTACTCTAATGCAGCATTTTTCCCTTTGTAGAAAGAGTCTTCACGAGGAAGACATAGAGAAAAGGAGGATATCAAAATTACAAAGGAGCGAACACCAGAAAGCGAAGAGGAAAATGGGGATTGGGAAACAAATAGAGAAGGTACGTATGAGGTACTGAACTAACAGTCCCCTGACGCCTCAAAGAGCTGTGACATTTCTGGGCTGTGTGTCACGTGGAATGCTTCAAGATTTGGTTTCTAAGCAGAATACTTTCATGCAGTAGCCATTAATTTTTTTTTTTTTTTTTGAGGAGAACAAACAAGTTATCTAAGTTGGACCACTACAGTGGTTAAACCAACTAGCTTTAAAAACTCAGTTATGGTTTTTTTTCCTCTTTTAACTACTCAGGCAACAAGGAGTTTAGTTATAATCTACTCCATGGTGAATCTTTCACATTAAGGTCACTAGATGAATCCATGTTGTATCTAAAGTAATTTTGGAGCTTGTCAGTGTGAGAAGAAAGTGTGTAACTCCTTTGAATTCAAAAGTCAGCCATTTTTGTTGCATAATTCGTAATGGTGTAAACTGTCATTAACAAGGGCTCCATTAGAATGAGTGTAACAACAGTTGAAGGTAGGCATCAGTGAAATATTTATATTCTAAAAATACTTGAAGACTGCTAAGTGTCTTGCGTTAACTTCTGTAGTCACTTCTATATGACTTGGTGGCTGGAAGTTTTTGGGTTTGGAGGTTTTTTTAGTACTTATGAGGTGGTTTCATTTCACTTTTGTTTACCTGATAGTGATATTACAATAGCTTCTACTGAACTATGGTGTTTCTGTAGTTTTCTAAGTGTATGGCAATTCTGATCTGGTCTGAGGGAATTCAGATTAATGAACATAGTTGCAATGAAGCACACTGCAAGTTGCAGGATGGAAATGTCAATACTTAGGGAGCTTTTGAATACTGAGTGCTAAAATTGTTGCAGGTCCTGTTTTGCTTATCTTAAGCACACTACATTAATGGAAAAGTAGTCATAGTGTATTAACTCCATTGTAGACTATTTTTTTTTCATACTTTTAAGAAAAATTGATCTATGACATGTATATATGGGAATAAAACCTGATTCAAAAAAGTTTGGAACATAGAAACCACAAGTTCTTTATAAGCATATAGTATGAATGTCTTACGTCTTGGACACTGAGACTTTAATCTTGAGAATTCAGGATTTTTTTCAAAATAGTGTCACTTGTTGGTATGTGGATGAAGTAGAATTACTATCTGTTAATTTCTAGTGAGTGCTATATAAGTAGAGGGATAGACTGGGAAAGAACCTATGCCGTTAGGAATGACACCTTTCTCTAAACTGTTCCCAGGCATTCATTACACATGAAGGCAATTTCTAGACTGAGTTTAGCTATTGCAAAACCTTTTATATAGTTCCTCTATGTAGGAAGGGAGTAAAAGCTAGTAACTTTTTAGTGAAGTCATCTTATCTCTGACAGATACTTTCCCAAAATACTTTTTGAGCATTAGACTTAAATAGCCATAAACAAAATTAATATAAACAGAGTGAGTAAATTCAACTTTCAGTAAGATTTCAGTTGCAGGATTGGAAGCATTTAATATTAATTGTCCATGACTTAATGAAAAAGTGAGAGAAATAGCACTTTTTCTAATGTGAAAACCAAACAGTGATAATGTTGTAAAACCAGATGTAAACTCTTGAAGTACATGTTTATCCAATGAAAGGATTCATACAGAACTCATATTTTAAAATCAATGTGTACATGTAATTAAGTATATCAATTGATTTGTAAGACACTGTATTAAATAAAACCCTTTGGTGTCATGCATCACTATCTGTTTCATGTGAGTTCCCCAGTTAAGTAGTGCTCTATATATTTTTGATGTTTGTGAAGACACACAGATTTAATTTTTTTAGTTATTTAAATAAAAATAAGTGGTTCACTCTGTTTCCCTTGTTACCTCGGATAAATGTCTGAAAGAAGTTAAGGTGTTCTTTTTAACGAAGTTTAAGAGTTGAATTTCAGGTTGTATGGAATTAATTGGAGTTACTTCAGGTTTGCGCACATAATTGGAGGAGAAATTTGGCATTCATTCCTTAATCCATTCATGCAGTGCTTAAAAGTCGTGGAAATATTTATGCTTGACATCCAGTATGCTAAATGTTATTGTTATATTTTTCATAAGGAATTGCCTACTAATATATTTACTTTTTTTTTTCTTTAAATAAAGACTCTGATAATGGAGATGTTAATTATGACTATGATCATGAGCTGTCTTTGGAAATGAAGCGCCAAAAGATTCAGAGAGAACTCATGAAATTGGAACAGGAAAACATGGAGAAACGAGAGGAAATAGTAATTAAAAAAGAGGTTTGTATTATGTAAATGGGACATAAAAAAGACAAGTCATTAGCCACTTCATAGGCTTCTAATTGTTTCCTAGAAGACTTAATGTTTTTTGGTTACAAATGCACTATTGTGTCACATAATAGTAAACAACTGGCACCTATATAATTAGTATGTGACTTGAGTATTGGAAGTGAGTATCTGGTCAATCATCCAGCACAATGACCAAGTTTTCTCTTTTGTGAAGTCAGCTATCAAATGAGTAGGATTTAATGCATTTTAATGATACAAAACCAGTAGGATCTGTAACAGAGAAGACATGTAAAAGAAAACACAAGGCATTTGCCAGTCTCATTTTCCAGCTTACCTTGTAGTAACAGAGTAAAAAAGAGTGACAGAGACAAAGCTGTAGGTGTTAGAAACCCTAACATTTTGGGGAAGATTTAAAAAAAAGTCCTCTAAGGATGTCGTTTTCAGATTAATGTGAATGTTAGTGGTGAGCATACTGATTTTAAACTTTTAGTTAACAGTTTTTGTAATGTATTACAGGGTGCATCACCTTCTCTTCCTCCACTCTTTATCTGTTGTCTTCCTTTTATGGTGGTGTTCTTTGCAAACAATGTGATAAGGTTGAAGTAGAGATGTACATGGTTCTCATACTCCTCTCGCTTGCTGAATTTACATATTTGGCACATATATGGTCATAATGTTACACTTTTGAGCATCAATATCTTATTGGTTACTTGTATTCTTTCCCTCAAGATTTCTCCAGAGGTGGTTAGATCTAAATTGTCACCATCGCCATCACCACGAAAGTCTAGCAAATCTCCAAAACGAAGATCCAGTCCCAAATCATCATCTTCAGCTAGTAAGAAAGACAAGAAAGCATCTACTGTCTCTTCACCACTTTTGGAGCAGCAGAGGTCAGTATGTAGATGCATCTTGCAAGAGAACAGAAAACCACACTTGTATTTATTATTGGAGTTTTCCTAATTAATGTTTTCGATTTTCCTTGCTTCCAGTGCCATTGATTATATTCCTTTAGGGAGAGGTCTGTAAATTGTGCATTGTGAATCATCTTATGCAGAAAATTGTTTTATGGAAGTAGTTGTCAGTTGACTGTTCTCATGATTTACAAGCAGTTCTTTTCTCTTTGAATCTCCAGAGTCTTTGGGTGGTGATGAGAAAATACAAACCATTGAAAAGTGGAAAATACTTTTGTTTGGAATGCTGCAGCCTGTGAAAGCAGCCTCTCTAAACTGAAGTGTTTAAAATTTGACTAACTGCACAATTCTCTTGGTATTACATATTACTTTAAGATACAATATGTGACTTTCAAGGCAGGGAATTTCTTAGAATTCAGGAGAGGCTAAGAAGTGATGGATGGGGAGGGGCAGGGAAGAATTAAGGATAAAATTTATTAAAATCATGGGATTTTAACTGGCTGCTGGGCTACCAAAGTCAATACAAAATCTATCCTGACATCCTTGCTGGCCACAAGACATTTTGAATTGTTGTTTGCAGCTTTTAGATAGGAAAAAAATTCCTGCTGCAGTGTTACCAGATACATCTGAATCTGCTAAGTGAAAATCCCCTTTAAAATAGGGGCAGAATAACATTGTTTCTGCTCCAGGAATGGTTTAGCATGTGCTGGTGTGCTACTGATACTCAGTATGCATTGATACCTAGTTGATAGGGTTTCTCTTAGTGGTAAATGATGTGGAAAATATGTACTATTTCATTTTGTGAGATGCCAGTTCAAGAATGTTTAGATGCTTCATCCTGTCAGGTAGTTAACATTAAATTGGAAACATGAGTGGTTCAAGTAATTTTTTGTATATGCCTGGGGTATTGCATTGCAGAAGTGGGAATCTAAACAGACAAGGTACTCTATGGTTTTTGTCTTGTGATGTACACAGTTCGTGTAAGGGCATTTTATCTTTGAAAACTGGTTCTGTCTGAACAAGAGCAATTCCTATTTTTTGTTCACTTCCTTCAGAAAAAATGGCTATAAATTGAAGAGCTCAGCATAAACTTTTACCTTCTCTATTCAACCTTCTGTCAAGTTCAGCTATTGAATGGTGCTTGCTAATGGAGTTGGTAAATCCTGTCCTAAAAGCTTCAAGGCCTTTTATGTTATAACTTTCCTGTTGATGTCTGAGAAATTACTGTTTTAAATAGTTGTCAGCTCTTCATTTTTATACCCCCACCCTGTTAATTTCTCTCCAGGAGTTCTAAAAGTAACCAGAGTAAAAAGAAAGGTCCTCGTACCCCTAGCCCTCCTCCTCCAGTACAAGAGGAAACTCCCCTGGGGAAAAAACACAAAGAAAAACATAAAGCAAAAGAACGTTCAGAAGAAAAGGCAAGGGAGGTGAAAGAGAGAGGGCGTGACTTTGAAAGGCACAAGGAGAAAAAAGACAAGCAGAGGTAAGTTATGCTTCATAATTAGCTTTAACCATAATGTAACCTTGCTTTTAAAGTTATCTTTCATAGAACACTGAATAATAAGGATGGTATTACCTACTTTGCCAACAACCTTTTCAGTACTCATGAAGTAATTTCAGTGTGTTATGTAGATGGGTTGGTTGATAAACTATAACTAGCAGATTGGTGGGTTTTAATTGCATAACTTAGTAAGTTTGTAAAACGCCCCTCTGAAAGATTCATTACTTCTCAAGAATTTGGATCTTCACAGTGGAACAGGTTGTTTGCCAAAGTCTTTATCAGAGTCATTCATAGTCTGATTGCATGCATTTCTGAAATGTTAGAGGACTAATATCTTTGTAAGTTGGCAGTGTGCATTTGAGCTCTCCCTAATCTTCAGTCGGTTAAAGTATTTTTGAAGTAGTCAAAGACCACTGACATTTTAGAATTGCTTCACTTTTGCATATATACATATTTATGTATTTAAAAAAGGTGGTGGAATACTATGACTATTCCATTATTTCCTGGAGCATACATGTCCACTTGAGCTGAAAAATACAAGATCTGCATTTTAATGTTCTATATTTTCTTGATGAAAGTAGTGTATGTTTTTTTAAGTCTTACTTTGTAAGTGGCATAGCAGACTAAGGATTGGAAGAGCAGTGAAACTTGTATTTTTAATTGATTAAATGAATTACTTCATACTTATTTGAAAGTATTTTATTTCCCTCATGATTGCATGCTCCATTACTGGAAGGAAGTCAGAAGCAGTAGAAAACATTCTAGGTAGTGCTGAAAGAGCATTGGACTATAATATCAGGTATTGCTGTGGTGACTTATATTTCACTGTTGGATTTTTGTGGGTTTTTTTTTTTTCCCTACATAATAAAAACGAAGTTGTCAAATCTCTGTGAGATACAGTCATGGAATAGTTGAAAGTTTTGACAGATTACTTTAATTCGCTTGCTCCTGGGATTGGCCCTTAAAAATGCATCTGAGCTTGAAGCTCCTTAAATAAAGTTCTGATATTACAGAAATTATTAAATAAGGTAGCAAAATATTTCTCTATTGATAAGAATTCTGTTCACCACCACATGAAATATAACAAGGTAAAGTGCGAGGGTTTTTTGGTTTTACTGTGTTCTTGTTTTTGCAGTCCAGTATAGCAAGAAATTTAGTGCATGTCTTGCATTCTCGAGTTTTGCTAACTTAAGGTAATTTCAGATGTGAAATTACAGATGGAACAAATGATTGTATAACATAGCTCTTGATATAATAATCACAGATTCTGTCTTGAAGGTGTTTGCAGTTCCTTAGAAATGTGCTAATGCCATGTTACCCCCTCTGTTTCTGTTTCCCAGGGATCCGTCGGAAAGCTCCCGAAGGCAGAAACGTTCTCCTAGTCCTGCAGATCACTCTGGCAGTAATTCTTCCCCTTCCAGGGAGTACTCACCACCTGCTGCAAGGCGAAGGCAAACCTCCCGAGCTCCAGCCAAGTCAGCCACTCACAAACATAACTTCTCACCCTCTCGCAGGTGAGGTCAATTCTGTGGATTTTATTTCCTTTTATAGTTGTACTTTGGAAACTTCTCTCCTGGTTTTACTACTTGTTTATGTGTCTGTTGGGAATATGTTAGTGCCCCAAATATTAGAGCTCTGAGACTTTTTTTTTTTTTTCACTAAGTCACTGCACTGAGGGTACCTGTCATGTCAAGAACACAAGTCATGGTGAAAGTTTCTGTTTATCAGTTCCTCTCAAAGTGTTTTGTCTTCAGGTAGCACTTCAGAAGTCTGATGTGAGATATAGTCAGTCTGTGAGCCTTCAGGAACTTTTTTCCTCCCTAATCTTCCCCTTTTTAAAAAGAAGAACATGGCAAAAAATTTTACCTTGGAGATGGGAAAGGGGCAGAGTTTCTCTGTTCTAAACTGGGTAAAGTGATACACAGGTCCTGGTTCTGCACATCTTTCTTGAGAAGCAGGCACAACTGGCTAAACAGTGCTACACAAAGCTTCTTGCAGGAAGTTTTAGGGAAGGTATCGTATCTATTAGTTCTTGGGACTTCAAAGAAAATGTTTTACAACCCACTAGAAGTGCAGTAGGCTCCTTATTTTGGTCTGAAAGAGTGTAAGCTCAGGTTTAGAATGGCAGTGCTAAATACTACTGGAGTCCCATGATTATATAATGGAAAGCGAGGTATTCCTATTTTCTGCACCTCTGTTGAAGGGTAGGGGAAGCTCCAGGTGTCATACGTATTTCTGCATGCTGATAAAACAAGCAAAATAAAACTCATCCATTCAACAATCCAAAGAATTGTAAGCAAACAATTTGGCTTCTGTGGAGAGTCAGTTCAGCTGGAACAGTATTGGATTGTTTTATGGTAGATGTCACTGATGGGCATTTTTGCTATGTTGGGGTCTTCATAGGGAAAAGAGTTCTTCATGGAGCAGTAGTATGGACTCTGTAAAATATCTCTGCTGTATTTTTTCCTCTGTTTTTTAACTTACTCCAGTGACTGGTTTCAGCTGGGATAGAATTAATTTTCTTCCTAGGAGCTGCTGAAGTGCAGTATTTTGGATTTAGCATGAGAATAATATTGATAACACAGAGATGTTTTAGTTGTTGCTAAGTAATGCTTACCACAGTTTTCTACACCCTGCCAGTGAGCAGATGCTCAAGGTGGGAGCATGGCCAGGACAGCTGCCCTGAACTGGCCTAAAAGATATTCTGTACCATAGAACATCATGTTAAGTATGTAAACTGCAGAAATTGGCCAGGAGCTGCCAATTGCTGCTCAGGAACAGGCTGGGCATCAATTGAGGTGAACAAATATGTTGTGCACCACCATCTCTCCTGGTTTTCTTCTTTTTCTCTCTCGTTTTGTTATCTACGTTTTCATTTTCTTTACTATTCTTGTTGCCATCATGATTATATTGTAGTTTATTTCAGTTTTTAAACTGTTCTGATCTCAACCCTTTACCTCTTTCTCATTTTCCCCATCCTGCTGAGGGTGGATGGGGGAGTGAGCAAGCAGTTGTGTGTTACTTAGTTGCTGGCTGGAGTTAAAGCATGACATCTGGTAATTTGCTCCTCCTTGCCCGCTTGTATCAAGTGCTGTGCAAGGGAATGTTAAGCAGGGAAGATAAGGGGGCCTTCTGCTAGAAGCAGGGAAGGATATTTGAAATATTTTGTCTCCATTCCATTGAAAGCCTTCCATGCAAGCCAATTTTGGTAACCCTGTGTTTCAAAATAATAGTTTCACAGAGAAAAATACATACAGTCTTAGTTTAAAGACAGTAAGTCATGAAAGTCTTTTGGATTCTGTCAGTCATATCTAGCCTTTTCAGAATTTTGCCTTGAGTGCTTTGGAAATTTTACTCCTAGTTCCAAGTAATCTGTTTCATTTGTGTGTCAATTATCATGTTAGAGGCATGCAAACTACTTGTTTCCTCAGGAACAGTGAGATTTTTGAAGATATGTTGTCCAAGTGTAGCTTTTCAACTCCCACTCTTCTACTTGTCATGTCTGGATTTTTGTGAAGTAGAAGGAGTTGGGAGTTAAGGATGGTGTATATGTCCAGAGAAAAGATATTTGCAGGTTACTTTGATACTGATGAGGGAAAAGAACCCCACTACTTAGTCTAAAGACTTGAAGTGTGTTATTGTTCACATTAGCACTATTATGAGGAAATTTTTGCTGTTGCGTATATGATCTTTAGTTGGTGTTGGAATTTCAAAGGTCAGAGATATTTTGTATACATTTTCTTATTCTATCAGATGCAAGTTTTCCCTGTTTGTGTAAACATTCACATTTTAATACTGACATTTTAAGTAGCTATGCATATGGTTTTTCTGGATCCAAGAATTGTTTAAAGATCAATCCTTACAATATAAGATGTTAAAAGTATTTAACAAGGAAACTCTATTGGTTTGTAAGAAAATTCAGTGCTGTTGTAAGCAAAAATCTTAGTTACGCTTTGACTGAATAATCTGTATAATTTTATTATGAACTCCAGAAAGGATTTTATATGGAAGAAAATAATGGTTCTTGTTTGGGGATGGGAGAGAAGATAATGGGGTTTTTTCCTGACTCCTCCCTCGCTTTCCCTGCATTCTGGTAGCTATGTAATATGATTGTGATTGGACAAATTTTTCTGGGCTGTTAAATAAATAACAATCACTTAAAGGTATGTGTATTTTGAAAACATGTACTTGGCACCTTGGACGGAAGCCAAGTTTGATGTTTTATAGAAACAGCACATATTTGCAGCGGAAAGAGGGTAGAGAATACACAAATTATTTTAATTGCTTTTTTGTACAAGAAGTTAAGAACCTTTCAAGTCAAGTTATTACACACGTGCCTGTTTTAACTCTTCCTTGCAGGTCTGCTTCTCCATCAGGCCAGCACCATTCTCCCATATCCTCCAGACATCACTCCTCTTCTTCGCAGTCAGGCTCCTCTGTTCAAAGACATTCTCCTTCCCCACACCGCAAAAGAACTCCTTCTCCCTCCTATCAAAGGACAGCTTCCCCGCCTGCCAGGCGGTCATCTTCCCCCTACCCCCCACACTCCTCCTCTCCACCTCAGAGGAAGCGAAGCCCTTCGAGACACCGATCTCCTGGGAGAGACAAGGGACGGCACGATCGCGATCGCACCTCACAGTCGCACGACAGGCGCCACGAAAGGCGCGACGGTAGGAATGAAAAATAGCGCTCCGGAGTAGTTTTTATTTGTTAGCAAATTGCATTTTAAAACATGATTTTCAATTTTGGTGTTGTCCGCACCCATCCCAGTGGCTGGGGAATGAAGGAAATACTGGCTGTGTTTACTCTGCCTGTGCTTGTGGTGCTATTTCCAGGTACTGTGTGTTAGAGTATCCCTGGTAGAACTGCTTACGTAGGCTCAACTGATTGTAAAGGTGCTGTAGGTATCTATGTAGGTGTTCCTTGTGTAGTGCAATGGTGGTATCAGTAACGAAGTGATTTTCACAGCAGGGAACTCCTAAGTAACTATTACTCTTTTCTGTGAGGTGCCCAAATCCAGTCCCCACTGATTGTTGTCTGTTGTCTTTGTAATTGACATTAAGTGAGGTGTGTGCAAAGAAACAGTCATTCCCTGTAGAGACCTGTAGAGCTGTTTGAGCAATATGGAAAGTGCAAACATGCTGCTTGCCTCAACAGATGGATTACAAAGAGTAAATGTGTCAGCTCTATTTTAGGCTGGCTGTAAACTTACCTTCCCGTAGCAGTAATATTATAAATATGTAATTTTAAAAAACCCCAACCAAAACTAAACAGACCCCCAAATTCAAACCAACAGATTTTAGCAGGGCACTGGGGCCTTACAAGTGGTCTAAAACTACCACAAATTTTTTGAAAGTGTCTGTGTATGTGTGTAGAAAATAAGAGGAATCTATGATTGGAGGAGTAATGATCCTACCTTAGAACTGATGTGCACTTGCTCTTTAGTATGTTTGACATTTGTTTTTTTGCTATTTATTGTATTTTGAAGGGGTAGTAGAGATTCATATTCACAATAAGATCTTTAAAAATAACTAAATTTATAGTTAGATAACCCAGCATGATCTTGTCCTACTTATGTATTAATTTTGATTTGCTAAGTGTATTTTCAGTATGTTATTTAAGTGTTGTGTGCTAAATGTTTGCTTGCTCCGACTAAGGCAGGTATAAAACATTGCTTTGAACATTTTACAGAAACAAGAGGGAAAAGAGAAAAAGAAAGAGAAGCAAGAGACGATCGTGATTATGACCAGGAGCAGAGCACCTCCAGGGACCATAGGGATGACAGAGAGTCTCGTGATGGAAGAGATCGGAGGGACACGAGAGACACCAGAGATCGGCGGGAGCCACGGGAATCCAGAGATACTCGGGACTCCAGGGACACGCGGGATTACAGCAGGGATACCAAGGACAGTCGTGACCAGAGGGACTCGCGCTCCACTCGAGACTCCCATGACTACAGAGACAGGGAGAGTCGGGATGCACATAAAAAGGATGACCAGTATCAGGACGACTTGCGCAGCTATGGAAGATCCCATGGCAGAGAGGAGAGCTCTCGTTCTGAAACAAGGAATGACTCCAGGAGTGACTCCAGAAATGAGAGCAGAAGTGATAGAACTGGCAGAAGTCGAGGCAGAGGTCCAGAATTATCTGATAAAGGTATTGGGTAATTTAAAAAATTGTTGTGTCCTTGTCATTGAAGATTGAATATTTCAATTCATACTGCCTTGTTTGATATTTGGTATGGAAGTATGGCCAAACAGTTCGTGCTTTTAAAGCTGTGTTCAATTCTGTTGTCATTAATTTAGAACTCTCGTTGAAATTTATTGCACATTCATTAGTGGCAAAACATTGGTATTCTGCCATCCCATTTCAAAACAATGCCTAATCCTGACATCACTCTATTTAATGTTTCTGCAGCCGTAGGTTTTCCCATTGGCTCCAGACACAAGTAAGAGGCCAATGTGTAGTGGAAAATTCATAGTGGGTAGTATGTCTCAAAGCACCGGCCAACAGGTTTCTTATGCTCTTTCAAAAACAGCTGCATGTCTTAGGTGACTGAAAACCATCTTTCACATGCACCCACCTCTCCCTGCCTCAACACCCTGCCCCATCCAATTTCCAAAAAGTGTGACTTTAAAATGCTTTCTGAAGTCTGATGCATTTTAAATAATAAAAAATGATATTAATAATAAATAATATTAATAATAATAATCAACAACTTTTAATAATCTATAATTTATTTTGCTTGTTGTGATATTTTGTTTAGGGCAGTGACATACAGGCTTACAGGGAGAACAATCTCTGCTTTCTCTGCCTGTTCTTGCTGCACTGTCTATTAGCTTACAGCCTACTCAATAAATGTGAATTGGTTTTTGGACTGATATTTCTAGTCAGGAGACCTTGTACTATGATCAGAGGATGATAATTTAAAATGTCTTGATTTTGCAGTTTGCAAATAATAACTTTACAGTTAAAACATGTGAAATTTGAGTTGTTGATTAAGTAAAGTTTGATGTTACAATCTTCATGTCCGTGAACAGCTAATTCAAAGTTATTAGATGTTAATACATGAATAGGTAAAAAATATCTGTGGATTTCCTTACATGTGGAAGCTCATGTTTTTTGTTGCTACACCTCCATTAGGAAGTAGGGGGACTAGAGGGTCCCAGGTTGATGGTCACAGCAGCAGTGGAAACTACCATGACAGCTGGGAATCGAGGAGTAGCTATGCTGACCGGGATCGCTACGACAGCCGGGATCAAGCAAGGGATTCCTCCTTTGAAAGAAGGCATGGGGACCGGGATAGGCGTGACAACAGAGAAAGAGGTATTTTAATGTCTGTTCTTACACATACATCTCTAGTTAAATGTACAGGTATGAATGTGTGTTTCCCTCCTTTTTCTTCCTTGTCCTGCCCCCACACCAATTCGTAAGTAGCTCATAGGACACCACACAGTGACACTACTTCTTGATACAAGATAACTTCTGTAGTAAGATCTTCCATTGGCAATGTGTTCAGGAATGCTACGGCCTTTCTCCACCCCTGTGGCTAGGTTTTGGCATCTTCTGTGTTTTTTCATCCAAGTAATACTTAAACGAACTAAACTTGAAGGGATTTCATTGTGTAATTTCATTGTAAACTGATTTTCCTTCTCTTTCCCTCCTCCTCCCCTTCTTGCTGATAAGCCTATAAGCTTAGAGTCATGCTTGTTTCGTTACTGGTTCTGTTTGTCTGTATAGAAACATTGTGCTTTTGTTCTGTAAATTGCTTGAGTGTGTTTTGGGGAAGGCCTAAACTAGACTGACAATTATGGACTGCTTGCTACTAAAGTAAGTGACAGTTTATGCTTAATTCACAAGTTTATTTTCTGGGGAGGTTAATAGTGATGAGTACTTCGCTGTTGTCAATAATAATTAGCTACTAAGCATTGATACAGGTACCAGTGATCATGAAAAGAGCCATGCAGGAGTTATTTTGACAGGGTATGCAAGATGTCAGATTTCTTTGCCAGAAAGTATACTGTGTTGACTTGAAGGAACTTAGTATCCACTTACACTCTGGAATATATTTGTATTGGTCATCAATTAAGAGAACATGAGGAGTCAGGAAAATGAAAACAGGATGAAAATTAAAAGGGAGGTTGTGAAGACTCTATATAAAATTATGGTGGGTTATTTTCTGTCTTTGAGTTTTGATTTACAGGTGACAGATACATACTAGTTGCTGTGTAATTTCAGTTTTTCAGAGAGATATTTTGTATGACACTTTGAAAGACACTTTTTAGCCTATTGAAACAGATCTGTTGTTCCTTGTTCATGTGAAAGGCTCTGCTTCAGATTCTCTCTCATCTTCAAGGCAGAATTTCAACAAACCCGAACTCCAGGCTTCCTTTTTCATGTCAGCTGAAAAATCCTGAAGACTGAATGTATCCTGGGGGTTGGCTTTTACAGTCTAGCTTTTATCTCCTTCACCTCCCCAGCCCAAATAAATCCTACATATATATATAAATATAATTTTGTGCCCTTCATATCCTAGCAAGTTCTTAATTTATTAAGAAAAACAACAAACATTCACCCCGAAAAACCCAAAAGAAAACCCCAAACCAACAGAAAAAACCTTTGAAATAACAACATGTAATCACAACAAAACAAATTTCTAGGAGAGAAGTTGCTTTGAATGGGTTATGTTTCCCTTTGGGGGAAAAATATAAAGAGCATAGATTCAAAATTTATTGTCTTCTTCCTTAAAAATCTAGATCTGTTTTTGTAGTAGTAAATCTTCAGAGTTACAATTCAAGACAGTTTCCCTAATTAGACTACAGTTTTAATATCTGCCATTCTGAGAAAAATTGGGATAGATTTTGGTTGGTACTTGGTTCTGTGATATGTAGGGAGAATGATTTAAAAATGCAAGCTTGCAAATTTGAGCTGTTTTTATTCTACTGAGGCAAATAAGGGAGTGTTCCAAACAACCACTGGAACAGTACTTCAAAGACTGAAGTCACACAGGAAGTGCTGACTATCTGCATTTAATTGTCTAATACACTTGTAATATCTGATTCACACATAAGACTTTCATGTGAATGCTTTGTCACACATAAAACTTTCATGTGAATGTTTTGTCACCAAAACTGACATAACAAATAGGAGTTGCAGAACTTCTTTATAAAATCTAATACTTAGTATGCACCAGTAAATAATATTCCAGTGTTATAGGCCCCATTAAAAGAATGTGAAACCTGTTCACGGAACCGATTGTATGGATTGATGGTTTACCTCTTTGAAAAGGCAGAAATGTCACTCAGCTTTGCTTTTAATTTTACCTGGTAACAGGGGAGCACTAAATCATTGTTAATTCACTCAGAGATGAAAATTGATTAAACTGATGGAAATGCACGTTTTATTGATTTCATTCTGTCCAAACTCTGCCTGCTCACGCCTAGTGGACATTGTCTCAATTTACAGTGAAGTGCACTCTCAGCCTCAGAGTAATGGACCGAGAAATACCAACCTCTGTTCATGCCATTTTTTCCCTCTTTTGTATAGTACTTTTGTACATATATTGTAGGAAAATAGTTGTATTGATTTGTTGTGGCTCAAATACTACTGACATGAACACAGAAATTGCTATGAAGTAGTCAAAACTTAGAGAAATACTTAAAAAATATCCAAAATTCAATGAACAATGTTTAGGTAAGTCTGTGGAGAGTAAATATAATTGGATAAATCAGATTTCACAGTCCTTCTGGATCAGTTCTTTTCTACATGTTTAGTTCTCCCTTTGACTAATCCACTGTCTGAACAACAACAAACTCAGATTCTAAAGTAAGCCTCTGCAGTGAACACAAATTTAAAGTTTTAGCAATTCTGCTTCTCCTACCTCATACCTGCTTCTCCCTGTCCTGTGGATTTGGTTTTGTGTTTCTGTGCAGGGATTTCTTCTGTGATGAAACAGTCCAATATGTGTTAATTTTGCAGAAATTTTTACTCTGTGTTGTAAGTAGCTTGAATCCTTGTAAAGCACTTGGCTCCTAAGAGATTTAGGAAGTAAATTTTTGTACTGAAGTCTTAACATTTCTTATGCATGCCACTCCAAGCTTTTTAAGATCTTCTACCAGATTTGGAATCATTGGGTAATGCAATAGTAATAGCTACACAGTGAGGCATACATTTGTCTTTTGAAGCCACCCAGAAAAATCTGGTAGAAAATTAAGGGGTTTCTTGACAACTTTTGATTAAATAAGCAAAGCCCACTTTCTAAATGTTGAAAAATTCTTTCAAAATTAGTTCTGCTTTTTGTTGTCCTTCCTTCCCAAAGGGAATATTCAAGTTTTTACAGGGAGTTGCTTTTCATTTAATGCAAACCAAGAACTAAATTGTCAAGACAAAGGCTCTGTTGTTGTTATTAGGGTAGTGGAAGCAGTGTATATCCCTTTAGCACCTGGTAATCAAACCTCTTCTGTTCACAGATCAGAGAGCGAGCTCACCGGTACGACACCAAGGACGGAGCGATGATCTCGAGCGGGATGAGAGGAGAGATGAGCGAAGGGTGGATCGGTCTGATGACAGGAGAGATGAAAGGGCCCGGGAGAGAGAGCGGGAAAGGGAGAGGGACCGAGAGAGAGAAAGAGAAAGAGACCGGGAAAGAGAGAGGGAGAAAGAACGAGAGCTGGAACGAGATCGTGCTCGGGAACGGGAGAGGGACAGAGAGCGGGACAAAGACAGGGACCGTGAGCGGGACCGTGACAGAGACCATGACAGGGAGAGGGAACGAGAGAGGGAGAGGGAGAAGGAGCGGGAGCGAGAGCGGGAGGAACGGGAAAGGGAGCGAGAACGAGAGAGAGATCGGGAGCGGGAGCGCGAACGGGAGAGAGGTCGAGACAGAGACAAAGACAGAGACCGCCAGAGGGACTGGGATGACAAAGAAAAAGGAAGGGAAGACCGCAGGGATAAGAGAGAAGATATTCGAGAAGAAAGAGGCTCAAGAGATGTCCACGAGGAAAGAAAATCCAAGTGAGTGGATCTAAATGTTACTTCAGTCAAAGAAAAATAAAGTCAGTCTTTTACTGCTGAATTTGCTAAGTTAGTAGACAGGGGACTATCTTAAGGAAAAAGACATTCTATTTATGCCTAGACTTGGTCTGCAGCTGTCTCCCCTGCCTCTTTGTGGCACATGCTGGTAGCCCTCAAATTGGTACTATGCTGGTGAAGTTAATGCAATGTTTTGTTACTGCTTAATCATGGAACTTGTGAGCTAAGAGTTGAGTCAGATGATGTAATTTTCCCTTTCATGAAGGCTTGCATTGTCTTGCCTTAAATAATACAGGCATTCATAGAAACATAGTTAAAAACTATGGTATATTTTGAAGCCTGAAATTCAAATAGCAGCTAACTAGGTCAGGGTTTGTGACTTTGCTAATTAAATTTCTTTGGAACATACATTACCCTTTTCACTACTAAATTTCCAATACCAGAAAGCATGAACAATATCCCAAGTACATGTGTTGTGCTTCCTTTAAGTGCATAGCTGTTACTTGGACTGGCAACTTAGAAAACTACAGAACTTCATGGCATCTTTAAATGTCTTCTATATGAGGTGCTTAGACTTCAGGGATTGTATTGATGATATACTCAAAGAACCCTGAAGCAATTTGATGGTGTGTGTTCCTTTTACAGGAAGCGTCACAGAAACGAAAGCAGTCCAAGTCCCCGTCAGTCACCCAAACGTCGCCGTGATCATTCTCCTGATAGTGATGCTTACAACAGTGGAGATGATAAAAGTAAGTGGGAGTGGGCTCTCTCTGCAGCTGGACCCAGGTTTTTCTCTGTCTGTGGAAAATAACTTGCACTTTTGAATAGAAAAAAACATGGGGAAAGTTTTATAAGTGTTCCCCATATTTTTATGAGCACTACCATATTTATTTTCATCTTTATTTGTCATTTATCTTCATTTTGTCACTATTTGTTATGTCTGCCAGGTGATAGAGACTTCCACATCTCCTGTTTAAGATGCATGTCTACCAAATTGGGAATTTGGTAAAATTCTACTGTTGCTGCTGCAGCAGTAGAAAAACTTAAGAAATCTAACTGAAGTAATGGGTTATGTGTTTTAATGGACACTTCATTTGGCATACAGAAGACAGCAAATGCTCACACGTTCTCCTTCCTACACAACAAAAGCCCCCTCTTTTTGGCATTTTGCAGATGAAAAGCACAGACTCCTGAGCCAGGTCGTGCGGCCGCAGGAATCGCGGTCGCTGAGCCCCTCTCACGTCACGGAGGAGCGGCAGAGTCGCTGGAAAGAGGAGGAGCGAAAATCAGACAGAAAGGAAAGCTCCCGGCGCTATGAGGAGCCAGAGTTTAAGGAGAGGGTTTCTTCTGCAGATAAGCAAAGGGAGCAACCAGATGCTTCAGAAGGCTCCCGGTCCAGGGTTCAGGAAAATCTTGGACACCGTCCTTCTGAAGAAAGAGATGCTTCTGATAGGTTGCATGATGACAGCAAGAAGAAGTCTAAGATACAGAAGAAGGCCACAAAGAAGAAGAAGGATGATGACAGTGGGGTGGAAAGGTACACTAATGAACCAGCAACTGAGGAAAGCCAGGTCTTTTCCCCTAAGAAAGGTCAGAAAAGGAAAAATGTGGAGAAAAAGCGGAAGAGATCCAAGGGTGATTCTGAAGTTTCTGATGAGGAAATTGTTCCACATCACAAAAAGAAAAAAGGCCCAAGAACCCCTCCTGTAACTAAAGAAGAATTGGTTGAAGCACCACCTGAGAAAGCAGTGGCAGAAGTCCCCACAAAAAGAGAAGATACAACATTTAGTGACTGGTCAGACGAAGATGTTCCCGAACGTGGTGACATTGTTGTTCCGGAAAGAAGCACTGAGGACTCCCACAGAAAAAGTCACAGGACGAGGGGAGAAAAGGTGGAAGCCCCTCATGTTACCATAGAGGATGGACCACACCGTAAGCCTGTGGACCAGAAGCGCAGCAGCAGCCTCGGGAGCAATCGGAGCCATGCCTCCAGCAGGCTTAGATCCCCCTCCAATGAGTCAGCGCATCGCAGTGGGGACGATCAGACTGGGCGGAAGAGGATCCTGCACAGCAGCTCTAGGGACAGGGATAGGGACAGGGACAGAGACAGGGAGAAGAAAAGCTTAGAAATCACTGAAAGGAAGTCCAGAATTGATCAGCTGAAACGAGGGGAACCCAGTCGCAGCACATCTTCAGGTAATAAAATACATTTTAGTGAGACTGACCTATCGTTTTGTGTAAAATCCCAAGTTGTTCTTGCATGGCTCTAATTAGGGTGATAGGAGAGAGGGGTGCTGTCTGCCTTTCATTGTGAAACTAGAATGAATTAAGATTCCTGCAAGTGTTAACATATTTGAAAAGCTGATTCTCAGTGGGCAGGATTACCATTTTGTTTACACCGAAACATTCGGTTGGATTTGGTTCATGCTGTCTGGGGAATAAAGTAATTTGTAGGACAGAAAAACCTCATAGAGAAAATGCTTCTGCTAACAGAACATTGAGGTAGTTTTATTATCTAAAAAATGTTCCTAAATTCATTATCAGCATTAATTTTGGTATGGAAATTCCTGAAATTTTTCAAAATTAGGTAAATTTTTCATGGTTCCTTTTAGGCATACTTTTAATGCTCATGGAAATCATCTGTTGCAAATCCAGAAAATGCAAGTCTCGTTTTTTTCTGTTTGTAGTTGCTATAAAAAATAAAAGCAGGTAAAATATTTTAAAACTGAAACAACTTTAATACAAAAATATCTTCTTCTGAAAGTATTTCCTGTATACCTCATGGTTACATGCCTGAAACTATTTTTCTGGATTCATCGTATGTTAACTAAGACATTCTTAGCTTTTAGTAGACATGTTTTAAAAATTTTGAATTTTGAAGTAATTATTTTCTGTTTTTTCTCCCAATGCCTAAATTTCTGAGTTAAGACTGTGGGCCTTCAGTTGGTTTCTTCATAGTAGAAAGTAGCCACTAAAATTGTTTTTTGGAAATGGGAGAAGTTACCTCATGTTTTTAAGTGAGGTTAAGTCTTCTAAGGTTGTCTCAAAGAATTATTAATTTGAAGATGATGCTTTTGAGAAGTGCATTTTCATACCTAAAGCTCTAAATGCTTTGGTCTAGTAAAATGGTATTACATTTGTGTGTCATAATCATGCTTATATTTATAATCTTTTATCCAGATCGTCAAGATTCAAGAAGCCACAGTTCAAGAAGAAGTTCCCCTGAGTCAGATCGCCAGGTTCATTCCAGATCCGGGTCCTTTGATAGCAGGGAAAGGCTTCAGGAGCGAGATCGACACGATCACGATCGAGAACGAGAGAGAGACAGGAGAGAGGGGAGACAGAGAGACTGGGACCGGGATGTGGACAAGGACTGGCCAAGGAGCCGGGAGCGAGAGAGACTCAGGGAGCGAGAGAGGGACAGGGAGAAACGGCGGGAGCTGGAGAGGGAGAGAGACCGGCAGCTGCCTGATACTGCTGAGAGAGAGAGAGAGAGAACTCTTGACATCTCTCAAAAGGAATCTACAAAGCACAGTGAAGCAAAACTGGACAGAGACCACGAAAAGGAGTTTGATGGTATTGGCCGGGACTCAGCGGCTTCAGAGAAGGAAAAAGCAGACAAAGATTTAGGACCTTTACAAGGCTTTGAAGATGGAAATGAGGCCGAAAAGGTAGAGAGTTTAGAAGGTGAGATATTCTGGGAAATAACCTGAACTAAAAAATATTTTGTTCTTTCTCTTTTAACATAGTGCTGAACTGAGTTTTTTTAGAATAATTCTCTACTGAAAGGCTTATTGGCTTCAGCTTCTCTACGGTGGAAGCAGACAATGAGAGAAATCTGATGAGCATCTCCCATAGTGTTAATTGTGTTAGTGCTGTTTCTTAATTTCTAGAGAAGACTTGAGGCAAAGAAGCAGAAATTATTTGAGCTGTAATTTCACCAAAATGTAATGTTTCTGAATAGGCAGTTTACTAAAAGATAACACCAACATTTTGCTTGCCTTGTTATATCATTGTAACATCTATTTCTTATTTTGGGAGTGACAGGTAATGAGTGAAAAAAAAAGAAGTGTTGACTTGGAATTGTTCTTCAGGGCTTTTTTTTCTGCCAGAGCCCAATTATCGCAGAAATGGTTGTCTGATTAGTGGGTGAAACATACGTATGGCTTGGTATAGTAGTCTAAAAATAGCTTTCCTGAGGTAATCTTATGAAATGCAGCTTCAGTTTGCTTGCCCTAATGGTACTGGTGGAAGTGTGCTTAGAATTGATAAATTAAGTCAGTAAGGGGCAAACAGTGACAAACTCCTTACAGTTTGTCATGTGGATTAGAAGCTTGAGCTTTGCAAGAATATGGAGTTGGGAAGTGCTTTTATATGAACAACATAAAAGAAACAAGAGTCTAAATCCAGAATAACTGGTGTATGTTATGGTTATGCTCATTTGTTTGTCATTCAGTAAGAATTACCTGTAATGGTCACTTTTAATTCGGCACTTAAATCAAATGCTGTCTCAAGAGGATGGTGAGGAATATTTAGTACTTGTAGCTCCTACCTGATTACTCACAAAGTGGTCTTCAGAGTTGAGAGACCCTATTGAGAAAGTATCGCTTAAGGAGATTATCTGTGGAGTACTTGACAAAGGTAGCACTTGACAAAGGCAGTATTTGAAGTGAGCCTGGAAAAGTCTTCTTTTGTTACAATAGACAGAATTAACTATTTTTATACCGGAGGGAAGGCATGGTGTGATAAATCTGAGAGTATCATGTGGTAACTTCAGGAAGAGATAATGAAAGGCTATTCTTGGGTACATTATCTATTTCCAAGAGGACACCTGTAGCCAAACAGACTGTGCATGTTGAATGTGTTCTTTGGTCTAGCCTTTCAGCATTCTTCTAACTGTTTTAATGTGTATTCTTTTGCCTGTTATTCAAAGGTTGTGTTCTAAATTCTCTGCAAGTTATCATCTGTAGGGAGTTGTGGTATATTTAGGATATTTTAATTTTTTTATAAAAATAAATTATTTTGTAAAATATAAGATGGCATTACATTTTATTAAAGTGTACCATATATAGCATGCTTATAATTTTCTAAGGTTTAGTGTACTTCACTGCCTTTCATTACTTTGTAACTCCTGTTTAAATTGCTCCATTCAGCTGATGAGTGTGTTGAGTTTTTAATGCAGAATTAATAAAAAAGTACACTTCCACAAAAGAGTGGTAAAAGATAGTCTAGAAATTATCCAACTTTTACATGAAATTCAAAATTTAATGTTTTAAAAATTATGTATTGAGAACTATAAATTATATTACTTTTAAGTTCTTAATGTAGTACATTTTTATTGGGCCCAAGCATGTAGTACTGGGGAACTAGTGTATGTGGTAGGTCAGTGTGGAGGCAGAAGATGGATCTTACAGGCAGTGAATATTTGAAGTTGTAAGACACAAAATGAAGTCCAGTGCAGATCACCTTATTCTCCTTTTTAAAAAGGAAAAGCTTGTTAGGAAAGTACAGTTTCCAAATAAGTTGATGTTAGGGAGGTATCTGGTATTTACTTGGGCAAATAATTTTAGTATATCGTCTAACAAAATGTGTCAGGATATCATTAAATTATCTTCATGTTTTGACCCTTAATGTGTTTGCTTTAGGAGGAGCCCTAAGATGCTATATTCTTCCTCCAAAGCATTGCCACGTGGGCTGAGTAGTTTGTTTATGCTCTGCTGGCACATCTTTTAGTTGCTTTTTCCTTGCTGATTTTTAGGTTAGTTGAGGTGACTAGTTTTTTCTACCCTGCCAAAGTCAAGCCAAAAAAAAGCCCCAAAGCGTGGGGGGAAAACTTAAAATGGAAACAGTTTCACTTCTGGCTGAGAGGGCTGGAGATAACCAGAACAGCCATCCACGGAGGAGAATGCCTGTAAATTCTGTCCAGTTTGTGTGGCACACCTCATTGCTAGTACCCACGGTGTAGAACAATAGGAAATCCTGAGTTTAGAGCAATACGATTTTTAAATGCTTGAGTGAGAGCTTTCAGTCTTGGCAGTGAGGGGATTTTCCTTTTGTGAGCTGCAAAATTCAGTGTTTGAGTATCTTGTGTTCACAGGTCCTAAGGAATATGTTTCCACATAACAGCACACTTACTTGTGTATTGCAGATAGTAAATGTATGGATAGGAGGGTAGTAACTAAAAAGTTTGGCATGGTTTTCTAAAAGCTGTTCTTGTGACTGCTACAAAGAGTACATAATTGTTTCATTCAGGATACCTGTTAGCTTTTTGTATTTTGGTGTTTTGTTACTTATTTGAGGACCTTTGGACTGAATCCTCATTTTAGATTAATGTGCTAAAGCATCTGAAAGACTTTGTGGCACTAACTTAAATTTTTATAAACTATTTGTTACTATGAACTACCTGTCAGATATCAGATAATCAACATGTATGTTGTGAAAATTGCCTTCTCAGAGCAGTTTGACTTAGCCTGTGCCAAAAAAATGACCAGTATATGTAAAATTCAAACTGCCACATAGTGTGTGGGAGGAACAACTTCACTGCGTCTGTGGTTAATACCAGTTTTTATGTTGAATATACTTGTTCCTAAAACCTAACAGTTTAGTTTGCTAAACCTTTTTGTCTTCAGGCAGTGAACAGCA
The DNA here is from genome assembly GCA_025920805.1 of Petroica traversi. Classification (NCBI taxonomy): domain Eukaryota; kingdom Metazoa; phylum Chordata; class Aves; order Passeriformes; family Petroicidae; genus Petroica; species Petroica traversi. The sequence goes on along the minus strand of JAHLSL010000062.1, from coordinate 3,726,316 downwards.
TGTTTAGAAAACAAATATGATTGCTTTAAAGCTACAGTATGTATCTGTCTCTGTAGGAGGAGAGGATGAAACAAAGACTAATGATGTGCAGTCACTGGGGTCTGGTGCTGGAGAATATGAGCCAATCAGTGACGATGAACTGGATGAAATTCTGGCAGGTGATGCTGAAAAACGTGAGGATCAACAGGAGGATGAGAAGATGCCTGGTAAAAGTATATCAACCCCCCTTTGTGATTATTCGAATAGAAATATCAGATCAGGGTGCATATAATGCTGTTGTGAGGTTGGCAGTATTTCTGAATTAAGAGTGCAGTCTATGAGCAGATTCTGTCTGTGCTTGAATGCTTTCCAAGTGCATTGGGAAGAATGGAATTGTCTAATTGTCCTAAATTCAGTTGGGTAATCTGGGCTGTGTGAATTAGTTTTCTAAGCATTTAATTTGAATCTGTCTTAGCACGTTCAGTTATACTGTGACATTTGTGAATGCATAAGTAGTATGTCAAAACCTGCTGGCTAAGCAGAGTCTGAGCAGCCTTTCACAAAGGGATTGCAATAAAAATAAAGCAGAGTATTAGGCATGGGTAGGCATTTTAAAATCCAAATTAGCTTTGTATTTCTGTTTCTTTTTGTATTTGTCCTATTTTCGACCTATCTAAATGAGTTTTGACAACTGAAGGGTCCGAGAGGACTGAAGACCGATGCTTATCTAATTTATATATTGCTTTCAGGAGACAGCCATGTGCACAGCATATGAAATTAATCAGATGTGGTAAGGGGTGATGATGTGATAACTCATTCTCTGTCAATGTTTTTGCAGATCCAGTGGATGTTATAGATGTAGACTGGTCCAGTCTAATGCCAAAGCAGCCAAAAGAACCACGTGAGCCTGGGGCTGCGCTCTTAAAATTCACACCAGGTGCTGTTATGTTGAGAGTTGGCATTTCCAAGCGATTGGCAGGACCAGAGCTCTTCACCAAAATAAAAGAGACGTGCCAGAGAGTGTTAGAAAAACCTAAAGGTAACTTCTGCAGGGATTAAACTGTCTTTTGTGCATAGTGAAGAAGTCCTTATAAAATGTGCATTAGTTCATTATTTGAGGTTTCAAAGACCACAGAAAGTTTATAATAAGTATTGTATGAAAATTACAGAAATGCAGTAATTTGTATTAATTTGTATTTCATACAATGCAGTATTGTATGAAAATTACAGTAATGCAGCAGCATGTTAGTCATATTAGTGTTTTAATTCCAGCAATGGTCTAGACTAATAAACAAAACCATTTTTTTTTTAATCTTAGTGGAATATTCTTTTTGTGAGACCATTTATGTTTTCCTAGCCTGAAGTATATCAGCAATTTCTCAGAGAGCTAAATATCTTTTTCAGTGAACTAGTCGTAGTATTTCAGGAAAGAAGTAAGATTCCTTATTTTGATTCTAATGATCCTTTCTAGAATTCATAGATAGGGGTTTTGGATCAGAATGAAGGCACTAAGTGAAATATGTATATTATACCTCTACTAAAGAGGGCAATTCAGTAATTTACAGGTTTGGAATTTGGACAAGGTGTGTATTACAAGACATGCATGATAAATTGGATAGGCATGAATTGTACTAGTGCTGTTTGCCACAATTCTGCATATTAGCAGGGCTTTTCCATGAGGAAGAATACTAATTTTTCTCTTTCACATCCCAGGAACCAGTGGAGCTGCTTGGTAGAATGTACTTGCATGGTAGAATGGTTCTTTTGGGATTATGAAACATTTGGTTTCTATAAGATCTCTATGCAAATTATTGCAGGATCTAAATGTTAGGAAATTGTGGCTTGTAAATAACGGTATCTGCAGAGCTCATGGGGTTTTTTTTTACTCTGTAAATTCTAGTTCTTAATTTGAAACAATACCTTTCACTTTACGTTATTCTTTATGCAGTTGTTTTGTTAACCTCACAGTCTCAGATAAGTGGGGAAAGAAAAAAATGCAAAACTTCTCTTAGCTGTGCTAATCTCCATCAATGTCACTGTTTGCTTGAGCCATTTAAATCATGTAACTGTATTAATTGTGAGCTGTTACTAGAGCTCCTACTTTTTTTATTTTGAGTCAAATAAAACATTGAGTCTTCCTGAGTATGCAAACTGATAAAGAAAGGTGTGAACTATGTCTCTCTCCCTGTAAGCTTTAATTTTTCTGTGTACATCAATGCTTCTTACCAGGGATTCCTTGCAACAGTAACTGCACTGCAGGATCCCTCCACCTGGCTGTTTAAAATGATACCTTATTTAATCTCAGCAATCCTTGCATGCTTCTCTAGAAGTAAAATCCTGAGTGATAATAGGAGGCTCTCCAGCACTACCTCTGGACTGTCTTAAGTGTACTTGGATTCAGCAGAACTTTGCTCTGGAGAGAAAGGGGGATTTGAAGTGCCTCTCTTGATTTCCCTTTGGTGTGTGCAGTCTCTCACACATCTCACACAGTTCCTACACTCCCAGTAGGCTTTCAAGAGTGTGTACTTCCTCTGCAGTCTGCCAGGAAAGTTCTCTGCATAGAGATTTCACAGCCACTGCACATATATTGTAAAGAAGGGCACCCATAAGGCGCCCTGAAAACTGAATTAATCTGAGCTAGATGTGTTCTGTGTGTGTATCATTGAAAAAGCAGCATTTTCACTTTGGAGTTCATGGTGGTGTAATTTGTCTCCCTCTCTCATTCTTGAGGTTGGTGTTCCCATCTGTTCTTGTTGAGGAACAAATCAAAATATTTCTGGTAATACTATTAAATGCGGAAAGTAGGGAAATGATAACTTGTTTCAGGGTGTGTTTTTCAAATTATTTTTTCTTTGGAAACAAAAATCTGTAGTTTGTGGTGGTATTGAGATTTTTAGCTGACTTGCCCTCTATTATATGCAGTTGTTCCTCTAAGGATATGGACATGCTTACTTGCCAGATATGCTCAGCAAGCATCTGGCACCTGAGAAGACTCTGCAAGCTGTCCGTGTTACCTTTGAAATGGCCTTTTTGTGTCTTGTCACTTATTTCCATTTTTTGATTGTCCATTGAGGTTGTCTTTGACTTCAGTGCATTTTTCTTTAACCTGCCCTTCATTTCATGTGACTTTCTTGTTTCTTCTTGCCTTGTTTAAAAACTACTTAGCTTCATCGAATTCTGAATGGTTGAAAAAAGGCATCTTTGTTCTCATCCGTGTTCATACTGCCAAACTGCTGGAGCAGTCTTTGCTTTTAGATGCTGTATTTTCCCAGGTTCTTGGCATTTTGAGTGAGGAGTTAAATTCTCAGCTGAACATCCGGCTTTACCATATAGAGGCAGCTGGGTTGGACTCAGCCATGTACTTTTCCAGCTTTTTTTCTATTACACTATATTCTTCCTATTTATTGTAAAAGGGCTGTAAATCAATAGCTCTGGTCCAGCCCCGTGCGTTCCTTTTTCTTTGCATTTCATAGAAACAGACTTGTTGCAGAACAAGATTCACCTCAGGATCCATCTTTTCTAAAAGTCCTCTTTGTGCACACTGTTTCTTCTGGTGAATGTATTGAAGGACTGCTCCTGTCAGCTTGAGTTCTGAGAAATGCTTTAGGTGAGCCGGTAGGAAGGGGTAGTCCATTGGCATCTGCTTGGTTCTCCAGCTTCATCCAGCACAAATGAAAGAATTAAATTCTTGGTAGTTGTATTTCACTTCTGCACAGTCATACAAAAACAGTGTTGACACTGGCACAGTTACCTGATGTCTTGCAAAGTGAAACTTAAGCTACTTTGTGATTAATGCAAGTGATAAACAAACAGCTTTTGTCCGTCACACATCTGACCATAAATCATACCCCATCTTCTGTCCAAAGGTGTCACTTGCTTTTTAGGCTTCCCAGTGATTGCTGTCTCAATATTGCTTTCTAGTGCTGAAACTAAACACAGGGATATCCATCCTTCCCTTCAAATGGTGAAGGATTTATTAATGTTATTTTATAAACTCAAATACTCTTTTTTTCCCCCAAAACCTTGATATTGTTTAGAAGGCAAAAATTCAAATAGTAAAACTTCAAAATGACCGTGTGTTGCCATTCAAAATTACCACGTATATATTGATCTCTGCAAATCTCAATCCTTTGTAGATGCAGAAAGCCTCTTTGAACACGAGCTGGGAGCCCTGAACATGGCTGCGCTTCGGCGAAAGGAGGAGAGAGCGGGTCTTCTCAGCAACCTGGGCCCCTGCTGCAAAGCACTGTGCTTCCGCAGGGATTCTGCCATTCGGAAGCAGCTCATGAAGAATGAAAAGGCAAGTGCTCTGCTCACACTGCCGAGTCAGAGTGTGGGAACACAGATGCCCCTAAGCACAGCTTTTCTCCTGGGAGATCATTTTTATGTTTGTTGTTCTGAAGCAGATCTGGTCCTTTAAATAATGAACTGACTTTTGTTTAGAGAGGTTGTAGGGTGTTTATTTTTTATGTAGAATGAGACATTAATTTAAGTTTTAGACTAGAGCTAGGTCCTGTTTCTTATCATTTTGGGGTTTAAATTCTGGACATGCATTTTCTATATTTAGATAATACATAATAAAAATGATTAGGTAAAATAATATTTCAAAAGTAATTGTTGAATAGCTTTCCATCTTAAGACTCCATGTACTTTTATAAGAATTGTAAGAATCCAAGTTAAAATTAAAACTTCTGCAGTAGGTTTTGTGATTTTGTATGCTAGTAGAAAAATCATTCTCCAAGTCTTCTCTAGTGGTATGATTAGCATGATTAAACCTCTAATTACTGAGAGTACTTGAGGTTAATTTCCCAGCTTGCATGTTAAAAGACATTGTTTTCAGTTCTTCCTTTTTTAAAATCTCATTTCTATTTTCAACAGGGTGCAACAAAACAAACTTACACAAATTCCGCAGCAATGGACAGTGACTTGTTACGGTTGAGTCTGCGGTTATTCAAACGAAAGACTGTGTGCCAAGTTCCTGGGCAGGAAAAGGCAGAGGACAGCAAAATTCCACAGCCAGCTCTCCAGCAGGAAGTGTGTGTGACTTGAGGAGATGCGTGCAGCAGCACTTCCTAGTTGATTTCTCTCTACCAGTGTGGGTGTTGCTGTTTAGAACTGGTGGTTGGAAAGCGGCTCTAGAAGATGGAAGGAAATACTCCATTTGTACACAGTTAAAAATACTGGGTTTAGATGTGAATAGGAGTGAACAATAAAGACTTCTGTGTGAAGGTCTCTGCAACTTTTGTAATATTGAACCTTATGCTGTAACATAAACCTGTTTTATGGTGCACCAAGTGTAATAATGTGAAGATGTCTGGGTTTAGCAGTTTATAACATCAACTGATATTAAACTGAGCAAAAACTCTGTGTATCTTTTTCCTTATTATGAATGGGTATTTCCACTACCCCCTTCGTCCCTCAATACACTTCCTGGAATTTGTTAAATATCCGGGAGTCTGTTTGCCTTCTTTTTTCCAAATCCCTTTCTTATCACAGTGGCCTCTGGTGTGGATTTGGATCCAGCTTTAGCTCTTTTCCGTCTTTAACATAGGTTTCCTTTAATGTAATTTCTGGACACAAAAACCTGGTGCAGTCAGTTAAGGCTCTCTTTCTTGTTGATTTAAGAGAAAGTTAAAAAAAAACCAAAAAAAAAAACCAGAACCAACCACTTCAAGAAGTGATTTATGACCAGTTTCAGGTGTCTATAATTATGAGACTAACTGCGTTTTGGAAATGCTGGCTGCTTTCAAAAAGGACTAGCCAGTGCATATTAAGAAACACCTGAAGAACAACACAGTCATTGGTCACAGCCAGCTGTGCTTTGTGTGGGAACCTGCTTTTCAAACCTGATTTCCTTTTACAACAAGGTGACCCACCTGCTTGGTCAAGGGAAGCCAGTTGATGTTATCTTGGATTTCAGTAAAGTTCTTGATACTGTCTCAAATATCCTCTGGACAAAAAGGATATCCAGTGCACAGCTGGATAAATACATCATGTGATGGGTGAGCAGCTGGCTCGTGTCAAGTACACAGGGTTATAGGGAACGGGGTGACATTGGAGTGGTGACCTGTCACTAGTGGGGTTCCACAGGGCTCCATCCTTGGCCCTGTGTTCTTCATCATCTTCATTAAGGGCTAAGCAAGCTTGTTGATGGTACTAAATTGGGAGGGACTCTTGATTCTCTGCAAGGCAGACAGGCTCTCAAGAGAGATTCTGATAAATTAGAGATGGTCAATCACCAACCACGTGAGATTCAACAAGAGCAAGTGCTGGATTCTGCACCTGGGATGAGACAGCCCTGGATGTATGGACAGACTGGGGAATGAGAGGAGGAAAGGAGCCTCTTGGAAAGGGACCTTGGGGTCCTGCTCAATGGCAACTTGAACATGAGCCAGCAGTGCCCTGGCAGCCAGGAGGGCCAACCCTGTCCTGGGGGCATCAGGCACAGCATCACAGCTGGGCAAGGGAGGGGATTGTCCTGCTCTGCTCTGCACTGGGGCAGCCTCAGCTCAAGTGCTGGGGGCAGCTTTGGGTGCCGCAATATAAAAAAGACATTAAGCTGTTAGGGAGGGTCCAAAGGAGGGCTCTGAAGGTGGTGAAAGGCCTTAAGGGAAAGCCATATTGGTGCTGGAATGATTTTTTCCTTTTCTTTTGTATACATTTTACCAGGTCTATGTATCCACAAGCATTAGCATGCATACTTGTAACTCTTCACTTAGTTTACTGCTTAGTGTTTTGTAAGTGTCCTGCAGGCCCTGAGACAAAACACCCCAGATCTGCAGAGCCAGGGAGACCAAACATCCTACTGTCTTAGAAAGCCAAAGTCCCCTTGAAGGACAGATTCTCTAAACTAGTTAGCCCACCCCAGCCCCTTATTGGGCCCCCTTGTTAGATATGCTGATGTGCAAGGTCTGTAACTTGTGTACGTGATTGACGGGGTATGTGCATTGCCACGCTGTCATCTGGGTGAAGTGATGCACCCAACAGGATCCAAATTAAAATACCCAGGTAACGACCCCCAACCCTCTAACCATGTCTAGCTTCATTTTCCTAACACCAGAAATAAAGCATCAATATGAGCAGCAGCTGAGGTCCCGTGGTCTGTTCAGCCTGGAGGAGACTGAAGGGAGACCTCGTTGTGTCTTCAACATCCTCACAAGGGGAAGAGGAGGGGCAGGCACTGATCTCTCTCAAGATCAGAGACAGGACCTGAGGGAATGGTCTGAAGCTGTGTCAGGGAGGTTTAGGTTGGATATCAGGAAAAGGTTCTTCACCCAGGGGGTGTTTGGGCACTGGAGCAGCTCCCCAGGGAAGTGGTCAGAGCACCAGCCTGACAGAGTTCGAGAAGCATTTGGGCAATACTCTCAGGCACAGGGTGTGATTTCTGGGGTGTGCTCTGCAGGGCCAGGAGTTGGACTTTGGTGATTCCTGTGGGTCCCTTCCAACTCAGGTTGTTCTGTGATGTATTTTACATTCTGTTAATTATCAGGGCAGATGAATCCCATGCAGCAGCCTGAGGGTGTTTCACAGTTGCCGAGTTTCAGGAGGTTTTGAATGTTGGCTGTAGAGGCAGTTACCAATGATATTTTTGCTGGTTTTTAAGATTTCAGAGGCATGTTAGGGACTTGTCAAGCTTGGGCTCAATTTTGTAAGAATTGTTTTCTTGTATAGGGTCTTTGGATCATACCAGTAAGGTATCTTTAGGTAGTATGTGTTCTCCTCTGTATGAAGCAAAGACTTCTAAACCATCAGACTAAGTCTACATCTCTATACTTCTGCCTTTAAATCTGAATTGTTTCTTTTAATTCTGCTCATAGAAAAAAAAAATCCATAGCTATACCTTGATACTGGCTTGCATTCACTGTTCTTAATCAGGATGAAAATGCGTTACGGACCACTAAATTTTTTGACAGTTGGTTTATATCAGTTTCTTATCCTTTTTCTCCACTTGGAACCAGCACACTGAAGTGGAATGTTGAGTGTGCTAACAACAGGCCTGTCTCACATTTCGTGTGATTGCTGACAGTTGTATTGGCTTCAGGCAAAGGCCTGACTATGAGCAGCAGCTCAGTTCAAATGCAGAGATTTCTTACTATAATGCTGTCTGTAACACCTAGTACCTAAGGGTTCAGTAAAATGCTCATACACTACATTTAAAGAATTGTTGAAGAAGACATGAAGGAGTTTTTATTTCTGTTTTAGTTCTATTTTTTTTCAGTGCCCATACTGCAGTGCATAATACTCATATAAAATATAAATGATAGAAATTTCTGCCTTTTAAAAAAATATTATTAAACTATGTGACTCATGCAAAACTTCATGTTTTTCACTTGCTGAACATTTTTAGCTTCCTAACTATTATTTGTGATGTCACTGATGATTTTATATACACTTAAAAAAAATAACGTGTCTTAAACACTGCAGTGCCTGAGCAGGAGTTAACAAACCAATCCTATTCAGCATTTAAATGTGTTCTCACCTGTTTTATAGCTACAATAATGCTGCCTTTAAGCTGAAAGTATTAGATCATTGCTACCAATTATGTTAAAGCCTATTTTAACCTTTGTCTCTAAAAGACATAAAAATGTTTGATAGCTAGAAACAGCCACAGTATACAAAATAGATTAATGATGAGGTATTTAATTACACTGTGCTTTAAACGCTCTTCCTGTAAAACAGTCAAGGTATATATATGCACTTAGTTTGGAGAAGAATGTTTCACATTACCCTAGGAAATGCAAAATAAAGTAGGTCTGATGGGCTACTATGAATATCTCCTGAAGTGATAGTGTCCCATCAAACCAAGTGCTGACCTGTACCATTATTTGTTGGGATTATACAAAGAACAGTGCTGAAATGGCCTCTTAGACACCTTTGTTTTAATTGAATTTGCAGCAGAAATACATTACAGTATTGGCAGCAAACATACATCTTCCTGTGGGAAGCACTAAGATTTTTTTTTAAGTATTTCCCATCGCCTGGCAGGAATTATGGTGGAGGCAGAGCCCAGTAAGTGGGAAGTTCCTGTATGAGTATTTTGGACTCCTTCATTTTAACTAAAAGTAATGTTTAGTTTGCAGGGAATATAAGTTACAAACTGTCATCAGGTAGTTTTACAATTGCTTTAAGAAATGGAGAATTGCCCACATCCCAGTTTCAGAAAAAGGCATGAAACTTGTCTGAATTGCAGTGGGACCTTCCATCTCAGGATCCTGCACATCTTCCCTGTGTTGATCATCATTTCTCTAGTGGGTCCTCTTGCGTCTTTTCCTCTCTCCCCATTTCTCTCCTAGCTTGATTTTATGTGGAGAAAGAATGGGTTGAAGAATCTTAGTCCATTTCACATTTTGCAAGGCTTCAGGAGGATACACAAGATGCTTTGGGCAGTGGGGCTGAACGCCTTTGGGGCACTTTTTTGCTCTGGCTTCAAATCTGGAAACATGGAGAAGCATCTTTCCCTACTCAGTTTCTCCTTTGAAGCTGTGGCAGTGACTTTAAAGCGGTCCCTGAACCAGATTATAGATGTGTGCCCTCTCTGCTGCTAAGCCCATGCTGTGCCTAGCTGGATGATAAATTAGTTTTAAGCATCCCTGAGGTGCCACTGGCCCGTGGTGCTGCAGAACAAGCTGTGCCTGCTGGTGGATGAACCAGGCTTTCACCCTGCTGAAATGCTGGGCCAAACTCCTGCAGCCAGAATGGATTCACAGGCAGAGCATATTTTCAGAGCCTGGAGATACAAATGGGACTGTGACCTGTGTCTTGGGGTGGTGTCACATTCATTATCCCAAACAGTACTTCAGGGCTGTTGCTGCTTCAGCTAGTGGAGGGAGATAGGGATTTTGACAGTGGGCCATCTGCACAGCATACTCAAAAGGCAGAGTTTAAGCAATTTTGCTAAATTAGGCTTTTGTTTGCATCGCCTTGACACAGTTGTGTTCTCCCTTTTCTGCTGTAGGGATGCCCTTCAGCAGGGAACAGACTGGCTGGAGCTGTTCTGCCTCTGTGAGGCAGGACACAGCCTGTGTGCTCAATTCCAACATTTGCTACCAGCTAAAAGAGTTCAGGGACCTCTTGTTTTGCAGTAGCAGTCAAAGTCTGTTTTTCAAAGGGTCCTTTTACAAAGCAGCTGTTTTTACTGTACAAATATTTATTTTAATGCAGATGGGAGGCCCAAGGGGATGGTACCAAATGCTTGGTCTCCGTGCACATATTGTGAAATGAAGGATTGTGGGCAGTGTGGGTGTCCAAGGTTTTCTGGCTGCAGTTTCAGGAAACACCTTAAGAATGGCAAATGAACTGTTAAAATAATAAAAATAAGCTCTAAATAAAGCCCTAAACTCCAAACTTAAAGCAATGTGACCAAACATCAAGATGGGAGGAGTTTCTTCAACAACTAGCCTCCAGAAAATTTGAAAATTTGTCCCATCAAACTCTATAAAGGAGACAAATCATGTGGGAGAGACAAGTGCTGAGATAGTATTTAGTGGCCAAATTCCTTGAGTTTTATGGAAGAAGACAGTTTCTGTACTGAGCAGCCAGTATTATTGCCTCTGCCTTATCAGCAGGGATCAATTGATGAAAGGGGGAAGATAAACATCTTCTGGGAAAAGCTTAATTTCTCAAGATCTGCCTCAGGCTTGCTTTCTTTAGTTAGTGATGAAGTTCAGGTATTACCTATAAAGACTGAAGTGTCAGAATACAAGTTAGAACAAACTGCTGAGGCACAGAGCAATGTGCTGCCAGATTTTAAGTGAATGTTCGCATGTGAAAGGGCTGTGATGGTTGCAAGAATGCAGCTCCTAACTAAGGAAAGCCTGAAGGAATGGGATTTGGATGAGGATTTTAAGAAAGTTTGCAGCTTTGTGTGGAAAGGAAACCAACTTAACGAGTCAGTTTGTTGTATGGGTATGAGGACTGCCTGGAAAGTACTTGAGGAAGGCAGTAACAGAAATGGGGCACAATTTGAGCAGCACAGGTTTTAGTTTTCAGCCTGGGAGTGTGGCTTTACCCTCCTAGAAGCCAGGAGCTCTCTCATCAGAATGATGGGGGCAGAAGGATCTAACTGTGTCAGGTAAACACGTGAAGCACTGGTGAAGCAGCCCTGGAAACAGGCTGTGTGGCTGTAACATACTTCCAGATGGGTGTTTCCATCAGGGAGAAGAGTGGTTTTACTACCCTCTGTAATACCTGCAGATTCTCACCTGGTCTGCCCTGGTCTGCTTCCCTGTGCTTTCAGAAGCTGGATTCAACCTACAGACTCAAGGAGCCCTGAAAATGAGAAAAAGCACAGAATGTGAATTCTGGCTTCTGAAAAACTGAGGAAGTGAGAAATGTGGAGAAAAAAACTGAAGGACAGCAAAAGAACAGGTGGGCCTAAGCTGCTCATATGTACTTTTAAGATGGCTGCTGGGACCTGGAAAGGTGCAGACAAGATTTACCTTCTCTCTGAGCTGCAAAGGTGCTTTGTGCCTGCACAAAACACGCAGTTAACTCTGTCTTAGGCATCGTACCTGCATCTGTGCCTTGGATGCTCACAGAAAATGTGCTAGCAAAAGGTTTCAGAGGACTTCTGAAATGTCTCACACAAGGTTAGTAGGAAAAAATTAAACTGTAGTGAGTGAAGAATAAAGGAATAATATTAATCTAAAATTAATTAGGAAACAGAAGGTCAAACAGAGGATTAAATGATCACATCTCATCACAAATAGCTCACAGGGGGTGATCTCCCCATACATTTGTGATTCGGGGAGGAGATAACTGAGAAGCAAGATGAGAAAATTTGCAAATCACAGTTACAACTGGAGAGAAACCCCAAGAGATGTGTTTGCTGCCACATGGCCATTCACGTAGCTCATTTCAAGTCCTTCTGCCCGTCAGAATCAAGATGTGCAAAGTGACTCTATTTGGTTTGCATGGCATGGGTTTGATCTCAGGGGTAGCTTTTGTGAGAAGCTGCTAGAAGCTTCCCCCATATCCAGCAGAGCCAATGCCAGGAGGGGCAGGAGGTGCTCCAAGCACCAGACCAGAGATTCCTCTGCAGCCCCTGGTGCAGCCCATGGATGTCCTTGGGGAAGCAGAGAATTCTCCTGCAGCCAATGTAGGAGCCCACACAAGAGCAGAGGGATACCCAAAAGGGGCTGTGATCCTGTGAGAAGTCCATTCTGAGCACAGTTCTGGCAGGACCTGGGGTTCTGTGCAGAGAGGAGCTCACTCTGGAGCAGGTTTGCTAGCAGGACTTGTTACACTGTGGGGACACACACTGGAGCAGTTCTTGAAGGTCTGCAGCCCATGGGAAGTTCTCACGTTGGAGAAGTTCACAGAGGACTTTCTTCTATGAGAGGATCCCACAGTGGATCAGGGGAACAGTGCGAGTCCTTCCTCTGAGGGACAAGAAGTGGCAGAGACAACAAGAGATGGACAGACCAGCCCCCATTCTCCATTCATCATTGCCACTGAGGTGGGGGAGATAGAGAATTCAAGGACGAAGTTAAGCCCAGGAAGAAGGGAAGAGTGAGGGAAAGGTGTTCTGAGACCTGGGGTTTGTTTCTCATTATGCTACTCTATGATAAGTTAAATAAAATTTCCCTAACTTGAGTCTGTTTTGCCCATGACAGTAATTGGTGAGTGATCACTGTCCTTATCTTGGCCCACAAGCCTTTCATTCTATTTTCTCTCCCCTGTCCAGCTGAGGGAAGTGAATCGAGTGGCTTTGGTGGGCAACTGGTGTCCAGTCAGGGTCAGCCCACCATATTGATGTATCACTGAAGCAGAAAATTTAATCAATATCCATACCTTGTAGTGCCATAAGTTTGTGGTATCAGTGCAGATGGAAACCTACGGTTCACAGAAAACTTCAATCTGATGTAGAGAGATATGTGTAAAGCCAAATATAGAAAAATATATAGAAAAAATTATGTATGCAGAGGTAGGAATTGCACAATGAGTAGATTCGTAATGCAAGAAAGGTTATTCCAAAGCAGGTGAGAATTTGGAGAAGGCACATAAGATCTTATATCAAAGATATTAAAATTTTTGGCACTGTGTCCTTAGAAAGGAAAGGGTAATTGTAGATATTATTAAATTATGTGAAGTAGTGGCCCAGAAAAAGGAACACAGAAGATACTTTTCTCCTACTCCTTATGACAAAGTTCAGTCAAATTTCAGTAAAATTGAAGAGTGGCAAAACTGAGCAATGAAACAGAAATTCTTGTTTTTCTCACAGTGCCTAATTAGGTTTAGAGTCCAAGCTGTAGGTCTTGGCAGAAACTAAAACTTACCAAAATTTTCAAAAGGTTTTAGCATACTGTGAGTACATACTGCTGTTTCTGGAAGGTAAACTAAGACTGAGTCTAAACCAGCTTCTATTATATGAATTTTTACCCAGTGGGGAAAGGTTGTCAGGCATTGTGAGCTCCTGGTATCCAGCAGTTTGTTTCTGTGTGGGCAAGCTGTCCTAACTCCTGAAATGGGATAGCTGCCTGTTGGGAGCTATCCCTGACCCAGCTGCCAAATCACACAGGGCTTTTGCTTGGGAAAAATTCATGTTGGGGTGGGCCAGGTTCCATCACACAGTTGTTCAGACCCAGACTTGTTCCTGTGCTTGGGAACCATCCTGGGCATGTTGGAATCTTTTGGGGTGCCATTTGTGTGGGCTTAAACCAAGCATCTCCTGGAGACTGTAAGAGCTGCTGAGCAGGCTATGTCAGACTGTGTCTGACTGGTAGAAAATAGGAGATCTGTCTGATGGCTTTTGAATTTCCCTTTGAGGTGTCTGGTTAAGACCACTGTAAGAGAGAGATAAATTGACAGATAACATGCATGACTGTGACATTTTTCCTGCATGATCTAAATTTCCTTTTTTTTTTTTCTTTAGGGAAATGGGGTTTTTTTGCCAGCTTATCCAAAAGCAAGTTGTGCAAATAATAAATGCACTGTTAAATTCACACTTAGCAGCTATTCTGTTCTCCACTTCCCCAAACAGTGGTACCCCATTTTGAAAATCTCATCTGATGCATGATAAGTCAAAATATAACTGGGCAACTGTGACTTCTCTGCTGTCTGCTCTGGAATGATAGCATAATCTATTTCCTATATTCATGCCTTTAATTTCCATTTTATTGCTATAATCTCACCCAATTTTTTTTTTTTTTGCTTTCTTAGTGCACAAATTATGAAGATGGCCTTGCCTATTCATCAGGAGTGTCTAAAGTGCATGCAGTGTGTGATACACAATCCTGTCTTGTTGTTTGGTCTAGTTAATGCTGCAGCCATAACTACACATAAAAAATGGGAGGGCTGCCTGATGACAACTTGGTGTAAATCATGGCATCCTCTGGGCCAAGTGGAAGCAGGAGCCCTAGCAGACCTGAAGCTTAAAAAAAAAAAAAATAAATAAAAAAGAGGGGTAAGCAATGCTTTTAAAGCATTTCTAAACCTGTAAAAAACAGAGTTCTTCAGTTTGTTGTACAGGTTTGAATGAACATATGAGCCTTTTCCTGGGATATAGAAACAATGGCATCACCATCTACATTGAAATGTCATCATGGGAGGGCCAAATAACCACAAGATTTGTTCATAAAGGAATGCTCAAATTAGGGTCCCTCTTCCTTCCCTTTCCACATTCTAGGAAAAGCAATTTAATGCTGCTCAAATACCATAAGAGCATAAATCAGCCTGCTTTTGCTTAAATTGCTGGAGCCGATAAAAAAGTATATTCAGTAGTTAATAAATAAGGCAACTGGATAGAGTTTGAGAGTCAGGCTTTTTTTTTCTGGCAACAGGCATATATCAGTTCCAGACTCAACTCAAGCATGCACATCTGGATGGGAAGGAAAAATCACATTTATGTATGGGAGATTCAACTCTAATTTTCACCTGTATAAACCAATGTGAAGTGTGAAGAGAATGACATGATAAAATTGATGTACTACCGAAGTGATAAATCCAATATCTGGAAAGATGTTTTCCTTCCCTGCTTTCTTCTGAACCGTAGAAATTGGTTTTCAGCTCTTCACCCGAGAACAGCAGAGGAGGATTTATCACATGGGGTTCTTTTTTTCTTTAGAAGTATTTTGTGTTGCTCTAAAAGTACTAATCACCACTGTATTGATTTCTGTATCAAAAGGGAATATTAGTTAAAGACCAGGAGTTTTCTTGGCTTTGGTCGCTGATGGTTACTGGAATTCATATATGCATTTTTGCTATGGTTTCCAGAGGGTAATTTGTCTGATCTGGCCATGGGAGACAGGCAGTGGAGTTGCTGCCATCATCAGAAGCCTGTGGGGAGCCCCTGTGGTGGTCTTGGTGCCATGGAGGGGCTGTGGGCTCAGTGTGCTGCTCCTGGCCGTGCCCAGCTCCAGTGAGGAGCACCAATATTTTGGCCATGGCCCTATGGGGCTGTCACACCTCAGGCTGGCTGTGGGCAGAGGTATCTGAACAGCTTTGCAATCAGCATCTTTAGGAGGATTTATGTGATGTCACTGTTTCTAAGCACGGCACAAAGGCACAAGGTCCTAGGCTACAAAAGAAATATTTTATCTGCAGACATTAATCTGATAAATGCTGACACGGACCCATAAAGGGATGGAGGAGAAATCAATGTAACCCTAAATTAATTTGAATTGTTGGGGTTTTTTTCCTCTTCCTTTTTCAAGACTAGGGTAGCTTTGTGATTCATTGATCAAGAGCTGAGAAAGTTTCTTTCCAGGCTTACAAAATTAAATTTCATGCAGCTTTTGACCTGGATTAGTGGTGGACAGAGAAATATATAGGCTGATCCAAATTATTTCTTAGCTGTCACCACTGGCCTGGTCCATCCCTCCACTGCTGGCATGTGCTGCTGTTTGTGGGTGGCAGCTGCACAGAAGCTTGCTGGAAAAGGAGTCATAGATGGCAACAGAAAGCAATTGTAAACAAAAACATTCAAAAAGCCAGCAGAAGTTTCAGGCATGTTTAAAAATACATTGTAAAGAATATTGCAAAGACCATTTTAGAGATACAGTTACCTTCAAGATGACTTTCCTTCTAATTGAGTTTAGACCCCCACTGGTTAAATGACTTTATCTGCATGGTTAAATTTACTTTTTTTTTTTTTCCAGATAACAATTTATGAACACTGCTCCTGTTACAAGCCCTGAAGTACAATTCACATTGACGATAAAACCTTTAACAATTGCTAAAACAGTTAACCAGCACACTAGAACATTCTCCATCACAGATCTAGCCTTAGGAAGTTAACTAACAAACGTGTTATTAACCACTGATAGGAGCTGTTTGGAAGAGATCATTGCTTAATTAATCTTTGTACTGAGCTAGTAAGAGTGTTAAATTGGCCTCTCTGTTGAAGGGGTTGTTAATACAGATTGCAAGTTCCCTCAGGGGGAAATCTGAGGCCAATATGACATTAAAGTTAGCCATCCAACAAAGAAGATATTTTAGGCATTAAAAATAACAAAGCCAAACATCTCCATTAATAATGCTGAAGGATTCAGTGGCTGTGTATGTATGACTGTGTGTACGTGCGTGCATGAATTACTGTGCTCTTTCGTCTTCTGGTAACAAAGCTTTGTCAAAAATCTTGTTTAGATTCAGTGTTTTTCATTGCTGTTCTGTTGTGGCATAAATTACACTTGTCACACTTATCTGTAGGAGGCAGGTTCCACTGATCAGGAAGGCAGAATCCGATGCAAACCCTAATGTCATCTGCTTATCCTAAAAAGACAAACAAGATCAAAAATCTCTTCATGTTAATGAGCTGGATAAACCTTCTGCTTGATACAATTTGATGTCACAGCAAAAGGCAGTGTGACCAGATTGCCTTTGTGCTTCACAGCATTTTTAGCAGTGAGTGCTCAGGTTTTAGCCATGGAGCAAGGTGCCCATTCTTAAACATTTGTTTTGGAAGGCATTATAATTCCCTGCACGAGAAGTTACCTACTGCTTTGAGCTCCCTTTTAACACACACATTACTTCTTTTGGGAGAAAAGAAAGATTCCATAGAAAGAAAGGTTGGAAAGGAATAATTTGTCCTTGAATGTCTGGTGTTAGTATTTCAGAAAGAATATCGGTCTGTCACCAGAGTGACTCCCCCAGCAGTCCCTGTCCCTCGTGAGACCAAATTCCATCCTTACACCCAGCTCAGAGGTGTTGACTCTCTACGTGCCTGCATCCCATGATCTGAATATCACGCTCAATGTGGGATTGAATTTGTTTTGTATGAAGCGACCTCAAAAAGGGCTGGGCAGAGAATTTATATTTATGAAAGTGGCAATATGACAAAAATGCATTCATGCATACCCGTATTTTTGATGTTTGGGTTTTATCTTGCCTGAATTCTTGCTGGCTTCGTGTTTAATACACTGCACACACTCCCTTGGCAAAGCCTGGGCGTGTCTAGACGAGATGAAATCCGTGTGTGCCTGACTCCTCTGTGACCAGCCTTTGACATCTCACAGGTTTCTTTCATGGTCTTTTGCTAAGCACACTGGAATACTGATAAGAGTCTTGCACTTAGGGAATGTGGTCATGGCACAGATCATCGCTTAGTGGTCTGTGGACTGGTTTCTCTATGCTGTCTATGTTGCCTCTAATGCATCACATTGAAGCACCAAGGCAAAACCTTCTTGATTAGCAAACCCTTGGAGACCTCTAAATATTCCCTCACTTCATTACTACTGCAAAATGATCAATATGCCTCACCAAAATTAACTGTACATTGGACATCTCCCTTGCCTGATTACTGTGCATAGTTTATTCCTCAAGGATAATGGAGGTTTGCTCCCAGCCAACATGTTATCCTGCCTGTAGGCACAGCTCCAGAGGCTCTCTGTGCCTGTGGTCTTTTTGGGAATGGGCCTTACCTGCTAAACAAAAATAGTCTGTACATGTGCATGTGATTTCTGTTCAGTCAGTATGAGCTGAAATTCATAAATGGTGAGAGATTAGAATAATACACCCCTGTGCTTTTTTAAACATCAGGATGAGGGCTGTAATAACTCACTCCTGACTGTCTACAGCACATATTCACAAACCAGAGATTTTTTCTACCCCTCATTTCATGCTGACCTTTTAATGTAGTAACCGAAGCTAATCTTACGCATACAACATCATATTGGCTGCAGTGCAAACATTGGTTTTCTTACATATAATTAATATTACTCTAGTCAGACATTTTCTCATTTATTATTTCCAGTTGCTTCATGGTTATTAAACAGCCACATTTCAAGTGTGGACAAGTGTCCATGACGATATACAGAGGTCTGTTAAGTGGAAAACTTAGAGGTGCCTTTGTATTACTCAGACCCCCAGGGAATATTGCTGTGGTCATGCTGTCTTCAAAGATGTATTTGACCTATCCTTGGTAAGCACTGCAAAAGGTTAGAATAAATATGCATGTTTTCTATGCTTATTAAGCAAAACTCTAGACATTAAGAGAACATGAGAGAAGTTTCCACTGGTCTCCCAGCTAACACAGTAAATTGCTCATGCTGGATGCGCCTGCCTGCCTCAGCTCTGCTCCACTCATCCATGCTGCTGTCTTTCCATACAGGCATTCACAGAAATCCATTTGCATGGAAATACAGCTCACTGGTTAAGCCTTTGCATTGTAAATCCAGCTTTAATACTATCAGCAGTGCTGCTCCCTGCTGCGCATCAAAGTCCAGTGTTTCCTGCTGTGCGTCAAGGTCCAGTAAGCCACTCCTTCATGTTGATGGGTTGTGGACCCATTCCATGTCCTGTGTCTTCTAGGCTCTTGCTTTCTGTTGCCCCTTCTTCCATGAGCAATACCAGGTCCTTCCTTCTGCACCAGCGGCCAGCTGAGCTGCTGTAGTAAGTTTGGAACCTTCTATACCCAAACTCACAAACTTGTCCTTGTGTTGTCCTCAGTAAAATCTTGTGAATGTTCTTCTTGCAGGATTGTTTCTGTACAAAGAGTTAGATCCCAGGTGAATGTGAGCTTCAGTGTGGAGGTCTGAGAGTGAAAACCTCATCCCCTCCCAGCTCACCACCACGTCCTAGCCTGTGATCCCAACCTCTATTAGCTGGGTCTCAATGGTGGCAGTGCTTGGGAAGAGAGGAAATATGAAAAGGAAAAGCAAGTGACGAGAGTACGAACAAATGTCTGATAAAAGAAGTGCGAGAGTTAGAGAATTACAGAGCAGGTATTGTTAAATTTCTATCCACCAGGGAGTAAAAATCTACAAAGAGAAAAATCATCTGCTTTCCAGGACAGACCTAGCTCCTAACAAAGTCATATTGTATTGAGGGAATTGTCTTTCACATGATTCTTTTTAAGTGAAAAAATGCCATGTCTTTTTACTGATAAAAATCTGTAAACCCTGATCAGGTATCCAGCTAAGAATAAACTTCAACTCCAGTAGTCCTGTTCATCCAGGACAGGTTTCCCCCTTCCCCTCTTTGCTGTCAGACCATGATATTTCATTTTCTCCGTTGCTCAGGATGCTCTTTTGTTTCCAACCACAGCCCAAGCACTGCAGCAGTGGTCCCCTGCTCCCTTTCCCATCTCCTGTTTGGGTATATTCCCACTACTGCTGTGACCTTCAGAGCTGATAGATGAAGCATCCCTGCCGAATCCCCTGGCACTGAGAATGAGACTGGGCAATAAAATAAGGAATTATCAGGCATTTACATTCTGAAGTTAATGATGAGGAGTGTGAGCCTTCTGAACATCTGTTTCCCCTGTTTTCAAGGGGGCCTTCAATTTACACCTGGTTCTCACCATCATGGCTGTTGCCTTCAGCCATCAGTCAGCAGTGCCCCATATGCCCTGGGAAGAGTTGTGGAATGAACTCCCTCTAAATTGTGGTACATCTCAGTTTTGGTGGGATGATTGTAACAGCCATGAGCTCAGGAAACAGCTGGAGACCCCTGTAGGGATGATGAGAGAAACACAGGGAGAGCCGTGCTGCCCTCAGGTCTGGAGCTGGATTCAGGGCTGCACAAATAGGAAAATGTTCTCCAAGTGGATGTGGTCCCTTCCCGAGGGCACCACTGTCCTGTCTCCTCTGCTATGTCCTAGGCTGGCAACTGTCACCCAGGGAAGAACAAACATCTGACCCGAGGGTGAGAGAAAGGACAGAAACTTCAGAAATTTCAATTTCCAGAGAAAAAAGGAATGAGAGGGAAAATATAGTAGGACAAAAACCACAAGACTGAGCGTGTATGGAAAAAAAGAAGTAAGGAGAGATGGATGAAGGGAAACTCTGGGTAATGGCCACTGTTTGGAAATAAGTCTTGATGGGCTTAGGGGTAGAATGCTGTTCCTCAGAAAAGAACAGGCAAGGCTGAAGCTACCAAAGAGCAGCCATCTCCTGATCCCGTGAGTGAAGAGGGCAAATGGAGAGCCCTGGCACATGGTCAGGGTGCCAGAGTAAAATGTAGAACGGACTCTTTGTGGAACAAAATGCCTGAGTGGGTTACAAAGACAAATATAATAACAAATCTTCCTGGTGCCCCTGCCTTTGACTTTCAAGGCCTTATAAGAGTGCACATTGTCCAGCTGTTACACCCCTCCCTGCTTTAGTGGCACTGGAAGTACCCTTCCCCTCCCAGAGTCCCTCATATTATTGCCTTCAATAACCTCATGAAGGGTAATGAAGCGTTTTAAGTTTTGTGTTAAGCTGGCTGGTGTGGTGGGGGTGGGAAAAGGAGGCCTTGGGACATTGGATCAATTTTGAGATGCCTTTGGGCAGCGGCCTGGGGTGGGAATGGGGCATCCCAAAGCTCACCCTGGGGTCAGGGTGCTGCTGCAGCAGTTTCAGCTGAGAGCCCCCCATTTCCCCCTCAGTGCCAGCTCTTCATCCTTTCCCAAAGTCAAGGTGACTTTGAGCATTCCCTCATCAGAAGAGTTCCCCTATGCCAAAATCTAAGCACAACAAGAGCTGGGAGAAGCTTTTAAAACCTGATGCCAAAAGTGACTTTTGTTATCTGTCACGCTGCTTGCAGTCATCCAAAGGCTGCGATGCTGGCGCAGTCCCGAGATCGGATCTGTGACAGCTGGATTCAGGGTGGAGGTGTGGGAAGCCTCTGTAGTTTACCAAATAACAGGGAGAGACAGGAAAATCAACATGTCACACAGTGACTGCTGGCAGTCTAGTGGATTTAAGCAGCTCCACATTTTTTAGCATTTGTGTTGAATTTGCTTGGCTTTTTAAAACAGACCTTCAGGCTTGCAGCCATTTTCAGACTAAATGCCCCACACCACTCTGTCCTCCCCATCCTATGCTGAGAGGCTTTTTTGACCCGCACAGACTGATGAGGATTTGCTTCCAAAATGGTGCCTCCAACATCCGACAGAGCATCATAATAAAATGTTTTTCTTTTTCAGGGCTGTTTCCCTTTTAATCAAGGTAACCAAGAAACCCCAATTTGCACCCCGAAATACTGATTGCATTAAGTAGCTAAGTCCATCAAGTTCCCAGTGACACTTTCTGTCTGTGAGTTTCAGATAAAGATGGGGAACTAAAGTAGCTTAGTGGATTAAAGGAATTGCCTTTCCCACCTAGACACCTCAGCTGGAATCCGATTTTGGCGCTCAAGTGTGATTGCTCATTTCCTTCAGGGGAGGGAGGTGGCGACAGACCTCCTAAATTTGCATGGTCATCTGGCAACCCAGAGGTGGCAGTCACTGAGCCTGGGGCCATTGGCTCCCTGCAGGTTGTTCCCCTTCAAAACGATCTCCCATAGATGGGATTTCCCCACCGCTAAAAATTTAGTCCCCTTTGGCATGAAATAACTACCCCTCACAGCAATGTGGAGAAGCTTTTCCCAGTACGGAATACACTGTGACAAATTCTGCCCAATTCCTGACCATGGAGAGTGGCATTCAGACAGAGGAGCTGCTAAATGGTTAACCTTCCCATTAGACCAGGGAGCAGCTATGGCTGTGAAAGCACCAGCAATTTACCTTCCATTAAGATGCTGCAGCTTCTCCTCTATTTGAAGGCTGCAAGAAATTGTTTTCTAAATAATAAGACTTTCTCAGTAAAAAAATATCATAGGTAATGGAAAGATTAAAACAGGGGTTGAGACACCACCAATCTATATATTCAATCAATGTCAAATGCTTTATGCAGTTGTTCTCTGCTTCCTGATACGTGTTACTAGGACCATATCAGAAAGCTCAGGAGAATTTCCAGGAATTGCTGCTATTTTAACTTTCTTTTTTTATTATTAATTTTAGAAGAGCTTTGAGGTCCAGAACAGAGTAATTGAAAGTTGTCCAAATGACTGAGATCAGTGGAAAATCTTGCAGAGGACCCACGACTTTTGGTTTACAGTCCTAGGGCCACTTACACAGGAGCAACACAGCTCTCAGGGCTGTTCCTTTCACTCCCAGCGTGGCTGTAATAAAAGTGAACTTTCTTAAAGGATCTGTTTGTTTCTGTGTGCAGCTGAGGCCCCTCATTCCTTATATACCAACACACACCCCAGAGCCCCTGCTAAAATGTGTCCTGAAGAGTTATCTCTTAATTGTTGTGTTCTCCAAGGTGGAACATCACAATTTTGTCTGGTAACAGCACACTGCAGAAACAGCACGGTAACATCTGCTAACATCTTCACAAGCAGAAAATTTCTCCAAGATTCTGATTAGGAAAAACAGAAGCACTCAAGCTGAATCTGAACAGTCAATATCCTGTATTTTCCAACTTCTTTTTTTCCCACATACTATCTTGTCTGTGAGAGCACCAAGAAGAGGAAACCACATCTTACCTCTGCAAACAGAAGCTGATCCCACGCTGCTGGTTGAGGCACAAGTGAAACACAGTGTTTTACAGGAATGATGCATCCACATGGCAGAGGAGAGAGATAGAAATACCACTTAATGTCGGGTTAATCCAGCATGATTTAATAACAAGGCACAAAGGAACATAGTTGTCATTTACCATCAGATTTAAAACGCTTTGTGTGTGAGCTGCCCGTTTAAACCCTCTTAGCATGCTCTCTTGTTAGCATTTGCTGCACACCCCAGTTTTACTGCCCCTCTCTTCTGGGCTTTTCCTGACCCAAGTAGAAAAAGGCATTGAAATCTGCTGCGAGGGGGGTCCAATTCTCTCCTCTCTCAATATTTTCTGTAAGAGTCTAAAAGGCTGACCTTGACACAGGTCAGGGTGTCATTGCCTCTCCCCTTTGCAAGTGGTGTAACAGCCACTCCCTCTTGTGAGGATGCAGGAGGAAGCCTGCTCTGCAGCCCTAAACAAGGGAAAGGTTTTCCTTGGCACTGAGCTGAGCTTGCTCCTGGGTCCTATCTGCAGGTCTGATTCTAGGCAGCAGCCAGAGCTGATGGGGGTCTCTTTTCCCCATGGAATTAGGCACTTTTTTGTCTGTGCTGATGTTTTTTGAAGTTTCTCAGTGAGAAACCCTTAGGTTACGAAACGGGAACATTTGGGAGTTTCTTGGCAATCAAAAATTCTCAGAACATGAAAAATCATTAAAATAACCATATTCTTGAAAACACGTATTGAGTGCAAAAGCTGTTTTTCACTGGAAAACGTGAGGGACAATTTTCTTCTCCCATCTAGCAGACCTAGTCAAACGTAAGCCTTAGCTCCTCTCTTACCCTGTTTCATTTCCACTTATTTTGCCTCCTTCTCCCCAAATGCCCCTCTCCCTCCCTGCCAGTGATGGGGATGGTGCTGTGGTCAAAGGGTCAGTGCATGGTCAAAGGGTCAGCGCTCCCTGGCTCAGCCCCTGCAGAAGGCTCACAGCACCATTTCAGTGTCCTGGTTTTGTGGTGCTCTGGTGTCAGGGGAAAATGAACTAACAGATTCCCCATTTATTTCTGCCTTTAGGAAGCAGGGCAAGGCTGGAGCTGGAATTGGGAATAGAGCACTGAAATCAGGGAAACTTACAGGCCGTGCCCAGGCTTCTGCTGTAGGCAGCAATGGGTCACTCTACCCCTGTGTCCATCTGCAGAGGGACATTCTCAAACTCACTGTCCACCCACTCCCTCTGCCCTGTCCCCTGTCACATAAAAATCCCCAGGGTCCTCAGCTGAAATATCAATGTGCAATGACAGTATTACCAGGGTATGTGCATCTGCCTTGCTCAGACCTGGTTAATTAGGATCCCCTAGGTAAAGAAATTGCTATTTACCCCAGTCAGCCACCGAACACAATTTATTTAACTTACAAAATGCAAATATCCTGGTGGTCAGAGGGTTAAGAGGCAGCAGTGACTAAATACTTGCAAATTGATGTAGTGCCCTGAGGGCACCTCTGCCGGTAACAAAGTGCATCTCGAACAGATCTGACTGCTACAGCCGAGGAAAGTGGAGAGGAACTGTCCCAGGTTACCTGCAAATGGGACTGACACTCTAAAACAAATCAAGACCCATCAGGGCTCTGATTACATTAATCTCAAAGCCTTGGAAAACCATCTAGAAGGACTTTCTCCAGGAGAAATGAATTGATGGGATCACCAAACAGTGGAAAAATCAGACGTACAAGAAGCAAAAGCCATTTCAATTATTTTCTTTGCTCACCTTTCTCACAGTGGAAACCAGTAATACTAGCAACAGCTGCTAAGTGTGAATTAATTTGGGAGCAGTGTTCCTCCTTCTCCCCTTTCCTGGCCTTTGAGGCAGAGAAGTCCGTCTCACCATGGATATGGCCACACCCAGACAAGCCACGGGAGACAAGAAATCACCACTCCAGGACTGGTGGTAGAAGAACAGAACTATGATAGTGAAAAATGCAGAGGCTGGGAAAGGCTGGATTTCCTATGTGGCTTGAGGACACCCATGTGTGGTCTGGGTGTCCCTGCAGGTGATATTAGGGTGCCATGGTGCTTCCCACCCCTGCCTCACCCTGGAGCACCCAGACTCACCCTGTGCCGAATTGTGCCATAGGGATGTGACCATGGTGTCCCCAAGCCCACACCTCTGCCCTCCTGCTGAGGGCTTCAGCCCCACACAGGCTCAGCCAGGGACCAAAGAGCCAAGGGACACAGGGTGGCCAAGCCTCCTCCAGGGCTGTTTTGGAGGAACAAAAACGTGCTTATTTTCTTTGCTAAAAGGAAATGGATTTAGGAGCCAAGGTCACCAGAGGGGTGAGGTCCTCCCTCAGGACTTTGTGTTTGTGTGTTGGAACATCCCATCCTCAGCAGGCACAGCAGAAATGTTCAGATGATTACCAGAAAAGACAAGGTGGCAATCCTCAGGCTGCACAGTGAATCAGAGGCTGAATGATACTGGGATTTAAAAAAAAAAAATTTGGAAAAGAAATTCAAGGCAAAAAATTCCCAGTCTGGACTTTGAGACTGCAATTTGTCCCAACTCCTCCTTTCTTATGATGGGCCATGGCCCAGGATGCCTTGTTAGGTGTTCTCTGAGACAGGATGACTCCTCTTGAACTTAGATTCAAAGCCACTGTGCCAGGAAGGTGCTGCTTCATGCCTTATCTTCCAGCTCAGCTACTTTGCATTTCAGATGCAGAGGCATGGTTTACAACCTGATTCTAAAAAACAAAGGCTTGGCATCTATTTTTTATGCTTTGTTAAGTAGCTGTTTGGATTTTTATGATTCAGCCTATATTCATGGGGTTTTTGGTTGAGTGCAGCCATCCAACAGTAACATTAAATAAAAAAGTGGAGTCCCTTTATTGATTTGCTTTGGGTTAAAAACAAACATGTCATATATAATCGAGATGTACACTGCTTGTAGATAGTAGAGAAAACATTTATAAAGCCATTGAAAGAAATAATTAAACTGAATATATCACAGCCACCTTTCTGAATCGTTCAAACAGGGAAGTTTACACCTATAAAAGGCTGATACTCCTTCTGGCAAACTTTTAATACAATCATTTGGTTTGTACTTTGAATGCCAGGCATATTTTAACCCTGGAGATAAATGAATCTCAGTGGGATTGCTGAGTAATTAAGAAAAGTGTGTCTGATGGGCTTGCTTCATATGGAGAGGTGAAATAACACCGTGAGAGTCAACTGATCATTTGATACCTTTACATAAAAAAAACCCAGGCAAACTGTGAGGCGTGCCATTGTTATGCTGTGTGACAGGGATTGCTTTCAAACAAGTCCCGTTTTCACTGTTAGTTGTATCATGGTTTTTAAATTGCCATTTAAAATGTAAACCAGTGTGCATTCTGGAAGGAAATCTCCTGAGACCCCCTGAGCTGGAGCACGGTGGCCTCGAGGCCAGAGGTCAGGGCTCATCTGCTCACTGGGGCTTTCCTTGATTGAGGGCAACAGCTCAGTGGGAAAGTGGCAGTGGTGGAAGGGCTTGAGCAGGAGCAGTTTACTGTCCCCTGGCTAATTACTGGCAAGAGATCTGCAGGAGCTGTTTATTTTCTAGTAATAGGTCAGGACAAAGTGAGGATGGTCTTGGTAAGTTGCTTTAGGGTTTTGTGTTGAGCCATCTGGATGCTCAGTTTTGCATAGACTTCTGGTGAGGAATGTCAGACACCAGCTGAGCCCCCAAAGGAAGGAAATCAGGCTTTGAATCACTGCCCGAGTGTGGTGTGCTGTGAGGAGCAATGCACACAGTTTTAGTCCCGGTGCTTCTGCACACAAATCACACTGGGAAGGCTCCCTCAGCTGTCACTGCCAGCAGAGGGATGTTTTCACATCAAGACGTTTGACTCAGAGTAGTTGCTTTGCTGGATTCTGGGAATTTTCCCTCCAGCACAAAGCAGCAGGGCTTTATCCCAGGCCAGAAGCTTTCAGCCTTGGTCTCTGCTGGCTGCCCAAGGTCAGGCTCTGCTAACCCTTGGGACTTGGCTGTATCTCAGCCAGGAGTGCGTGGTGTCAGCTGGGATTTGCGCTGGCAATATTGCTCTTGGTTTCACTGCGTGTCCTCCAGCATGAACAGCTTTCCAGGAAGGAGGTGGCTGCATCCCCAGGGATGATAACTGATCTCGTTGTGAAAAACATTAGTTATTCTCTGGAAAACAGAGCCACCATCAAGACATTATACAATTAGGGCCGTTGCCTCTTAAAATTATTATTTTCCACTAAAAGATGCTGTTATTATTGGTGGAGAGGTGGCTGCAGGAGCAGTCCACTTGACAATTGTGTCTGAGAGCAGGGGACAGAGGCACCTGTTTATTGGCTATATAAATCAAATTAATTTAGTTAAATTTACAAACCCAGGAAGAAAAGCAATAAGGTCTGTCAAATGGCTGTGCCCCAAAACAGGCAACACTGTGAGTATTGAAACTGCTCTCCCCAGGGAAACCAAGAATGTGATGTGGCTGCAAGTATTCATTTGGTTGTTGTCATTTCCAGTGCTACATATTTTAAATTTACTTCAAGCACTGCTGAAAGCCTATAATGGTGAGGAATTACATGCCCAGAGGGACTCTGGGTGACATGCCCACCAGCACGAAGGGAAGTTGTGCTATCTTGCTCCATGAAAATAGTGAATTAAGGGTTTATAACCAAGGTTAATAACTCCAGATATATCTCCTTCTACCAGACAAGGAAAGTGAATTATTTATAGGCACATCTCTTACCCCCTAACTCTCACCTTCTGCCCCTCTCCCCTGCTTTATCAACGTCCATGGCTCCAGCCAGGTCTAAATCATGGCACAGCATCACTTTTCCACCTGGGATGCAAAGAGGTAATATTTGGTAAAATATTAGGCAAAAAGTCATATTTGGACAATCCTTCCCAGCATTTCTCACTGTGGTATTTGCCACATTACCCAAGGCCAGATGGGATGTGTGATGTGGATCCTGGACACTTCAGCCTGTGTCTGGCTTATGAGATGCTAATCCAGGGGCACAGGGAGACACAGTCCCTGCAGAACATAGCCCAGAGGGAGCTGGGTGGCTTTCACTGCCCTGGGCACTGGCAATGGCAGCCATGGGTCTGCTTCATTCAGCACAAGGGGATATTGAGCTGAAGGACAGCCCCAGAATTTGTTTTGGAGGGGATTGTAACAGAGAGGAGTTACCTCAGTTTTTCCCTCATGAGATTATCCTGAGTGGTAAATAAATAATTTAAGAGAAATTTTGCCATCAAGACACCTGTCTACAAATGCTCTGGTGTCATGGGAGCATCACATGTGACCACAGGAAGAGGATCTGGTCCTCCAGGTGAGGACCTTCCTCTTCAGCATCTTGTTTTGTGTACAGTTTCTGAGCAGATGAGTCTCTGCACCATCTCTGACTTCTGTGGGCTCAACCTAAGCTATCTGCAGGCTGGGAAAATGCCACCAGCTGCCAGGATGCCTTTGGTACTTGTGCAGATGTGAGAGGACACATTCCAAGCAAGCTGTTCCTGGGTGCAGCTCGTGCAGGCTGGGCTGGTGATACGCTGGGACATGGTAATCATCTTAACAGCACTTGGCACTGGATACTGCCTCTCATCCTCATTGCTCCCCAGCCTCTGTGCCATTAGCTAATTGAGCTTTGCAGCAGTGCCTCGGAAACACCAGCTTTGGCAGGCACATTTTTCAAATGACTAAATACAGATTTGGAAAGGCTACATGTGTGTCTTGGCCAGTGGTCATCTGTGGGATCTGTGAGCCTCTAGCTGACAGGAGCTGGTGAGATCCTCAGACAGTGAAGCCATCCCCTAGTCTCACCAGGACCACAGGGAAGACTGGTGTAATCTGTCCCAGAGACTCTCATCAAAGGGGGGTTGAAATTTAGAAAAGGGGTCTGAATTTAGACATTTTTCCAACCATTCACAGCCTGAATAATTTATTGTTCTTGTGACCCAGAAGAGCAGGGACTTCATTTTGTCTTGCTGTGTCCTTTGGATACAGCCCTCTAACTCTTTTCCTCCATGCCCTCCTCTTTGGAGGGGAGGTGCGAGCAGCAGTACCTGGTTTATCAGGGCTCCTTTGCAGCCCCAAAAAGCTTCTCACCCTTTGATATGAGCACAGGGAGTTTGTCTCCTTCCTGCTACGTGTCCGTCCTTTGCACGTCCCTGTGTGTGTGTCTCTGTGTCTGTTTTAAAGCAGTTGGGCTGGAAATAAAGGCCCACTGGGACTCTGGCAGGTTCCTAGGGAGGCCCCCAGCATCCTGATTACACACCAGAGCTGGAGCTGAGAACGCATTGAGGAGATTAAAAGGGTGTCAGCTGTGCTGCCGCCTGCCTGCGTTGCCGGCTGCCACTTCCTCCAGCTCAGCACAGCTCTGGGAGCAAAGAGAGAGGCCAGAGACATCCTCACAGGCAGGCTCCCAGCTGTGGAAAAGCTCCTCATCCCTTAAAACCTGCTCAGAGTCAAAGGCTGCCTCTGAACAAGCCGCTGCTCACGCTGTCGGCAGGAAAAGGAGCCTCCTCCATCCATCACTTCTGGCTCCAGGAGCTTTTTCGCTCCAACACAAGGCAACTGAGGCAGATACGGTCCATCCACCCAGCCGGAATGGCCTGGGGCAGCAGAAGGCTCCAGTGGGCACTGTTAGGCTGGCAATTGAAAGCAATAGGTCTTTATGGTAATTTGGGCACCAGGCAACCACTATGAATAGGAAATGATGGCAGTTACTTTATCTAGTAACAGCATGAAAATGTGGAGTGTCTTTATTGAGCTGCTGGCTTGCTGGTGAGAGTTAAAGGAGATGCTCTCTCGGGTATAACATTTGCAGAGAAGTGGCATGAGATATTGCCACAAACTCCTCCATTAATAAGCGAGCAGAGGAAGGCAGAGAATACCTAATGCAGCCGTGTGAAAGGACAAAATTAAGATGGTAGAAGCAGCAACATTTTTCCCTCGGCAGCAGATGTACCCCAAGGAGAAATGAAGAATTTCCCTCTTGACCCAACAGCTAGAAAACTCATGTACTGCTAACATCGATATACGAAGAATGGCTTTGAAAGGAATAAAAGAACAACACCTTTTGCCACTTTAGTGTCCTCCAACAGCAGTGAGAAATTTAAGCCTCTGTTGAGGGGACATTACCAGGGAAAAGACCAGCTCAGCAGCTGTGCAGTGATGATGCTCTGCAGGTGGCCAGGAGGTGCAGAAACGACTTTTGCTCTGTGGCAGATGGGGGAGACGTGGCCCAAGTGTGTAAAAAAAATTTGCATCCCCAGTTATTCCAATGATGGTGTTGGATTGCAGCATCGCAAAGCAGCTCTGAGGGCAATGACCACGCTCTGCTGAAGGTGAGCTGCCCAGAGGGAGCAGAAAGGCAGCACTCAGGGAACACTGGGAAGAACCTCAGAATTGCAAAATTGGTTCCAGTTCAGCAAATTCTGTTTTCTCACAAGTTTTGTAAGATTGTCTGTGGCATTTGTCACTGATATCTTAATTGGCGTGTTATTTAACTGCTTAAAAGGCTGCTCTTGATAGTTCTTGCCCAATGAAAGCTGTTCTTGTGAGAAAATAAAAACTGTTGAGACATTTAAGATCAGTTTCTGTTTAAAGCATGTGTACAGTTCCATTGCAGCTCTTGCTTATATTGAATAGTGGAGTCAAAATTGATTTCTGAAAATCTATGTGACAAAGTAATTCACCAGAGGTAAAGAACTTTGGTAAAGCAAACAACTTTTGAATACACTTTGTTTTTGAAAAAAACCACAGATGATTATTAAATAAGAGGAAAAAAATCTGCTCATATTCTCACCTCTCATCACTGTAGTTGCCCAAGAAGATGAGAGTGAGTACCAGTCTGCATTTTTCAGGGGGATCTGTGATTCTCCTCCATGCCTGCAGGCAGCTCTGGCTTCCTTGTGGCTGCACTGGTGTTAAATCTGCCCTGCAAGCAAAGTGGAGGTGTGGGATGGAAAGCCAAAGGAGTGGACAGGTCATGCTTGTAACCAGAGCACCACGATGTCTCTTTGCTTCTGCACTCATTGATTTGTGTGATCCGAAGCAGATATGAGGAGGTAGAGAAAATACACAGAGAAGCTGCAAGACTGACCTGATCTTGGGTAAGAAAGGTGCCTTGCAAAGGAAACAGTATCTGTCTATTGGGTTTGGTGGAGGAGGTTTTGAGCAAAAAATGGGTCTTCACATGGAGAAAATCTGTGGTGGCAGAGACTGCCCCAATTTGGTAAAGGAAAACACAACAGCTTTCTGAAGTCAGAAGCTCCTGCAGGAAAATAATTCAGACTGAAAATACGATAAAAAATGCTACTGGTGAGGATTAATACTCTTTGGAAGAACCTAGCAGGAGATGCCACTGGTCTCCTTCATGGGAATCTTCAAAACCAGGGTTTTTGGAAAGAATGGGCTCCAATCAAAGCACAAAGCAGGCAGTGTGAAGTGACACATGCTTTACAGGGGCCAGGCTTGATGACTACAACTCTTGTCCCAGTTGTAAAAATTATTGCTGCCTCTAAAAGGCTCTGATTCCCTACAGATGTCCTCCAATGCCCCACGATGACAGCTGCAGGTGCTTTGGGAATGCCAGGAGAGTGGACAGCAGATGATGGTCCCTGACCATGAGCCAACTCAAAATGCCATCTCCTGTGGTCACTGCAGGAGACAGGGTGCTGAGCTGGAGGGATCATTGCACTGACTTAGTGAGATTTTCCTTGTGTTCTTGCCTAAAAGACCACACAGGAAAATGACAATAGTGCAAACACCTCTCCTCAAAACCCGCTGTGAGAGCCAGGAGAGCACATGAAGCTTTGTACACTCTGCATCCAGAGGATCCAGACAACTGCCTGATGTCCCAGCCAGGTCAGATTGGCCTGGCTCCTTTCTCAGGGAAATACAAATAGTGGAGCCAGAGTATGTCCTGCACCAGCCAGCCTTGCTAGAAACCCTACCAGCACTCAGAAACATGGGCAGGCTGGTCAGGTGCCTGAAAGGACACTCATGATACCCCGAGCAGAATCTGCTCTCCTGCTCTTGGGATAAAGACCAGTGCTGATGTTGTCCATGGCAGATTAGGTTTCCCCTATGGCTGTTGGAGAGAGAGAGCAGCATGTAGAAAGGTCACCCCCAAAACTGGCCAGTCAGAAACACAAACAAATCTGGTTGAGACCCAAAACCTCATGTTGGGTTTGGATGGAACAGCGCATCTCCCAGGCTATCCTGCTGCCAAGTCACACAGTGCCTGGACACCTGAGGTTTCCCACTAGCATTCTCCTTTCACCTTGGCAGCTCAGACTGAAAGCCTGGGAAGCTGCTGCTGCTGCTGTGGTTGGTTTTTGTGTCTGCCTGATCCTGTTACAGTGCAAACCTGACGCAGCCGCAGCAGCAGCTCAGCTGTTAGAGCATTATAATCCCATGCCCATTACAGTGATACCACTTGAGCTGCTAATTTGGCAAAATCTGGATCCTAATAGAGGTTGAGCTCATGGCCTTCTGCCACCTCCCACTTGTCTGTTACAGAATTAACCATTTTGGAAATAATGACTGCCAGCGGTGAAATGGGATTCACCAAGTGCCCCTTGCAGGAACTTGTTCCTCCTCTCTCTGGCTGCATCCATACAGCTAAATGGTGACACTAAGGACCTGCTCCATGGTGGGAGGCCAGTTGGGGCAGCAGACCTTGCATTGCCAAGCCTGGATGAGACTAGCATGAACTAAAATTAGTGGAGTTATGTTGGTCCAGAGCCTCTCTGTCCGAAAGCAGAAGAAGGAACTGGATCCACACCCTACACCAGACTATGCTGCTGATCCTTTCTTTGCAAGAAAAGCTGTGTACACACCCAGCTGCTGTGTCTTTGTGGGTGTAGGATCCCTCATGCAGCAGGTGCTAGCAGTCCTGTGTTGAAATGCAGTGAGCAGATGCTGTGCAGGGATCTCTGGACAAAAAATGGGCAGTAAAGTATATATTCCAGACGTGCCACCATGAATGTGAGCTCATACATTGAGCATGAGTTACATCCAGATGCACTGAATGCTCATTTTCATCCTCCACAGATACTGGTGGCAGGCAGATGCTCCTCAGAAGGTCACATGTGGCCGGTATGATGGGCACAGATGCACACAGGGATTTGGGCACTACAGAGGTGCCTCACCCATCTTAGAACATGGTGGTTTTTTAGAGAACAACCCTTTTTGTACACCAGCACAGATGCATTTTCAATTTGAAGATGCTCCTATGTGGCTGTGGGAACAGGGATACCTCTCCAGCCAACCCTAGAAGGCAGCTGGGTCTCAAGGGATGTGAATCACAGAATTGCCAGGAACCTGAGGCTAGCAGGAGTGCAGGGATGGGGGTTCCATCTCTGCCCTTGGATGGTGGTGCTCCCCCAGGTCTAGGTATTTAGTCAAAACTCAAGCAGAAATGATCTCCAAGGATTCAGATGGCAATAACCAGTGTAAACAGCAAGGACCTTTAGCTCATTTATAGCTTTGATGGCAGAATATTTGCACTGGTAACTTGCAGACTGAAATTTCCTAGTTTCAAGGATTTGTGCAGCTACCAACTACAAGTGGGGAAAAAACAAATAATAAATAGCTGGATGCTCACAGTTACTTTGGGAACAGAGAGAGGAAGAACACGTTTAAGCAAATCAATTCACTCACTTGTCCTCAAGTCTGTCTGAAAATATTCTCAAAGTGTCACTCAGCATTGCAAAAATTATCTCCTGTTCTCATTTACAACCAAATGTTAAGAACTGAGGAGTGCATATTCTTCCCATCCTTAACGTTTTTGGGGGGGTTGTGCAATCAGCTGTTCCAGCATTCACAACTTACACTTATTTATCTACTCAGGCCTCCTTTTTTCTTTTTTTTCTTTTTTTCTTTTTTTTTTTTAATGCACAGGCTCTCTGCAGTCTGGCAGAGCCAGGATTGCAGTATTGATTTAGGAAGAGGCAGTTGTGACAATACAGTCCCAGGTTAATTCCCGCGCTGTGCGGGGGCTGCTCTGTCCACAGCAGCTGCCTCACCCTCAGCGTGGGGCTCACTTTTAAAAAGGAGGAAAAAAAAAAAGAAAGAAAAGCTACTTTTCTCTGTTCTGCTTTGAAGGGAAAAAGGATTACCAGGGCTAAATAAGCCATCTGAGTACTCAGCTAGCAAGCCTAAATAGCACCCTGATAGGAAGTTCTGGCAGAGAGCTAATTAAATTAACTCTCTTTGATTTATTAACAAGCAGAGCAACATATCACACAGGATTGTCCCATGAAATGAACGTGCTCTCTGACTCCCTCAGCTGCTCCCTCAGTGCAGTCACCTCCCAGAAAACCCGGTCATGGGGACTCAAGTTTAATGAGACTCAATGGCTCAAGAAGGATCCCTGCCCACCAAGAGAGATATGCACTGGTAATTATACCTAAAAGCATGTTTATTTTCGTCGCACTTCCCTAATTCCTTTTTAATGCCCAGGACCATCTAATGGCTAATTTGTAATTTCCTGCTCACCGATATGCAGATAAATGACAAGGAAAAGCCTTCTGCATGTTTAATCATTCTGTTGATTTAAAAGCCACTTTTCCCTCAGTGCAAGTTTCTCTGTGTGTGTGTGCTCTCATGCATCACGTATTTCATTATTTTTAGAAGAAGCCTGCTCTGTGCCTTTTTATGCTCCCATAGTTCCAGCATCCAGTAATTACAATGTTTTGTGTCCAACAGACCTGATCCACCAGTAAGTGTAAATCAGGAAAACATCGCTGTCTCTAAAAGGAGTTATTCCAAGTTACACCAGACCTGAGACCCGACCTCTCCTATTTTCAACGATGGGGAAAATGTTATTTGTGTGCTGGGACTCCTGTGAAGTAGCAGAATATAAAATTTAGAAAACTTCAGAGCAGTGAAAATCCAAATTGAAGCCTGTGAATGCACAGACGAGAATCTATTTATGTAGCAAGCTCTACTTCTGCTTAACCCCTGCAAGGAGCTGTAACTCTCTTTGCATATTTGATTTCTCTCCCTCAGTAAAACATAGTCTGCTTAACCTATTTTTGCTACTTTCTAACAGTTTCACTGGAGGGGTTCTTCCCTACGCCTTACATGTAGCATTGCTATCCTAGCGCTCCTTTGTTAAATTAAGGCAATTAATAAATGGAGATGTTAAGCAATCAATTTTGCCTGCATATCTCCACAGCCTTACGTATGACTGGCTGTAATCACAAGATAAATGCAATGTGCTGATGTATGGTAATGTTCAATAATACATTCTCCACCAGGCTCAATTCATCAGGGAGTTTCTGGAGGGGAGGCATTTGTTATTGGCTGTCTCCGGACCTCAAGGATAACATTTCTGTCCTTTCCATTGGCCGCCCCGCTGCTGCAAGCCTCTTCCCGTCTTATTTTGATGATGAATATGAAGGCATGCTAAGCTGTGTCGGAGAGCAGCTCTCGCCGACTACACTCCCACCCCGGGCTCAAGGACTCCAGAGCTCCCCGGCTGCTTCCCCTGCCCACTGCCAGCAGCAGCAGCAGCAGCAGCAGCAGCAGCAGCAGCAGCAACAGCAGCAGCAGCAGCAGCAGCAACGCCAAAAGTTGTGATGCTTTTCTTCACCCAGTGCTTTGGGGCTGTGCTAGATCTTATTCACCTGCGGTTTCAGCACTACAAGGCAAAGAGGGTTTTCTCAGCTGCCGGGCAACTTGTCTGCGTCGTCAACCCAACACACAGCCTCAAGGTGAGTTAAAAATATTTTTTCTCTTTTAACGTCTCCTCGTCTCCCCTACCTTTGCCACCCGTGATTCTCCACAGGGAATGAAATTATGCTCTGGCAGCAAGGGGAGAGCGCTGTTAACACGTTGCAGCCCTGGCAGAGAGGATGTTTGCATTGTGTGGATGCATGATTCCCTCTGGAGCAAAGGAAAAGCAGCCCACTGCTCCGAGCGATCGTGGGAAGTCGCGGCTCCCCCTCCCCAAAGTTTCCCCAACCATTTCACTCACTTAATGAGCATGCATATTGCAAGCGTTTAGTAAAAATGACTGGAAAAGTTAGTTGGATGAATTAGCATCCGTTTTTAGCAGAAGGATGCTGCGTGGTCTCCCAGGCTGACACCCCAGCACAGAGGGATGCTGCTAGGCAGCAGGGAACAGGAAGAGGGGGGGTGGCAGCAGAGGGATCTCCTCTGCTGTCGTTTGCTCTTTCAGGGGAAAAACGGCTGTTTCTGTCTCCTGAGGGGAGTCTGAAGGCATTCCTCAGGCGCTGGAACTGTCCTTAAGCTGTTTGCAAGGTGAATCTATTTTAGGAGAGGGAATACATTTGCTTGAACGCAAAACTATTTATAGTCCCCGTAAAAACATTTCTTTTACTTGCACAGTTCTGAATTTTCACTGACAAAGTGTTAACATCTCCATCTATACCAGAGTCTTCATGCTTGTAGTAGAGAAGGAGCAGGAGGGGGGAAACGATCAGGAGGCTTTAATTATTTTATCACACTAGTGAATGACCAACTTTAATGAAGTGGCTTCTGTTTAGTGAGAAGTCCTGGCTGACCTGACTTGTGAGGTAGCTCTGCTATCCTGGTGCAAGCTCAGAAATTAATTTAATTCAGGACAACTTATTTTTGGCTCTGCAAGAGCCCCTGTGAGGGGTTGCAGGAAACATCTATCCAGAGCTCCTTGTCCCTGGGACCAGTGATGGGGTAAATCCCTCTTCAGAATCACCTCACAAAAAAAGGGCAAGTTTCCCACAGCCATCTTTCCTGTCTCAGGCTGTGCTCAGGCAGGAGGAGATGGTTTCTAGCACGGTGCCGGCTCCGGCAGGATTTTCCCGCAAGGCTGTGCTCCGAGCACTGCCGGCTGGGGCAGCCACCCCCAGGGGATGAATCGCTTGGGTGCAGGCTCCCGGCACCACGCTCCTCACAAGATAAGTTAAAAACACTGTCATTATCTGAAAGGATCCGGTTGTCTGAGTGGGTAAAAGGAATAGCTGCCCTAAGTGCATGGGGAGATTTTGTAAGTGAATTCTTCTGTGCTCAACCCTTTCAAGTGACTGTCTCCTGCTACTTTCATCTATAATTTTAATTATTAAAAAGAAAAAAAAAAAACCCAAGTGAGCAGAAAAAAAGGCTGTCAACCCACAACAGGTCCCAACACAATTTTAGTGCCAG
The DNA here is from genome assembly GCA_025920805.1 of Petroica traversi. Taxonomy (NCBI): domain Eukaryota; kingdom Metazoa; phylum Chordata; class Aves; order Passeriformes; family Petroicidae; genus Petroica; species Petroica traversi. Next base: position 3,689,435 of record JAHLSL010000062.1, on the reverse strand, counting down.
TAAACCTGTCTGATAAGGTCCCATAAGTACACAGGGGGGGTGACAATTGCTCCACTGCCACCTAAGACTAGACCCAAGTTTGTCACTTCAGGTCCTGCTGAATTGCAGGTTTGCTATTGTAGGAGCTACAGCTGTGTCAAACACATAAGGCAATTCATTTTACTAAAAGCCCCCATGGCCAAGCTCTTCACTACTCAGACCAAAAGCCCAGCAGAAAGACCAACAATCTCAGCACTGCCTTGGCAGCATTTGAATTGCATGCATTGGAAGCAAAGCTCTATTGGAAACAGGCAGGATCCTCTAGGAAGAGGTTTGGTGTGCCAGTGAAGCCCCAGTAAGGATTGTCTTGAGCTGGGTGGGAATTGCTGCCATGATGAAGTTGCATTGGGAACCCATTGGCACAGGAGCCTGTTGAGACACCATTCAGATGAAGAAGCTGACAAGAAACCCTGTGCTCTGATAAACCCCTCTGACTGTAGAGTGAAACATGCTGTGTGAGTGCTCCCAAGTTACCCTACTCAACCATAAATATGGGGGTCTTTAGCTCTGATGTGCTCCCCAGGTGCTCAGCTTCCCTCCAGCTGGGTAAGGAATCATCACCACTTTGTGGCAGCATCCAGAGGAGATGTGGGGATCAGGTCCCTTTGTGCCCGGCATGACACAAACAGTTGTTCACCCATAGCAGCCTGGGGCCAACCAGAGCCAGCTGGCTCCAGGCAAGAGAGGCACATTGTCCAAAAACTGGTGTCAGAGTCAAGCCAGGTGAACCTCCTTCTCAGGGTGCCCATTTCTCTCCCAGACATGCACAGGGAGGCTGTTGTTGCTCTCAAAAGACATCTAAGGGACCATGAAATATGAAAGGGACACACTTATTCCTCTGTGGTGGTTTACAGTATTATGACTACTTTGATGTTCTCAGTCTATTATTTCTAGCTGGGTCTTTTCAACTGTAACATTTTGTTGACAGCCCCCAAATCTGTCTTAACAATTGACAAGTGGAGTGAAAACTGTATTAAGGTTTGTGGTCGATGAATACAAACCTGCTAGGAAACAAGGGCTGGGAGCAAAGTCATTTCTCTCCCTTTTTTCCAAGGCTTAAATGTTTGTGCCTACTCCAGAATTGTAGGCCCTTTGCAAAGGGATTTCTTTATTCTGTATCTCCACAGTGCTGGTGTGAGGGTGCTCCTGGCTGATTGGTGCAAATGATAAATGACAGGCGTCACGCTCTGGTGTGATTATGCACATTGACATCCTTCACACAGGTCAGGTCTTCAATCAGTGCCAAAGCACATAACTTCATTAAAGTCAATTGCTGCAGGACCTCCATTCTCACTCCTTCCACCCAAGGGAGTGCTCAAGGATGGTAGTGAGATTCAGCCCAACACAGGAAGACCCGTGGCTCATGATCATGTATGTGTGTCAGAGATGTGGCATCATGGAAAGCCCTCAGCAGCAGGGAATAAGGGAGATCTGGCACCCTCCAGGGAAGGTTGCACTAGCTTCTGTTGTCACAGACCCGCAGCCAGACCAAGTGGGCTCTCCTGTAAAGTTATGCCAGAGCCCTGTCATCATCATCACAGCCTGGACCTCTGACAATGACCAGAGCCCGTCACTTACCTCTTCTTTTAGAAAAGGTCCAGGGGTTGGTAGAGAAGCACACCCTTAGAAAGAAACCCATGTATTTCTTCCCACTGAAAGGCTCATTAACTGGGATGGCTGATGAACATTTCAGTGTATCTTAAAGGGCAAGATGGTAAAAGTGTCAGCACAGACACTTCTATTGATCTGCTGCTGTTTTCCCTGCACTCGACAGGCTGACATGGGCAGCTCTAAGAAGGAGAGACAATTTTGCAACTATCCCCCTCTGTTTTGTCAGCTTGGCAGGAGTATGAATGGGAGGGGGTGTTTGTTTCAGAGCCTTTGTCCTTCTTGCCTCTTTCTGCTCTTTGTCCTCCTACAAAGCTTTCCCAGACATAGCAGCAGCATCTCACAGCACAGTGCTTCACTGGGATCAAAATACACTTGCCAAGCAGAGAAAACCACTTATTTACCACACTTCTCTGGGTCACCTTCGTCCTCAATCTGATTATATCCATTACCTCGTAACCTGTCTTCTTTCAAGTTTGTGGTCAACCTGACATCTTCCCTTGGACAGGAACAGTCAGGAAACAGGGCTCTCCAGCCAAGTGACTACTCCCTCCAAAGCTATGCCAATTAAGGTAGCATCACCTATGCTGCTGGCTGCAGGTCCCAGCAGGGCAAGTTTAAAGTCCTCCATGTGTATGGAAGAAATGGGCAGAGTTTTCTGATCTGGCAGAGGTGAGACTCAGTGAATTCCTGTACATTTATCCCCTGTAAATAGCAATTCTCTCCAGAATTGCAAACTGGGAAGAAGGTGATATTGGGGAGGATATCCTTACTCCTTAACATCACTCCCTGTCCCAATAGCCAGCCTCACATGGCAGGGGACTGAAGTGCAATCACATCCCAGCAGGTGCTGCTGCTTCATGAGATGCTGCATATCGTTGGGTAAAACAGATCTTCTTCATTCAAGGAGTTGCTAGCTTTTTACACACAATTTTTAACTCTTTGGGGAGCGTGAAAATTATTCTTGTAAATAATAAAAAAGTGTGCTTACAATATTCTTGTAAAAAACACCAATCTTCAGCTCTGTAGGACTTCAAGGAACTTGTTGAATTACCAAAAAAGCCTATTCAAACAAGGTCATAAAATAGTTCAATCTTATATTCCAAAAGGGTCATGACATTGTTTATAGGTCTAGGCTGTCTTTCAGATAGTTTTTAAAGCAACAAGTAAATCTGCTCTGGCTTACGGAAGGGATTTGAATTCTGTTATAACAATTTGGCTCTGCACACAGTGGCCAGTCAAAGAGCATTGTAATCCACTCTATCCCCAGGAGGCTTAAAGTGCTAGGGTGCATTACACCCCATAGATCTATTTATTTGGTGCAAGGGAGGAGAGTGACTCTGAAACCTGCTGCTAACAACCCCCAGATGTGCTGTGCTGCTGTCACAGCCCAGACAGCCTCAAATCTCCCAGGCAGGGCTGTGATCTTGGGACAAAGTGGTGTTTGGCCCCAGTGTCCAGCAGGATTGTGACAGCCGCAGAGAGAGGATTTGTGGAATGCTCTGCTGCCTGCAAACCCACGCTCCTGGCAAGGTGCCTGCTTCCCATCCCAGCTGTGGGCCAGGGCTGTGTGAGCTCTGGGCACCTCAGACTTTAAATCCTTTTGCAGGGATGTGGATGGCAGCAGGCAGTGTTTTGTCACTCTTCCTTCAGCCCTGCTTCTGTTTGGAGTGATTCCAGGTGGCCATGGGCAGCCCGGGAGCCTCGGTCTGTCCTGAGATGAGGCTTGGAGGGTGCCCTGCAGGCAGGAGGCACAGCTCGCTCCTGCAGCTCTCCCCAGGGCTTTCCATTCTCTGCTGGCCCCAGGAACCCCTCTCTCCAGCAAACCATTAACTTTGAGCCTGCAGACCCATCTACCTGCATCAGCCTGGACTATGGCACAGGGCAGCAAAGGCTTCACTCTGCAAAGGACAGCTCCGAGCTCCTGCGTGGTCTCACAGAGTAACAATTACAGAGTGGGAGGGAAGGAAAGAGCCCCCACCTCACAAGTTTCTGTGTTTACAGTCTCTCTGGCTTCCTTCTCCTCACCTCCCAGCCCAAACCCACTGTGGGAAGTTAATTACCATTGTTAACTGGTCCTGTGTGTTGTGCTGCAGCTCTGCAGGTGGGATAGAGTAGGCACATTTTATTTTGAGAGTGAATTTGAGGCAATAGCAGAAGGGGTAATGGCTTTAACTGAAGGAGGATCGATTTAGATTAGATACAACAAAAAAGTTTTTTTTTTATTATAAGGGTGGTGAAACACTGGCAGTTTTCCCAGAGGTGGTTGATGCCCTGTACCTGGAAACATTCAAGGTCAGGTTGGGCAGGGCTCTGAGCAGCCTAATCTGGTTGAAGATGTCCCTACTCATTGTGGTGGGGTTGAAGTAGATGACCTTTAAAAGGTCCCTTCCAAGTCAAACTGCTCTAGGATTCTCTGATTCTGTTTTAAATCAGACCTGGTTGCAGGACATTTGAGGTCAGTTGTTATCCATGGAAGATAGTGCTGTTATTTTAATATTAGAGAAATGCCTCTCCCTTTGACAGGGTGTTTGACAGAAGGGTGAGGAGAAGCTGTCAGACACTGCCACATCTTGCATTGTAATCCACCCACTGTGATTTGGCTGGAATTTCTCAGTGCAGCCCTTCGGGTTAGGCCAGGTAACTCTCTTGGGAGAAATACTGTCCCAAAGCAATTGCTGTGACTAACACAGGGGGTGCAGAGGAAAAAGGGGTGTTTTAATATAAGGCTTGATGACATGAAATCACTGGTAAGGTCTCTTGAAACTTTGTGTCTCTTTTGACACCCCCAAAGTCTTCCTCTCACAACAGGCAATTGGCATCCCCCAGCTGAGTGCACAAGAGAGAAAAACTGAATCTCACAATAATTTCACAGGGTGGCAGCAAGGCAGTCTCTATGCAACTTTTCTGGGAACTGAGTGAGGAGGTGAGGAGCAAGGGAGGACACAGGAATGCTCTCCTGGCTGCATGGGATTCGGGTGCTCCCCTGGCATGGGGATCACAGGAGCAATGACCATGATGGGCAGCCCTTGGCACCTCCATAGCTTTCCTCTGTAAGTCAAGTATCTTCTCTGCTATTGCTCTTTTTCATGCTGCCCATTCCCTGCTGAACCAAACTCTTAAAGCAAAAGATTCTCCTCATCTGTCATTCAAAAACCTAATTTGGGACTTTTCTTGATGCTGCTGAAAAGAAAGCATCACTAACTTCACTGCAGCTTTGGATGTCTTATTTTCCTCCAAGCTCTTTCAGGAGAAATCACAATCATTCAATCCTTGATGCTGCCAATTTCGCTATTGACAGATGAAGTGTCACTTTAAGATGATCAAGACAAGAAGAGCTACAAAGGACAGTGAAGCATTGTGTTACCAGCCACTGTGTCACCAGCCGTGGACACAGCTGATAAGGAACCAAGGGCTTTACATGCCTGCAAAATTTAATTGTCGCCCTGCACTGGACTGAGGCTCCAGCAAGAAGGTCCAGCTGAAGAAGCAACAGCACTTGTTGTCCACCCAACACATTTAGCCATGGAAATGATCCCACCAGCTCTCAAAAGAGAATATCTTCTCTCAGCTTTGGTGGGGCAAAGCAAATCCACTTCCAGCAGGGATTTAAGCTGGCCGTTTTGTGTGTGCACTGCCAAAGTAGGCACACATCCCTTCTGCTTCCACACTTCAAGGACAAGCAGCTGGGCAGGGCAGTGGCTCAGCTGTTTTTCAGAACCTCACACAAAGCTCTTACCCCTTGGGATTATTGAGAGCTGTGCTGAATGGAAAAATTTCAATTGTGCGTGGAGTCTTCCTGAAAAATGCTCTGGGTGACCTGCTGCTAGTAACCACCTGCAATATTCCTGCTCAGCTCTCCCACAGCATTCTCCAAAGAGGAAGAGCATCTTGGCACTGCCAATAGATTTCCTGACACGTGCGCAGTGTACAATTTGAAGTACTTTTATTTATTTAGAGACATTTCTGAGTATCTTATATAACATTAATGGGTTTATCTTTAGCTCTCCCCTTTCGTCTCAGCAATACTATGAAAGCATCACTGGAAGAGAACAGCAGAGATCTCTGAGTACACTGTGTGTTTATTTTGGTGTTCTTTTTTAAAAAGACAGAAATATTTGAAACAACTTTGGGAAGAAATTAACCACCTATTTCCATACCAGATGCAGTGCTCTCAGTTCTAGTCTTTTATCCCAGGGCAATTTCATTCTGAACAGATCCAAACTGAAACTGTTTTTCACTTCCAGATGGGCTTCCCCAGTATAAAATAAATCCTTTGAACAGTCTTCATATTTCACACATGGAAATATTAGGGTTCAGAGTAGCTGATGAAGTGCTCATCAGGCCCTGGTAAATGCATAGTTGAGAAAAGACACAGGTCCTTGTGAATATTTTAAACACAAGATCACACACTCTTTCACATCAAATGCCAGCTGAAATGTAAAGAGAAACAGAGAAATGGAGCATAAATAAGAGAGGAAAATATTAAATTGGTAACATCTCCTTGTGCAGAACACAAATGCTATAGATGAGCAAGGAGGCGGATGCTGCAGAGCAGAAAACCACATCAGCAGAGGATGAAAATATTCTTCCACTCCTGGGAGCCACCATATGGAAAATAAGCAAAGTAATAAGCGTAAAAACGGAGTAAATGACCACCACACAGGGATTACATGGGGCAGCTGGGGTAAGGGGATGGTCACGGTCACCTTCAGGCTTTGTGAAAATGAGAGGCTGAAATGGGAACAGCAGGATGGTGGCAAGCGGGGTGATCATGGCAGTACCCCAGCCTCAGCAGGAGCACTCAGGGGATCAGTGTCAAGCACATGCACAGGTGGAAAAACATGGGTGTTTTGCAGGATCAGACACTTACTCAGACATACTTATTCTGAGAACTATCAAACTTGATCCAGCAAAAGACCATGAGAAAAACCTGCTGGAGTTCAGGAGACTTACCCACCTCTTCTGAAGGGTGCAGGGCAGACTGAAGATGTTCTCCTCCTCAGTAGGGATGTCTGAGAGCTGCATTGCAATGTCTGCTCAGTTGAGGACACCTGGTTGCACACAGGGATGGGCTGTCTGTGCTGGTTGGACTACCCTGGTATGAAAATGCACACTCAGGCCAGGGGAGTCCAGGCTTGACTTGTGAAAGGGGGGCAGTACATGAGTTCCCTGCTTTTTCTGCCTGAGAGGTGAGGTTCTCTCTGTGGTGCAACATCCTTAGGAGTCTCGGATCAGTGGGATTCTTCATTCTCAAAGAAAGACTGTTTTTCTTGCCATCAACAATCAAGGAAGCTGGAAGACTAGCTTGGGATGGACATGTTATTTTTGTCTAGCTGAAGTTAAATTAAATGAACCCCACTGGTACCCTACAGTTCCTCTGACTCATGCAAAAGAAAAACCAAGCAGGATAGTTGTCTCCTTAAGACAAATCTGGAAGTTTGGCCCAGTAACACCAAATATTATATTCGCTGTTTAACACAGGTTTAGGTAAGACAATTTTATTTCCACTCCAGAAAAGAAAGCTTTTAGGGAGATTTCAGGTATTGCAAAAAAAAAAGTTCTTGCAACATAAATGCATGCTGAGAGCTTTCAATTTACTTCTTTTAGAAGGAACTCATCACCAGGAAAAAAGTAGGGAATTACTTTTTAGACTTGCTGACGACAGAGAATTTCAGGCAAGGTGATTGAATAAAGCATGGATTTTATTACCATTGCCAGGTAAGACAGAAGGAAAAAGAGCACCTACTTGGTGGATAAGCTGAACATGAACCAACAATGTATCCTTGGGGCAAAGACCAGCCTCATCCCGGGCTGTGTTAGCAGGACTGTAAAGCAGCTGCAGTGCAACTTCTGAGATCACATTCAGAACCACCCAGAGCTCCTTTGCCAACTGAATTGTTCTGACCCTCCAATACTCTGTAAGCAGAACTTGGTGTGAACAGGGAGGTCCAGTAATGTAGAGGCAATCTTTGAATATTTGCCTCAACAATGACCAACCAAAGTCACATGAGAAAAAGGCACCTGAAAAGAAAGAAGAAGGCAGACAGAAAGTCAGAAGACAGAAAGTGGGACACACTTGGGAACCCAAGGTTCAGCACAGGAGACTGACACCAGTGAAAAAGTATGAAGCTATGCCAGTTACACAAGTATCTGGTAATTTAGACTCATCAGAAATGCAAATCCTCATGGTGGTCCAAAGCCCAGAGATATCACCAGCTAATTAAATCAGTCTGGGTTGGAAAGGAGGTCAGTGTGCCAGACAAGGGATGGCAAAAGAGAGCAAGGCATACTCCAAAATATGCTTTGGGATAAGCACTCTTATTGGTGATTACAAGCAATACTAAATAAACTCTGACAATGAGAAGACAGATTGTTCAATATCTACCAGAAAAGACTTTGCACCATGGCACAAATGTAAACATGTTCCTAAAGAGTGCTGAGTGGAGAAAATAATATGGAGCAAGTCACATGGCAAAAATAATCCACTTGGACAAATCTTCCTCTCATTCTCCTTATGGGATGGCTTCCAGCAGAAAATAAAAAAACTTTCATGGGCTTATTCAATTAACTGCTTCATGATTACTTTCCCCCTATGGCATGATCCCTGATGCTTCAGACCTGCTTTTGGATGTGAAAGCTGTATTAATTCACTGTGCAAAGAGGCACAAAGCAGAGAGGTTACTTAGGCAGTGTCATTTCTCTTTTCTGCCTGGATTCTGGGTCTGCTCACAGGCTCAATGGACTCTGTTCCTGTTTGATCACTGAAAGCCAGAGATGTGGCAAAGATTTGTGACTTAGGATGAGATAGCTTCTCTAGAGGTGAGAAATGCTGGCTTTCCCAGCCTTTTCAGGCCAGCTCATGTTTTGCTGCATAGAAATCTGTGAGTGACCTGTGTTTTGTCAGGGGGGCTTTGTTGGAGTGAAATATTGCCATTCCCCATGACTTTGTTGGTCCCTTAAAAGCTGTCATAGCACTGGTGCAGCAGCAGCAGAGGGGGAAACAAAGCCTGGTGCTCACACCATCCCCAATTCATTTCACAGGCTTTTGTGGGTTTATTAGAATAGTTTACATTTGTATGTTGGACTAGAGAGACAGCTGAAATGCAGGCACATGCTCTCCTTTGTTGCTTTGGCAGTGGCTGGAATCAGGAATGTTCTACACCACAGCAAGCTTCACCATAAGGTATCTGATAGAAGCCCAAGACACAGGTCCTTCAAAAATGTTGTTTTTCAGGTTTGTTGGCTTTGAAAATATGTTCACATCTTATTTTCTCTCCTCACATTCCTACAAAACAGTTGTGATGTGGTCAGGGTCTTTTCTGGCTCATTCAGTTTCCTCTCTGTCATCATTCTGGGAAATGTTGTTTGGGTATGTCTTTACCCCTGTTGAGCCAAGCAGTATACCACATCAATTCTTCTCTCAAGACATAAACTCAAACTTCTCATTATTTGTGCTTCAGGGAGTGGCTGAAAATACAAGTTTCTCCAACCTCAGCAGAGTGCAAACTCAAAGAAGGCAGCAATTCACCAGGAGCATGTTCCTTACAAACAGGCGCTTGTCTACCTGCAGACAATTCATGGCTATGCCCAGGTCAAGATTTAAACTGTGTCAGGAAAAGAGATGCAAATGTTTGCAGTAATTCACTATCGCTTCTTCAGGTTCCCCACATACAGCCAAATGGAACCCTCTGTCTAATTACCATTCCTGCCTGGAATCTCAAGGGTCTATATCACATGGGAAATGATACAGCTTAAAAAGAAAATGAAACTTTTACTGAGTTTCTTCTACCATAGAAAACATTTTTTAAAAAGAGACTCAAAAATATTAAGGTCGTGAATGGTTGCACAAACATAACTACTGAATTTGTAAATAACTGATTATAAAGACCGAATTTCATTTCAGGCTGTTAGTAAAAGATGAAGGCATATCAGAAAACAGATCTGGAAGCAGCTTAATCTCCAGAAGCTTCACAAGGCAACTGGAGATAATTTACACTTGCAGCTAAACATGAGCTTACTGGTGAGGTATCTCTTAATAATTTTTAAGCTTTTAATGATTTTTTAATAATAAACCAGTGATTTGAAAATAACATCCCATTTCACAGATAAATCCAGGCTGCGTCTGGATATTTTGCTTTATTTGCTGCTTTAACTAAAACAACTTCAATTTGCCAGCGGCCAATGAGCAGCCAGCAGCAAGAGAGCTCAGTCTGATGAAGCAGATGTTGGGAAAGGGAAAACCTTTTCATTACCCAGTCATAGGGAAAATTTGCCAAAAGCAGCCTTTCAGCATTTTTTTGTAATAGTAACTTTTTCTTCTTGGCATTTAGAAGAAACTTGCAGACCAAGTAGCTTCTGAGTTATTTTTTGTGGGAAAAGACCTTGAGGCTCCCTACAGGCAAGTCACACAGTGGGTTGCTGCCTCCTTCAGTCCTGGATGACCCATAATTACAGCTCAGGTGCTCCAGGAGGACACGTTCCACCTGGGACTGGGAAACAGCTGAGTGCTAAAAGTTAAGCAAGAATATACTCCAGCCTTCTGCAGCCAAGAAGTCCTACAATTTATGTCTGGGTAATTTGTTTCCTTGGTGGGGTACAACCCTACATCTTTGTGGGCACCATGAAGATTTCCCCAAGACCCATCTGTCTGTTCCTGAGTTTGTGCTCAAAATCAGGCTGAGCTCCCTGGAGAGCCCTCAGGGATGGCTGACCCAGTGCTGTGAGCCCAGGTTACAGGGAGCAGTGACAGAGAGCTTGCTGTGCTTTCCTCTGTACCCAAAACTGCCTTTCTCCTCCATGTACAAACATTTGGGCACAGCAACGGCCAATCCTGGAGCTAGGGTGCAAGAATGGATGGAGCAGGGATGCAGCAGAGGCTGGATAAGGGGAGGCTGAGCCGAGGGGATCAGATGCATTAGGTGGGTGCTGTGCCTGCACTAATAAGCCCTCCAGGAGATCTGTTCACCCCAGCATCCTGCCCTCAAGACCTGAGGGCCTATCCATGTGCTGCAGCATTCCATTGTGCTGCTGGAGCTGCAGGAGCCACCACCTAGCTGGGATGCTCTGCAGGAATCTGTGTCTTTGGTTTGTGTCTCTGTAAATCAGGTGAGGGACAATACTCTGTGACATCAGTTAAGTGGTTTGGGGTGGAGGCTCCAGTACTTAAATCAGCTGGTGTAGGTTAACCTTCTGTGTGTGTGCAAAGGGCCCATCTGCAAAACTGATGCTGTTGGCATAAGTACTGTGAAGCTGCCAATCTTTTTGGTGTCAGTAAGGCCAAAGGATACGCTCTACTGATCTCATTGCTGTAAATAGGCAAGAAACAAAATGAGGATGCTGAAGCTTAACTGTAGCCATCTAAGTTTGTAATTTTTTTTTTACCTTAATCCCTTAATGATGATTACAATGTAAGTAGAAAATATAAAGCATTTTAGGAGCATTAAGTAATACTTAGAGGGCTCATTAATCCACAGTTAATATGCAGCCACCACTGAGAAGGAATGAAGCAATCATGCCACCTCAGCATTGCACAGTGTGCCATCACAGCCTGGTTTCAGGAGGGAGGCAGAGGATGCCCCCTCAGCGTGGCACTGCAGGAGGAGGCAGAGATGGCAGAAAATGATGGTCTGAAGTAGATACAACAATGCACACACAGCCCCCTAACCTCCCTTGTCATCATGCATTGAGGTTTGGGGGCAGATCTGTGCCAACATCCTGACTTTTTCCCTAACAAAGACAGCAAAGTTGGCACCTTTTTCTTTCAGCTTCCAACCATTCAGCCACCTAGATCAAAGCTGAAGGTAGTGCTTTGGAAAAGTCTGTGTCAGTGCAGCAACCTCTGTGTTTTTCCCTGGCAAAGGCAAGACCCTGGGAAGCTCAATCAGAAATCATCTAGGCTTCGCCACACCAATGACCTGATAAAAAAAATAAATGTGTGGAAATATTCACCAGCCTTATCTTCACTGGTAAACAAAAATGGTCTTCATCACATTGGGTTTTCTTGGTGGTTCCCTGTGCACAGCTGTGATAAGACTGTGACCCTCTCAGTCCTAAGTATCTTGAGTTCCCAGACCTGAAGAAGAAGCAGAAGTCTATGTCTGCAGTGCAGCCACCCAGTCTCTGGGCTTTAATTCTGGGGAGTAAATTCTCATACAATATGTCCAAATAGCAAGTGGAAAATAAAAAAAAATATTCAGCTCAGTGATCTTCAGAAGATTCTTACCTGGCAGAAAATTCAAGGCTGTACTGTGCACTGCCTAAGGACAGGGCCAAACGAGACTGGAGGGACAGCAGTACATGTATATGTACTACACAGTCAAAGGCAAGATCTTCCTTTGTCCTGCCAGGTAACTTAATTTTCCTGGTACCTGTCACCATAGCAAACAAACTGTGAGGCCATCATTGTTCCTTATGATATTTTTTTTCATGCATTATCTTCACTTTCAGTGAGCAAGATAAGGCTAAGTCTGACTGGGATGCAATAAAGTATCATGGCTAAATCTCCCAGTGGGAAGTGGTTGCCCTGGTTGTAAAGTAAGGAGAGGAGCAAGAGCAGGAAGCCTTTTGTTTTGATGGGCTTACCCCTCAAAACCTATCCCTAAGGTGAGGAGGGAAATAAATTCCTGTGCTCAAGGGGTAAATCCTTCTCTGGACAAAACCAGCAGGGGTGCATGGCCCCCTGATGTCTCAAGCCTGCATCTGAGCTCTGAGACTCACAATGGGTGCTACCCTGGTGGGAAGTCACCTGTGGTGTTCTGCAGCATTGGCAACCACCCCAGACTTCATGGCTAGGGAGCAGGGAGGGTGGACAGGCCATCTTCAAAATAAAACAGCTTGCTGCAGATCAGCCCCCTCCTTCCTGCTCTGTGCTGCCCTAGTTGCTAATGTGGGTGTATCTTCTGTCCCTACACTAATCCAGGAGCAATACTCAGGAAACTAATAAATGCCATACCTTTATGTGATGCTCCTGGTTTTCCAGAATTTTCATCTAAGGATAATCTATTGGTCTTATTTAATAACTGTAAAGCAGCTGCGTTATAGCATCCAAAATATATCTATTTGCCTTAATATTGCAGTATGGTAATTAACTACCAACAAATGATTTAAAACATATTTACAGAGGGAAATGGCAGAGATGCGTTATTTTTTTCATGTCCAGTAAATGCACTCACAATAACCAATTTGATATTTAATTAACTCGCTTATGAGCTCACCTATGAGAAATATTATCTGAGAGAGCATGTTGGCTATGATGCTTAGGCAGGCTCTCCGAAGGAGAATGCACCAGCTGCAGGTCAGCAACAATTTTTTGCTTTATTATGCTGGGGCGCTTTGCTGTTTGTATGGGCTTAATGTAGTTATGGCCTTCACATCATTTCAAAGTTAAACTATTAAACATGCAGAAAATCAATATGTAATAGAAGAATGTTCATTAAGAAAACCATAAATCAACTCTTCAGTAGACAGAGCAGGTACCAAAAGCTTTCATAAAGCTGCTGGCCCATCATGATCAAAGGAGAGGAGACCATTACCTTGAACAGCACATTTCTGTGTTTCAGACCTGTGTTAAGTAATACACACACAGTGACAAATATTAATTAGGAAGGGAATTCACACCCATCAGGACCTAGCAACAGTGTGGTCCTTCTTCTCTTCCTTCTGCTCTAACTCCCCGGATGAGATGGAAATTGCACAAGTTCAATAGCTCTTCCATTTCTGCTCCTATTTGAAATTTCACTGGCATAACACAAGGTGAAGCTTTGGTGAGGGTGCAGTGAAATTTTCTTCTTTATATCTGCCTTGCAGACACATATTCACATTATTTAAAGCTAGAAGAGGCTCTTATGGCAATTTAACTAGGTTAGCTGCAAAAATGCAAACCCAAGATCCCTCCTCAGGAGCTCAAGACTATAACTTCAACTCCCAGATGTCTTTTAGAAAGTCCTCTGGCCTGGACACAATAACTTTAGTCAATAGAGATCACATGTCTATGGGCAAAATATGATATTTTTAGAAATGGTACTGTCAGCAGGAAAAAAAAAAAAGGCTACTTTTGATTACCTTGGAAGGCTTTGGCAAAGCTGGAAAGATATTGTTCAGTGTTTTCTTGTTCCTGAATGTTAAAAAATAGCAGCAAAGTTTGTATCAATTTAGGTTTGCAACAGGCTCACATTCCCTCGGGGCTTGCCACACCAGCCCGCTCCCTCCACAGCCCCTTTTCCCTGTGCTCTTCTCCCTACCAGCTTTTGCAGGTGCAGTTACAGCTCATCTTGACTGCTGGATCAGCACTTTCTGCCCTCTGAGGCTTTGTGAAAGTCACCCCAGCTTGCAAACATCCTGACTGATGCTTCAGCACTCTGTAAAAGCCAGCGACGTCTGCACACACCACTTATCCCAACAGCAGAGTCCCAGCTCTCCCACTGCCTTCCCACAGGTAGCTGCAGCACTCTGCCCCTGCCCCCTTTTGCTGGATTGCCCCTTTACTTTTCCCCCAGTCACCTCCTGACCCATCCAGCTGGCTTCCCCATCCAGGAGAGGACAGAGAGCACCCTCCCTGCAGAGCATCTGCTCCTGAAGGTTCCTGAAGCAGCCCTGGTCACCCCAAATCATGGGATCAGCTGTGGGCTTTCTGCTCCCACAGCCCCTGGCCTTACCAGCCTGGCAGAATTAAAATGCTACTTCTGTTCTAATTAAGTAATGAAGCTTGTGTTTCAGGGGACTGATACTAGATACTCTTATACTATTTCTCTTTTTTTTTTTTTTTTACCTGCCGTATAGAGTCCGTGGCTCATTGGTCTGGAAAATATCATGCTTGTCTTTGGCAAATAGCTAGGCTTCCATAAAACGTCCCTCAAGTAGAAACTCCCAGTCAGCTTATAAATATTATCACCTGCATTTTAGGGTTGCAAAAACCAAGGCCTTTCTGAGGTTAAAGCAAGACCTGTGACACAGAAAAGAGAAAACTCCACTCTCTTTTCATTAAGGTGTTCTCAGTAATTTTGTGGAATGAGAGATGAAACCTCTTCTGAAGTTAGAGGAAGTCTCACGGGCTCAGCACTTAGAGGTTCACACCTCACATTAGCTGAAAGAAGAAGCTTTTTTTTAAGCCGATCAAAATACATTTGATGTTGAAGTTACAGAAAGCCATTAATTATTCTGGTTTTGGAGATAATCAGTCCAGGCACCTGTTACATACATAAAACAGTAATAGAGTGCTCAAAAATAAAAAAGAAGAAAAGCAAGTGTAAGCTGATAGCATTTATAGTGAGGAAAAGGTGTCCTTTGAAGGACAAACACTATTCCTGATCTCACCCCAAAGTCCATAGGCTTCGTGAGAACATCCCACCTCCTGGCAGGGCTGCTTTGCTAGCCCAAACAATCTGGAAAGTAAATTAAGAAAGTTACTTTCAAACCCGTGCTGCATCATCTCAAGATGCTACTAAACTTGTTATACAAAATGGAAAAAATATGAAGACACTGTTGAGTGCCTGGGGGCAAAAGTGCAAATTTCATGCAAGATGCCTCTGTTTGTCCCCAAGGGCAGTGCTTGGGCAGTGCCTGTGGGATGCTGCCTTCCAGCTGTGCCTCTGCTGGTGCTGGTCATGCAGGACAGACCTACAGCAAATGCCTCCTGCTGATTATTTAAGAGGAAGAGAGGAATTTTGATTAAGTCTGTGGTAGAATTTATTTAGGATTAAATTGCAGCCAAATTTAATGTTCCTTTTGAACAACTGGGAGAATGCTGCGCTCATTCCCTAGAGGTTTTATACACCTTTGAACCAGAACTGGAGAATGGAGGTCTCCAAGTGGGAGATGATTTCAATGCCAAAATGTATGGACTGGATTTTGTTCTCTTCCCCATGGGCGGGCAGGTAACAATCCCAAGGCATGAGAGGTGCAGGGCAGCAGCTCTGGAGCTCAGCCTGGCTCCTTGGCCATTCTGCAAACTGAGCTCCCTGGAGAGCAACAGGGTAATTGTCCTGGAAGCAGACAAATCTGCATTTTTCTCATCACCCGAATTCACAGAAAAGCTGATGCTAGTGCAAGGCTTGTACTTTTCTGCTGTCTTTTTCTTGCTCTTAGTACAGCCAAGTGGTGTGCTGTTAATGGACATGCATCAAACTGCTTGAGACAGCATGTTCAGCACGGAGAGCAGGAAATAATAATTTCAGGGCCACTGCTAAGAAAACCTGTCGAATTGTCTTGGGGCAGAGTGAAAAACTAGTACTTGGGGATTAATTATCTGGAATTTAATGAGGCCAAAAGCTAGGTAGCAATTAAATGTCTGTAGATAGAGAGAGTAGTTTCATAAAAGACTTTGGTGGTGAGGCTGCCTTAAAAAGATTTTGCTCTCCCATCTCAGGCTGTTACCAGTATTACTGGCTTTAGGGATGTGCTGTGAACCGGATTGCTGAGGGGATCTGCGTTGCAAACTCTTTTGGGGGATTATATGTGAGGTGTGACATTTCAAAATTAGACTCAGGTTCCTGCCAAATCAGAGGAAAGAAGGAGAAGTGTGTGTGTGTGTGTGTGTGTGTGTGCAGCTCATATGCCCTTACACACATCAACAGAAATGTGTTGCAGAAGTGATGTTTGCACAGTGTCAACATCTAAGACTGGTGGGTTATGTAGAAATAAAAGAGGGATGGGAAGTAACCTCTTTCCTGAAGCTAAATACAAGTGATTTCTTCAGCTAGTTAGGGTCAGCACTCACCACAGCAACTTCACCTTGGAAAGATGTAGCTAGGGTGGTGCAAAGAGAACCAGGCAGTGAGCTGATTGTTCAGATGCGTGGGTGATCAGGAGTTTTATTTTTATATGTGCATACATGCATTAAAGGACTAAGCCTTGATCCTGTACTCAGCACTGGTGAAGTCATGCCTCAAATCCTATGTCCTCACTACAAAAAAGACATTGAGGGGCTCAAGCAAGGCCAGAGAAGGGCAACAGAGCTGGGGAAGGGTCTGGAGCACAAGTCCTGTGACGAGTGTCTGAGGGAGCTGGGAGAAAATGAGGTTCAAGGGGGACCTTGTTGCTCTCTACAACACCCTGAAAGGAGGATGTAGCCAGGTGGGGGTCAGTCTTTTCTCCTAGGTAACAGGAAACACAACAAGGGGAAATAGCTTCTGGTTGTACCAGGGAAGGTTTAGAATGGATAGCAGGAAGAATTTCTGCCCTAAAAGGGTAGCCAAGCATTGGAACAGGCTGCCCAGGGAAATGGTTGGGTCACCACCTCTGGAGGTATTTAAAAGAGATGTAGATGTGTTGTTTAGGGATGTGCTTTTGTGGTGGTCTTGACACTGCTGGTTAACAGTTGGACCCGATCTTAAAAGTCTTTTCCAATTTAAACAATTTTGTGATTCTATGAACTATGTGAACAGTTCTCATCTACTGTTTTAAGAAAAATACGTGGACAGTAAAACTCCTGACCACTGTATGACCTGCTACACAGGTGTATATGTGACATTAACCAAAATCCAGTCCTATTCTCTATTTCATCCAGTCCAGCTTTTCTGCAGAGTTCGTGTTTCCCTCTGAGTACAGTAACAATATCGCTTCAGTTATTGCTGTTGTAGTAAGCAGATCAGACACACTCCCTGGCATCTCCACACAACATATTAGTTCTGATTATGTAAAATATTTCTACAATTATTGATCAAACAAGATGCAGACAACAGACAACATTATGACATGACACATACAATATGAAATTATAGACAAACTACCTGACTAGGTGTGTGTGGATATTAGTTTGCATATGGGACCTAGGAAAAGACTTGCAGCACTGAAGATCATTTTATTTTTTAAATCAAGAATCAGAATATTGCCACTCTGGGCTTGAGCAGAGCCCTTTCTTGCCACTTATAAAAAGACTGATGGTTTTCTTACAGCCATGAACCAGCTCTCCATCACATATTTTGTTTTTTAAAGCTGTAATGAGATCAGACATAGCTCAGCTTTCCTTAACTCTCCATGGGCTTGTATCAACGCAGATGTTCATTAAGAAGAGATAATGGTTTAAAAGCTCTAATTTTGTTACCCTCTCTGCCATCTAAACTGATCCTAATGTGATTAGGAAAGTCCTTTCTTACTTAGGCAGGGTCAATTTGTCTCTGAGGAGGCAGGGAAAGGAGACATTGAGGGTGCCAGTGCTGGCTCCGTGCTCAGAAATGTTATCATGGCAGTGAGCAGCCTTGTTAATGCCGTGTCCTTCATCACATCCTCAGGCAGAGGAGGGCAACTCACTTTAGTCTTTCCTTATTAATCTGCATTTATCTGGAAGCAATGGGCTGCCACATTTCCACAAGTGTGCTTTTCACAAAAAGAGGCTCCCATACCTGGTCACTGAGGTTGCACCCATCACATCTGATATATCACAGCTTCATCTCAGTGCTGTGGAGGACCAGTGCACTGAGAGCAAGCAGCAGAAGTGTTGAAACAACATGTTTGGTTGCCAGAGCTCCTAAGCAATTCCTGTCACATGAAACCAGACAAGAAGGTAAAGCAGTCATAAGGAAGTTTAGCCTAAGGACAGAAAACACTAGGATGCTAAACACCACAAGGAGCCTGTATGAAATAATAATAGCAACTGAAACAGGGAGGAAATTCTAAAGACACATTGCTGCAGTGTTGGCCAAGATTTGACTGCAAGTACAGGGATCACCATGGGCAGCAAGCTGCAGGCTGGAGGGTCAGGGTGGGCTGTGGGGCCATGAGAGTTTCAGAGCTATGTGCCATAGAGTGGGGAGGGAGCAGCAGTGGGGGAATGGCAGAGCTGAAGGATGAAACCCGTCAGAGGACATACATGTGATGTAAGTGATGCTGAACATGTCTGCGGTCAGGCCACCTCTGCTCTGTTTTGGGACACATCCTCACACCAAGGATGTACCTGGAAAGGTTGAAGAGCAGATCACTTCTCTCCTGCTGCATTCACCCACAGCAGGCCTGGGAGGAGAGAAACAGCACTAAGCTTTCATACGGGCATTCTCATCTGGCCCTGGGGTGTAAGTTACCACTTCCCTCCTCTGTAGTTCCCCATCAGATGTCACAAACAAACTAATTTGCAAAAGATGGTGAATTCCTTCTCTTCCTACTGCAGTAGGAATTCCCACCTCCGGCTTTTTTGCCCTTTGTAGTTAAGTTAACCCTGCCCAGCAACTAAGTACCTGCAATCTGCTTGCTTACTCCTCACCAACAGGATGGGGGAAAGAATCAGGGTGAGAAAAACTCAGATTCTGAGATACAGTCTAATAACAGAAAAAAGAGAAAAAACAAAGAACAGGTGATTCCACCTCCTACCAGCAGACCAGCATCCAGCCAGTCTCCAAGCAAAGACTACGTTTAAAAGAATTCCCTCTGCTCATTTTACTGATGAATATGACATTCCAGAATATACATTGGATTAGTTGGGGTCATCTGTCCTGGCTGTGTCCCCTCCAAAGTTCTTGACCAACCCAAATAAGCTTGTTGTGGGGAACCAGAGTGATAAGCAGAAACCTTGATGTTGTGCAAGAACTTCTCAGCAATAACTAGAATGTTTGTGTTTGGCCAACACTTTGATTTGTGTTCAAATCACAAATATGTCAGTCACAAATACAAAGTCCAGCACCATAAGGGCTTCTGTGAAGAAAGTTAATTCCATCCAAGTTGGACCTAGTACTCCTTATTTGATTTCACTCCACACCTTCAGTAACTCCTCTCTTCTTGCACACTGCTCTTTTCTGGTGCCAAATGTAAAGGATGCCTGACCAAATAGGGAAGCCCATTTTTCCCAGTGGAGGGAAATAAGCATGTCTAGAGCAGATGGAAAAGCAGATTGCAAGGTGAGTCCGTGTTATTTACTCTGAGTGTTGGGAGATCTTGTGTTGACTGGGTGATGAGCAAATGTCTGTGAGCCTCAGATGTTAGGTAAGGAGCATCAAACTTGTTGTCTTTGAACCCCTTCAGTGATCTCAAAACTTTGAGACATGGAACACAAAACTTTAACCAGATTTCTCTTTTTGAGATCGTAGACATTATAGCCCAGTAGACTGTCACTTTCCACAATCAGAAGGGCTCATGTCTTCAAAGGTATTTTGCTGTGGTTCTTGCTAAAATCTGAATTGTTGCCCTTAAAAAGAGTCCATACCATGATATACTACATACATCCACTTATGTACAGGTGAAATACAACTTTGACTGTGGTTTTTACCCATATGCCTTTGTAATAAACAACAGCAAATAACAATGGAAATGTTTCATTCTCATTAACTGGTAAGATGACAAAAATTCAGAGGGAGAACAAGAACAAAGAAAGCAGATTTCCTTCTATTGGTCATGCTGGCTTTATGTACTGGGGAGAGGAAACAGGAACCTCTCTTTTCTAGGTCACTTTTTTCAAGCACCTTTTGCTATGCACAAAGAGACTCTGTAAGCAGGATATCCGCATCTTTGAAGTATAACACAGTTATTTGTTGGTTGAAACAGACAAGGGATAGCTGGGATTTAATGTGTTGCCAGGCTAAACATTAGAAAGCTCAGTGCCTCCTTCAGGCACCTGAAGAGTCCTTGCTGGGCAAGCAGTCAGCCATGGGTCAGGGAATGTTTGCATTTGTGACACGTTCTCAGTGCTGCTGAGTTTCAGCTTCCAAATCTCTTTGTTGCCATCTAGGATTTTATCTCTTCCCAAGCTGGTGTTTTTCTTGTTGAATGCTGGAGTTGCTACATATCTACCTGTCCCTACAGAGCAGAGTAACTCTCTGTAGTCAATAGACTGAGATACCCCAGGTTTTCAGTGGTTCCCTAGTAAATAGGAGATGGATAAGTTCCCATGAGGGATGCTGGCTTAACCAGTGTGGGAGAGAATTGTGCTATTTCCTTTACTTCGTCATGAACATGACCTGCTGGGGACTCAGGGCAGAATCCAGCTCCTAAAATACAATTAGATGCTGTTTGGTCTCTGACTCCAAAAGACTCATCTGACCACAGAGACAATAAGAGTCCCTGTACACCAAAGCTGACACTGAAAATGTGTAAATGTACCCAGTGTGCCTCTTTGCCCAGGGCTGATGTCCTTGAACCATCATGCTCAGCCCTGCATCTCCCACTTGTAGCTCTCTGGGTACAAAATCAGATAGTCCCACACTCCCTGATGGACTAGATCCTGTATTTAATTTGTAGGTGTACCCAACACAGACTGACAGTCTGGAGGTCAGGAAAAGACACCACTCCCTAGAAGCAGCTTTCAGTCTGTGTTTCATCTATTGCTTACAGAGAAACTTAACAAGTAAGAAATCTCTCCCAAAAGGGAGGGAGCTGCATCTGCTACTTCCCACAGGAGTGCCCTAGTGGTAGAACAGATTGAAGCAGGGATCACCTTCCACTCTTCCTGTTGAAGCAAGGTCATCATGCAGGCAAAATCAGAAGCATCTTGGGATAGAAAAAATATGATTCGATACCTATGTCTCTTATGGAAACAGTGAACCATAGCCTGGTTTTTATCTCTCCTGTAAAACACAAACCACAGAAACTAGGGCTCAATCCTAAATTTATCTTCCTTCACGTCACCACGCAAACTGTGAAAGCCTCTGCTATCCCCATGTCTTCTTGCTCCTAGTAGCTCAGCTCTGTGCAATGGCTGCAGTGGAGCTGTCCTGGCTTTGTTCAGCTAAAACTTTGGGTTTACAGTGGTTCATCATTTCTGTACAGTGCTCTTGCAAGGTACCTGTTATGCTCAATGCTGGAGAGAAAGGAATAGCAGAAATAACAAGGGTGGCACAAGAGCAAAGCAGCCAAGTGAGAAATGTACCACTCCAGTGCAAACGAGACTCATTCTGGCCACTCAGCATCTGCCCTTCTCCCTGGAGTTGCAGCTCTGCTACCAGCAATGTCTACAAAACCTTGAGGTGCCTCCACTGAATCCCCATGTCACCTGCCCACTGCTGAGCAGGTTCAGCTGAATATGACCCCTCACCAGGTGCCTGCAGTTGTGTGGATGGGATTCAGATCTATAACAAGAAGCCAAGTTTACTGGAGACACCCTTGCTCCAGAGTGCCAACATCAGGAAACAAATGACATGAAAGGAAATAATACACTCCTATGACTACAGTATACACTTGAAATTAATTCCCTGTAACTGAGACTGATTGTTCCCATAAATCTCACTCTGCTTTTAAGCCAGGACATAACCTCTGCTTAAATGATATTAGTGTTTGAAGACGAAGAAATCAATTTGGCATGTCTAAGGACACTTCAGGTATTTTGCATAGAAAGTCTTTCCCTGGTAAATGAGTTTGTCTTTTTATAGTCTCGGATTTGTGAAACAGAAGATAAACCTTTGATAGTTACATGCATAGATGTAGCCTTTCTTGGTAGGTTTGGAAATGAAAGCACCTTCTGGATGGATCCTTTTCATGGGCATATGTAAACTCATGCAGTTAGTTCCTATTCTATCCCTCACGGTCTCACTACTCCAGGGCAAGATGCCCATTTGTAATTGTTTATCACCGTGCACACGGTCAAGTCCCATGGAGGCACCTACTGAAATGGGGGTATGACATTTCTATTCCTGTTTTATTGTTCTTTAACAACTTCCCTCCCAGTAACATCCTCAGATTCAGGTGAAAGTGGACAAATTAGGTGCGAAAGCTCACCTGCGGTGTGGGCATATCAGCATTAAAAATTACAATGTGTGAGAAAGCTCAGCCCCATTTCTGACTGGCTGGAGTTGGGATGAGGCTCACAAGCATGCCCTTCCTCAAAGCTCTGAACCAAGCAAGTGGAAGAGCGAGGAGTCTGTGGTAGATTCTGAAATGAGCTTGTACAGCAGGTTGGGTGCATGGTTATCATGCCTTGTTACACGCACTGCCTCATGTCCTACGATTTATGTGCTAAGTATTTCTAATACAGCAACCACATTGATTTCAAGGGCAGCTTGCAAAGTGGTGTGACTCTGCAGCTGACAGGGAAGGTAAAACCTGAGTGCCCTCTTCTAGACATAGAAGGGCTGCAGTACGGCTGAGGAGTTGAAATCAGTCCAAAAGCTGCTGACAAAATGTGCACTTGAAGGAAGAGAGGCTTTTTACATAGTGCCTTATGAAAACAAACATGTACCTGACATCTTTGACATAAGATGCCAAAAGAAAAAGCCTTTCATAGGAAAGTGCTTATTATTTTCACTTTCAAATGACCAAGTCTTAGGAAAGGTGTCAAAAGAAGTCCCTGAAGGCTGACAGTCTCTGTGCAGCCATTAACCTTCAAGGGCTTGGGAAGCAGGACACGAACTCCCCTGATGTGGATTTTTACCTCTTGCCTGCTCATGCTGAGCCACCTCTGAGTGTGGGAAATTCAGACATGGTTCTATCTACCAAACCACAGGAGGCCAAGGCCACAACACCATCCATGCAGTGGGATGGGCAGCATTCTCCCTGGATTTGCCACATACCAGCAAGCATTCTCCTTAATTGCCTTGGAGAGACCAGGAACTGTTTCCACCAGACACCATACAGAGGCCACTCTGAGTAAGAGGTAAATTAAACCACACAGACAAAAGATGTTCCCCTTGATCTCAGGGCCAGGAAATGACCCCTGACTTGTTTTATTCACCTGCATAAAGTTAGCCTCTGTTGATAAATTAGGCATGAGCCAGTGTGGAGCCAGGTGGATGGATAAGGAAGAGAAAGACTCAAAGGGCTTGAAGGTTACTAGGGAGCTCAGAGGCAGGAGAAAAGTGGAATTCATCTCACCTGAGTGTAGGAATTGAAAACCTGATATCTGCCTCTGAGCTCAGCTTTGTCACCCTCAACTCCCCTTACAGGCAGTGGAGAGAAATAATCAAGTGAAACCAGAATCACGGCAATGCCAGTCCAAACAGGGAACTAAGTTTAGCTGTAACTCTGCCACTCTATGGCTACAGATGGTTTAGCTCAATCCTGATGCTATTTCATGCCATCTTCTTTAAATTTTCCACCTTTATTCCTTTAACTGCTGTCACCTGTATAAAGTCAGTACCAAGAAACTCTAAAGAAAGGGCATTTGCTGGTCAGTTTAGGTTACTGCCACTGTCACCAATGTTCATTTTCACATCTGACTGTTAAGAAGGAGATGTAGATTACCTTGCTCCCTATTTTAATGCAAAGAACTCTTCTTAATGCTCTTATTAACCTCAGTTTGTCATCTTGAAACAGTCACTCTCCTCTCGTCTTCTACCAGTGCCACTTTAATGTCCACCACCTGGAGCTGTGACTGTGCTTCCCCTTTGCTGTTCTTGTACTGTTCTTTCTACTTCACTGCCTGAGTTTCATGACTTAAAAAATAGTAGCCAGCCATCACTGTCACCTGGGCTTGGCACGTTTCTGAGCACAAAGGAAATTAAATATTGAGCAGTAATAAGTGAAAATGAAACATGAATCAGTATGACAGATCACGAGAATGCTGAGGGACCTTGAATTACACAGGTTTTTTTCCTTAAACAATTCTCATTTCACAAGACCATCTCTGTACCCAAAGGCACCACCAGGCCCACAGCATTTAACACAGCACTGAGTCTTCTCCACAGTCTATTAATTTGGATGATCTCTGGCTGTTTCAAGCCACAGCTGTTGAATACCCTGTACAACTCTGCTGCTGCTGATTGCCATTCTGGTAAAAGGAAGAAAGCAGCATGGGCCTGCTCCTCCATTTACTTAATGTATCCTCACTAGCATTGCCCTGTAATGTATCTGTTACCAATCAATACTTGATATAATTTTAGAGAATGGTGCTGGAGCGAGCCCAAAAGCTAAAGCAGATCTTCATGTAAAACAGGCAGCAGAAATAAATGGGGCCAGACTTGTGTGGAAAGCAAAATAGAGATGGTACTTTCTGTGTCTGCAGATTTACTCTGACAGAGCATGGACAGACCTCTAGGAGTGAAAGACAATGGGACAGTTTTCCATCTTAGGACTGGAACAAAAAAGAACAACGAGTCAACTAATGACTAACTATTAGTTGATTAAGTGGCAGGTAATTATTAGAATTTTCTTTCCTTCAGTACATGAGGCAAAGCCGGGGCACTGTGTCATGCAATTAGCAAAGGCTGGAGGGTCAGGGTGATTGCAGGGAGGAGAGCAATGTTGCTGGATCAGGGAAGGGGAGCCCAGGTTGCAGCTGGAGCACAGGCTCAGGCCAGCATGGGTGTGATTGGCCCACAATCTGTCTGGGGCAGGAGGGGCTGAGAAGCAGCCAAATATGTGAGTCTTCTGTTTGAGACTGTGCAGAATTCTAGAGTTGAGTTTTGCCTTCACACAGCTCAAAGTCAGGTTATCCACGACATTCTTCAATATTTCCCCTAAAACTTACTGGTTTCCCTACACAGAGGATGCTTTTGAAGGAGACCAGCTTTGTTGCTTGACAGCAGGGACTGGTCTTCAATCAGCATCAGACTAAGAACACAGGAGTCTGTCAGAGTGGCTGCTGTTGGGAGAGAACTGTCCTATGCACTTGCCTCCTTTTGATTCAAAACCTCTTTGGTGGGCAGTGTAGCTGCAGGCAATAACAGAGGGAAAAGTTCATGGCTAGCTGCTCCTTTGTGTCTGTGAACTTCAGTGTGTGGCAGCTGGATTGCACTCCCAGCAGTGGGAGGAATCCTGTGCAAGTGGGAAGTCCTACTAGGCTCAAAAATTTTGGGACCACAGCTTAAGGTCCTATTGTCACTGAGCTTTCCCCACATATAATTCTGGAAAGAGCCTCTGGTTAAGGCATCTCATTATCAATTCAATTTTTGTCATAGCCCTGCTAGGCTCTTAATTTCATGTGTTAAAACAACAAATGAGATGACCCAACTGCAATCTCTAATAGCTATCATGGGTCAGTAATCATTTATTTGTTATAGTGCCTCTCACCCGAAGGACAGAGTTGAAAATTTGTCCTCCTGATGCCAAGAGCTGTAAATTAGTTTTATTTCACTGTTAAATCTAGAGGCCTGAAAATTAGGAAGACCAGCCCTTAGCTGGGAAGAAAATGTGTCCGCTCATGGGATTTTCTGCATTAAGCAAATAGGCAGCACATAATCACCCATTAAACAGACACAGTGGCTGTGTCCTGACAACATTGCTACCCAGAGTCGGAGTGACTCTCCTCATACACTGAACATGGTGAAATTTTGCAAGCCCAATGCCCACTTGTGGGCCAGTGACCCCAGCTCTACTTCAGTCCTAGGAAAAGAAGTGAACATCTACAGGTCCTCATGGTAATTTCATCTTTCCCTGAAGATGGACATGTTCAAGATAGGGATGACAAATTTCTCTGTGAAGGTACATCTTATCTCTGTTATTAAGGGAGCTTCAGATGGGCAGGTCAGATCTGAACACGTTGATCTTTTAGACAAACACATTTAGATGAGACAAATCACACCCAAAATTTAGACAGTTGTTTGTCACAGATGTTTCTGTTGCTGAATATAGTTATTTTTATCCTCGAAGTCTTTGCAAACCCCGTGGGTCTAAAAGAATTAGCATGGACTCACTGTGGATTTGGAAATTACAGGGTAAGCCATCACTGCATACTTAGAGAGTGCCAAGGAGGGAAATGAAGGGCTTTAAAAACAGATGGAAGCTGTGTTGACAGGGGCATGAAGGTGCCTAACAGCCTTCATTGAGCAAGAAGCTGCTGGTGAAGTTGTAGAAACACTTGAGTGGTTCCTCCTGGGAGTGTGGGTGTCCCTCTAGCAGTCTCTTCACACATTATTCATGCTTTTGGCAAGACAGACTGCACAAAACACCACACAGCCATTCCTGCCTGTTACGCCTGATCCCAGAGGGCTGCCCGGGGCTTCCCAGCCCAGCTCTATCTGCAACCAGCAGGGGATTTATTGCTCCCTGCAGCAAAGCCGTGCTGCTCACTGCAGGGTCTCATCCCTACAGGCAGCAGGGATTGCAGCAGGCATCTCAGCCTGAGGGCACCCTCAGAGGGCAGGGAGGCTGCTGCCCTCTCTAGCACAGGGGTAGGGAGGCAGCACTGCACTGAGAGAGATGGGGAGCAGATGTCCCCTTTATCCCATCCCTGAGAAACCACGCTCCCTTTCTGCAGCCCTTCTCTGCAGAAGGAGAGAAGTTTGTCCTGGGAAAGAAAGGCTGAAACACCTTCGGTGTGATGAAATGAGTGGTCTGTCATCTTGTTCAACTGCATGTCACACAGAAAGCTCTCTAAAAAGCTCTCCGTAGAAAGCTGAAAATAAATTTTTAAAACCTGCCCCACTGTCAAATCCTCAAAACTCATAAGTGTGTCAGAATAGTTGTAAATTTATTCACTTTTATGATGTGCAAGTTATAGAGTATTGTAGAACCAGACAAGTTTATAAGAACACGTATTAAGCTGCCAGCACGAGGAGGACCTGGCTGAAGTTAAAACATAAAACCTTGCCACAAGACAAGTGAGGGTTTGAGGAGGGACAATAAAGAGTGAAAATGGCTTTGAATAACAAATGTGGCACTCTTCCCCCTCTTCCTGTGCTATACTTGCACTGAAATAGGAAATTTTAGAATGGAGAAGCAGAGAGGCCAGAGCTCATAGAAAGAGCTGTGGTGCTGCAGCCAGAGCTGCATAGTCTATGCTAATGGATTTCTGACTTTAAAAATAACTAGACTCGAGGGACTGCAGCTCTGCTGGGTAATGGGTCTCTCACCTCTGATAGTGCCTGTTTTCCCCATGAACAACCTCGTCATTCCCTGGTGATACCCAATCAGTCAGCCTCACCTCAGCGCCTGGTAAAATCATGGAGCAGATCCTCCTGGAAGATGTCAAAACAAATGGAAGACAGGGATGTGATTAGAGACTGCCCACGTGGCTTCACCAAAGACAAATCATGCCTGACTATTTTAGGAGCTTTTTCAATGGAGTGACTGCACCAGCAGGCAAGGGAAGAGCTACTGTTGCCACCTACTTCAGCTTCTGTAATGCTTTTGATACAATCCCCCACAATCTCCTTACCTCTAGGCTGGAGAGAGGTATGGGTTTGACAGATGGAGTGTTAGAGGGATTAGGAATTGACTGGATGGCAGCATCCAAAGAGTTACAGCCAAGGCTCAATATCCAAGCAGAAACCAGTAACAACTGGTGTGTCCCAAAAGGGTCCATACTGGGAACAATACTATTTAATACCTTCATCAATGATGCAGGCAGTGGGATCAGTGCACCCTCAGCAAGTTTGAGGGTGACATCAAACTGGGTGGTGCATTCAGTTAATTCACTTGAGGGAAGGGATATTATCCAAAGGGACTTTGACAGGCTTGAGGAGCAGGGCCTTGTGAGTCTCATGAAGTTCAAATGCAAGGCCCTGCAGCTGGATAAGGACATTCCCAAGTATCAATACAGGCTGAGTGATGGATGGGTTTGGAGCAGTCCTGTGGGAAAGCGCTTGGGGGAACCTGTCCGTATAAAATCAGGTAAGACTCAGCAATATGCACTTGCAGCCTGGAAAGCTGACCAAATCCTGGTCTGTATAAACATAAACGTGACCAGCAGGTCAGAAGGTGATCCTGCCTGTCTGCTCCATACTTGTGAGACCCTGCCTGGAATACTGCAACCAGTTCTGGGGCACAAGAAGGTTGTGAACCTGTTAGAGCAGACCCAAAGGAGGGCCATGAAGGTGATCAGAGGGCTGGAGCAATTCTCATGGGAGGGCAGGCTGAGGGAGTTGGGGTTGGAGAAGAGAATGCTCCAGGGAGATCTGATTGCAGCTTTCCAGTTTATAGAGGGGGCTGATAAAAGACCTGGAGAGACATTTTTCACAGGCCCATTAGTAACAGGACAAGAAATAACAGTTTTAAACTGGAGGAGGAAAAGTTTAGATTAGAGAAAATGAAGAAAATCTTTACTGTAAGAAGAGTGAGGCAAGGAAACAGGTTGCCCAGAGAAGTTGTGGATTCCCCATCCCTGGAACTGTTGACGGCCAGTTTGGATGGGACTTTGAGGAGCCTGTCTAGTGACAGATGTCACTGTCCATGGCAGGGCACTGGGACTAGATGATCTTCAAAGGTCCCTTCTACCCCAAACCTTCTGTGACTCTGTGGTCCTACACTCCCTCCTGCTGCTGGCACGTGAGGTCAGAAGGCAGGTGCCAGCAGGCTAGAAAATGCCAGGGGATTCTCCCCCAAATCAGCAGTGCTGCAGGAAACACAGGAGACTGATTGACTCAGCCTCTCCTGGATAGGATATACAGTACTTTTCTGTAAGCAGGAACGTTAACTTAGAAGATAGTTGTGGATTTTGGTTTTGTTTTGGGGTTTTTTTTATTTTTTAACAAAACCCTTTAAACTTTCAGTGTATTAATAGCAACAGAACATATTCTTCTTAAGGTAAGCTGAACCTCCCTTTCTTTCTGTTCTTTCTTTCTGTTCTTTCTTTCTGTTCTTTCTTTCTGTTCTATTCTTTCTATGTAACTGCATCCTCCCTATGTGAGGAAAACATTTAAAAGACCTATTCTTTCAGAATTTGAGGGGGTGGATGAAGAAGGAACAGGCTATGATTTGCACAAAATTAAAAGAGTATTTGAGACACAAGACAAATGTTCCCAGAGAAATGTCCCTTTCCTTACTGCAAAGAATATATCAATGAAGAATTTGCATACATTACACAAACTAAATTAATTTACCCAGACTTGCTGTTTGTTTTTCATGCCCAAAGCTAACAGCTCACATGGATTATCTGGGTTGTTTTGTAGGTTTTTTTTCCCCTTTCTTAAGCCTGACTACACAAACTCAAGACACACTTCCATCTGACAGTGGAATAAGGATGAATTTTGGGTTGTCTTGTAATAGGGAGACTTTTCTTCCAGTTCCACACTTACATTGCAAGGTACCCAAAGCAAGGGCAAGCTGAAAGTCACTAGTGGAGAAGGGGCAGAGATGTGTAGGGGAATGGGGAGTTAGAAACAATTTATTTTCCCCTCTTCTATGACCTAAGCAGGACCCCCAGCATCTCCACTCCGCTATGACCACTCTGGCACAGGCTTGGCTGCACATTGCCCTGTGCCAGTTGTCAGAGCAATGTGGCATAGACCACAGAGCAAATCCTCAGCCAGGAGGGGTGCATGGATGGGACTGGGGACACTGGTCTGACCAAGAGAGGCTGTGGGATTGCTCAACCACCACCACATCATCCCTTCTCTCCTTCCAGCAGACCAATAATGTTTGTGCCATCCTTTGGCACTCCCGGGGTGCGTCTCTGAAAGAGCAGTTAATGGATTTACATGTCATATAATTGTGATAGCTGGAGATTGTCTGATGGAAGGGGAGAATTTCAATTGTCTCAGGGTGGATTTGGTCTAATTATCTCAGATGACACCAGCAAATCTGCTTCTCTAGGAGACACGCTGTTACTGTAGTAACTTGTAAATGAATATCAGATGAGGAGTTATTTAGAGGCAGACTGAACTGCTAAGTGTATGAGCACAGTGGGCAATCATTTCTTTTTTTTTTTTAATTCTTTTCCATATTAATTTATTTTTCAGTGTGAATGTAAACCACAAAATCAACAGGTCAGATATAGGGCTCCTGTGAACTCTGCCTTCCCTATCAGACACAGCAGATGCAGCTTGGAAGTGCTTTATCACTTTGCTTTTAATTAAAGCTTATAATGGTTTGCATTTTGTGAACAGGCTTTATCCCAAATACAAAGTGGATAAAGGATGAAGCAAATCTTCAGATAGCTCTGCATTTTTGATTATCTCTTTTGTACATATGTGGGCTGCTCACTCCCTCACCCAGAGCCAGAACCAGCAGTGTCTCATGAGCAAGCTGCTGATAAACAATGGTTGCACCCTGCCCTTCTGGAGAAAGAGCTGAAAGTGAGTGCCTTGGCTTCTGCTGCTTGCCTTGTGTGGCCAAAGGTGATGGCATTTAGAGGCACCACCTTTGATTAAATCAAGGCATAAAATCTTCTTCTAGTCCAAAGAGAAGATGGAAATATCTGCATGCCCAGTGCATCAGTAGTTGCAATGCAGCATCGGATACACTATGCTTTGGTTTGCTGTCACTGCATTGTGCCCAGTCCTGAAATGCAGCAGAGTGAATACAAGTTTCAAATCAGGTCCCAAGGGCATGTTCCACCCTCCAGCCTAGTTTTTTTTATTTTGACTAGCAGATAACTGCCAGATGTTCCACAGGAATTGCTTGTATGCATGGTACCCAGTGTATTTTATTTCTCAGAGCAGGGAAAGTGATCTCAGGTGAAATCCATCAAACATAGCAGCTAAATCAGGATCACTTTCCTGGGTGTCCATGGCCCTGCTGCAGCTTTGGCTGAGGGTCAGCAAGGTGGTGCATCTCCCTTCAGTTTGAAACTTGGGAAGTTTTGATGTCCATCTGGGCAGGGAAGGATTCTTCAAACTTACTTTTGAAGTAGGAGAGCTGGAGAGCATGACCTTGCTCCACTCTACCAGTGTCCACATGCTTTCTCTCTCAGAAAGCATTTATGGACTGAAATGTTTTAGTGTGGATCCTGTTTATATTTCATTATAACTACATTGTCTTCAATATACTGAAGAAAATTGAGTTTCTTAAAGTTTTTTGCCTGCACTTCAAGACTGCATGACAGCTAATGCTGAAAAAAAAATTTTTTTAAAAGAAAGCAGGGGTATTTCATTTGAGAATTACATCTTGAAATGCTGAATCATAGATGTGCTAGATCTACCATAAAACCAATGTGTTTTTTCCAAAGTACCTCTATATATGTGTGGCTTCATCTAAAATTCAGGTAATCTGATAGAGAGAAGTGTGTGGTGCAGCGTTGACATGTACTAAATCTGTATTTTCTTTGCATACTCAGAGGTGTGTAATTAGCATGAGGACAGTCATTAACACATCCCGTGTGCTGTGTCACCAAGTCACGCCTGATTATGTTGCAAAGTGAGATTAGTAAAATGAGCTTGAAGTTGTCCTCTCATTGCCATTTGATAGCAGGGAAAACAAATCCTTCCACTGCCAAAGCTGCAACTAATATTCAGTGCTTAAGAAATTCAACTGATGCATTCCTAATGAACAGGATTTTGTGTAATTAAAATTTTAAATAAATCCCCAACATGAGCCCTGGCTTGGATTTCTTAATTTCAGATATGAAAGTACAGCTTTTGACAAAATAGGTTGAGGGGGTTGGGTTTTTTTTTCTTCTCTTTTCTTTCATCTGAAAGATTGAAAAAATCTCATTAGCATATTAAAAAAGAGCAGAAGATAAATTAAATGAAGACCAGGATTAAAAGATTCAGTACTTTCTTCATGTCACCTTTATAGTTCTTTTGAGCTTCTGTCCCTGTGAGGTGGGTGTAAGTAACGTGGAGGTGGATGTTAGTGGGTGGCAAAGCTTTTGTGAGGCAGAAAGAAGCTGAGGATTAGAAAATTATCAGAGGCAGTTTCCATACAGATGAGAAGAAGCAGTCAGAAGCCAAGAAACAGGAGGAAGACAGTAAGAAAACTGAATAAATGGCATATTTCACTGGCAAAGAAAATGCCAATTTGTTTCAGCTGAAACCCTAAAAGTTGCAATGGTTGCTGAAAGTTGCTGAAAACCCTGGAAGTTGCTCACTCAAAGCAATCTCACAGCTGCAGGCCTGGGTCCCTCCTTGTTTGCAGAAATCTTTAGGTCAACCTCAAAAATCCACGGAGTTCTCATGGCTCATTTTCAGTTGCTTACCTACCTGCAGGGTGACTGCTTCTCTTGTTGCTCCTTGTCACAGGCAGGGTGGTGGGATTGTAACGGGGTGTGAGCACAGCCCCTCCTAATCCCTGCCTCCCACCAAAGGCTGCATGCCATGGACATGAACAGCTCCTACCAACTCTCCCATAAGCCAAGAAAGCTGTGGATGAAGAGGAGCTTGGATACACGGAAGGAGTAATTTCCTTTTGCGAGGAGGATTAGTTTGCAATGTCTCGGGGTGTGCTAAGGTTGGACTGGGGTAGAGAGGGAGCACTGTCTTCTGGTCTGAGCTGGCTGGCATGTCCAGTGGCTTTGTTTTCATCTTTGCAGTTTTCTGGGTGACCCTGCTCAGAAGCCCCACCGTGGTGGCCCTCAGGCCACACCCCTGACTGCCCCAAGCAAAGGCCCCAGCAAAGGGATGAATTAATGAGTATTTGCAAAGTGTGTGTGACCACTGAGGAAAATGCAGTTGCATGGGTGTGAAGTGTCTGGAAAAGGATGATTATTTGCAGCACCAGTTTTTGGGTCAGAAACGCTTATTTACTGGGGAGGTAACCTGTCACTGTCCTCCCTTCTCGGGATGTTCTTGGCACCCACACTGACACTGTTCACAGGGATGTGAAAGGCTGATTTTTGCATATTATGTGCATTACAGTGAGTAAAAGTATGAATGAGGCAGCCGGGTTTCCAGCATGACACTGAGGAACATTGGAAAGTGCTGAAAGGTGACACTTAGTCTTTACTCTGAAGACCTGAGCAGTATTTATTCTTTTACAGTGCGGTGGTTCTACTCACCCTCCTTATACTCCAGGTCATCCATGACTTAGGAGGACTGCTTTCAACTCTCCCTCACCCTGTGTGGTTTATCTTGAGCAAACTGACCATTTCCAAGTCAGAGCTTCAATGGCAGGGCATTTGGCTCCTCAGGACAGCAGCTGCATTTGCTCTCCCTGCTGAAGCTGTGCCAGCGTGCAGCAGAGAAGCAAGGTGTGAGGGACAGTGGTGTATCCAGTGCATGCACCCAGAGGGCCACGAGCTCAGCCAGCAGAGGTGCAGTGTGGGTTGCTGCCTCTGTTTCCACTATTTTCACCACAGCTACTTGAAAGTCTTCACTAATTCAAATACAAAAGGTCCCTCAGAGCATGAGGAGCAATAGCAAACCCTTTCTCCTGGGTAGGTGCCTCAGCTTTGCAGCTGCAGAGTCAGAGATGTGTTTGTGTATTCTTTACCTCTTGGAGATCTTTAACCCTTGGATCTGCCCTTGATCCTTGCCCTGAATTTTCTATCAAGTCATTGGAGTTGTAATGATGGTGGGGAGTCACAGATTTCCACCCTCATGTGAACAGGCATCCATTTCTCTCTCCATGGGCTGTGTTGTCTCAGGTGCAGCAGCAGAAGCCCACAGTGGTACAGCTCTTTCCTGACTAAAGTAGGGCTTTCCTTCTGTTTCTTGTCTAGAAACCAGTAAAACCTCTGTGGGTCCATGCTGAGGATGGGTTTGGTCCTGTCTGCATGTAGAGCAGGTGTCCAGGGAACGTTCCTTCAGCACCCCTGGGAATCAAGCGAATTCCACTCCAGGGCTCTGCATGGGCTGTAAAAGGAGCTGACAGTCTTCAGAGTTAGGCATCTACTCCTCAGACATCAAAGGTAGAACAAAAGCGACACATCTAAAGCAGTTTGCTGCATTTTTAGCAGAAAACATGTGTCCCAGTCCAAATCTAGTCATGGTTTGGTTGAGGGGTTTTTCCATAAGAAAAGCACCGTGTGTTTATAAATTGCTTTTTGCCAGATTACTT
This sequence comes from Petroica traversi, assembly GCA_025920805.1. Lineage (NCBI taxonomy): Eukaryota > Metazoa > Chordata > Aves > Passeriformes > Petroicidae > Petroica > Petroica traversi. Next base: position 3,655,343 of record JAHLSL010000062.1, on the reverse strand, counting down.
GTTCTTGAAAAGAACTGCTCTGTAATAAGCTGCATCATTAAAAAGAAATTTTTCTGTGAGCAGCAGAGCCTGGTTTCCTGCGGTTTGGTGCCTCATGGTGGGATTATGTTGCGTCTAATGAGGAGCACTCTGGCTGAAGCCTTTTCTCCTGTTCACAAAGACACTGTCTCATGTGAGTTCTCTGGTGTCTATAATCCATTTGGGATCAAACTGCCATTGTTTAGGTGCTCTCCTCTCTTTCAATGAAATACGGCCCACGTGGCAAGCTGTTCCTCCCTGGAGACATGAGAGGGTCATGCTGCTCTACCCTGATGCCTCTTCTCTCAGAAATGGCTGAAAATTAAAGCATTTGAGAATTCCATCCCACAGTTCAATCTGACTGAAATTGGCCAACAGGCTAAAAGATAATTGAGAATAATACTGGACTGACACAACAGTATAATAAACCTAATTTTATTAGGTTATCAGGCTATAAATGGTAGAAAGTAAATACTGGAGCAGATTAAACGTGGAAAAACTGTTCATAAATATTTATTCAAACATTTAAATACTCTCAAGGTGACAATTTTTGGCCTGTTTTGCATTTCAATGTTAGCACTTCAATTCACAGCCTTATGAATGACCAACAAAAGCACAAACACTCTGAGAGTTACACTCATACTGCAAAAGTAAAAGTAAAATAATATTTTTCTCTGAGACTTTTTTTTCAAGTGACAGACAATTACTAAACATTTCTTTCAAAAAACCACGAATTTAGAATTTTGAAAAAGGAATGTTGAACAATTCAGAAGCCAGATTTTGAAGATGGTTCTTGCTAAGTCAAAGAATAGAAGTAGATCATGTGGTTTGTGCTGGTTTTCCAGAATCTTCAATAAATCTGAACTGAACAAAGTTAGACCAGAAATCCTTTGTTGAAGTGATTCATGGAAATATTTCAGAAATGTGAGTTGTGAAAGGGAATCCATAATTATATGCGCACGCAAATATTCACAAGTTTAGGAAAGAAGAAAGATATATTGTATAAGTTGCTTATTGTAGTTTATTTTTCCAGTTCCTGAGCCATAGAAACATGTTTGTCATAAAATGATTTTTGAAGATATTTATATTTTCTTACCTTGGATGCAGTTTAGATGGATGACCTACCATTGTTCTCCATGTTTCTCAAATTAGGAGAATGCATTTCTAAATTCAATTACAGCCTCAGTGGAAATGGCTTCTCTGTCTCTGGTAATCTTTGGAGAAGAATTATACACAGTCTATAAAGCTTCAAATTTCAAAACCTAATTTTGAATGTTAGTCAAGAGGTTAATTTAAGATTCATCTTCCAAAAGGGGAGTTAAATAAAACTGATAGAAGGCTGGAACTTGTCGAGTGGTTGAGAGGTTTATCAGCATGTGAGTATGAGTTCATTAGTTTTAATTAGTATAATCACTAATGTTGCATTAACAGTTTGGTGAGAGAAAGTAATTGCTCACACCCACTGTATTAGATTGGGAGATTAGAATTCTTTTTATGAGGCAATTAGCATTTCAGGGATTTTTTTAAAAGGCTTTTACGATCTGCCATTGCAGTAGCCTCCTTCACCAAAAAGAGTTTAAATTAACCATAACTTTAATCCTAATGGGATGCAAAAATTAATGTAGAATTAAGTGTGAGCCAGCAATCCCACTGTGATAAGCAGGCAGCTAAAGCCACAAACCTTGATTAGTTTATAATGACCTGTTTTATTTCCAAGACAATGATAGCCATTTATCTGTCCTCAATTCATTATCTTCTTGGAAAGTTTATATTCTTGAATTTTATACAGCAAAACAAATAAAATATGAGGAAGGGAAAAGTAGATCAGTACTACTGAAGTAATAATTGTCAGAAGAAAAAGCTGCCAGTTTCAATAGTAAGGCTTAACTAGTAAATTATTCTTCATATCAAATGCCAGAGGAAGAAGAAACAGCTCCCTTTGACATAGAGTGCCTTGGGAAGAGCTATGAATTTCACAGCAACAGCAATCACAGCCCTGCTCTATCCATCACATCCTTGTGACACAATGAGAATGGATGGAATTGTCATCCTGGTTGGCAAGGGAGCCCTGGTCACCTGAGATTTAGGACAATTTACCCAAAAGATTGCCTTCTACAACATCCTGTAAGGAAATTTACAAGTTCTGGTGGGAAAAATTGCTTACAGCAAGGCTGCAATGAAAGCTTTCAAGGTATCCGTAACAAGACAAGACAGCACATCCTTTGCAGCAAATCTACCACCCATTATATGGGATTATGTTTGCCCCTAGATAAAACAAAACTCTGTCTAAAAATCCCACATCTGCTATGACTTGGATGTGGCATGGAGGAGAACAACTGTTAAATGTTAGAACCATAATGTATTTCATGTCATTTTGGGTACATATATTAAAATAAGGGGATGTGGGGCAGTGTTTAGGGAATTACTTTAGTCCTTATAGGATATACATTAAAGCAAAATGTACGTATATAGGTACATACTGCTATAAGGGACATTGATGGATGTAAGAGATGTACCCTTATAAGAGGAGTTCAGGGTGGAAAACTATTTAACAGCTGAAATTTAGGCACAACTAAGGAGACTGGATCTCAGTCTCTCTGGTATCAGCTGGTGTCACCTTTAGAAGCTGAACTACTCCAGCTAAGATCTGAACCCTGCACTCTAAGGGCTGCTCAGTCTACAGTCTGCAGAGACAGTCTCAGGTAACCAGGTTTCTGTCTTGGGTGGGTGAAGCAAATGCTTAAAATTGGGTAAGATGAATCATGACCAGCATCCTGTGCCTTAGGGTTTGTCTATGCACACAGTTACTGTGGAGAGACATTACTCTTCCTGAATAACATTACATGTGAATACACTTTTGGCTGAGTAAGACTTATTTCTCTTCAACAGTATCCACTTGAGAGAGGCAGAACAGTTTGCTTTTTATTCCTCACGTGGAATTCTTCTGCAAGAGCTGCTGCCTTTTCAGCAAGCTGCCCTACCTTAATCCAAATTTACTTTAGTATAAAAATGCCCTAAATTTGGCATCCAATCACCTCTGAGAGTGATTTAAGATTTATGGTGGAAAGGCATCAATTAGGCACAAATACATTGACCAAAAAAAATAGTGACGGTATCATATACAATAAAAACTGACATTTAATTCACAAATTATGGATGTAATAAAGTCTATTGTTTCAGGAAAAATGCCTGTATTTGCCCATATATTTCATTAAAGAATAATAATGCCATACATATTTCATTCCCTTGTTCTGAACAGCAAGAGTCTTAACTGTATAAAATGCCCCATGGTGTCCTTTTTTTGTTGGGTTGTTTTTTCTTTTTAATCAGATTTTCCCCCCTGAACTAATGAAATTGCTCTTTAAACACATACATCATTTTCATTTGTAGTGACTTATCATGACTCAAACAGTTTGCCTGTTCTCCTGGAGAACAAGGCAACTGCCATCTCCTTTTGCTGTGCAGATCCAGGTCAGGACTGCCTCTGATTCCCAGTGTGCTAAGTTCCCTGCACTCCCACTGCTGCTGCTTTAGGTGGAGTTCAGGTGACTGATGTTTGTGGGGTCTTCACCTTGCATATCTGCACTGCTTTCTGGTCCACTTGCTCTCACTCCTAATTTCTCTCTTCCCGCAGTATGCACCGACCCACTGCGCAGCTGTGCAGGCGTCCGTGGAGCAAGGCATCCTTCCTCCCTGCCATCACCACGAAGCAGTGCACGACCCCCAGCTGGTTCCCTGCACGTGCCCGCTCTTCTCCTGCCCGTGGGAAGGGCACCTGGAGGTGGTGGTGTCCCACCTGAGGCAGACCCACCGCATCAACATCCTTCAGGGCGCAGAGATTGTCTTCCTGGCCACGGACATGCACCTGCCCGCGCCCACGGACTGGATCATCATGCACTCTTGCCTTGGCCACCAGTTTTTGCTGGTCCTCAGGAAGCAGGAGAAGTACGAGGGCCACCCCCAGTTCTTTGCCACCATGATGCTGATTGGCACGCCCACCCAAGCCGACAACTTCACCTACCGGCTGGAGCTCAACAGGAACCAGAGGCGCCTCAAGTGGGAGGCGACGCCCAGGTCGATCCTGGAGTGTGTTGACTCTGTCATTTCGGACGGGGATTGCCTTGTGCTGAACACTTCCCTGGCTCAACTCTTTTCTGACAACGGAAGCCTTGCGATAGGAATTGCAATAACCACCAGCAAAGTTCACAGCTCCGAAGCCGAAATGTGAGGGGGAGGAGTAGGAGGAGAAGTAACAACTGCAACAACAATGGTGCTCTAGCTGCCTTCTGAGAGTCAGAACTCATGGACTTTTTTGGGGGGGGTCTCAGGTCTTTTATGGTATTTAGTACTCGTCCACAGTGGGCGTTATGTAAGCATCCTGTGATTACAGTCCCTGTGTCATGTATTTACCGTTTTGCTAATACAATTTTATGACAAATTTTAAAGAGGCTAATCAGTTTATTGTCGCCCTCCAGCAGCACTGGAAACACTTGGTAATGAAAAGTGCACCCAATGTGACTGGCAGAAACCTTTGGTCTGACCATGCTATGCAATACATTTCCTTCATTGCTTGCCTAATGGACCAGAGGCCCCGTGCCTGATGAAAGGTCAAGTATTCCACCACGGGACAAGAGCACCCAGGTTTCCATATTAGTGACAGAGATTTAACTCCTATATTTTGGGCACAGCCAAGCCCTGAGGAAGCTGGCAGTCTCAGAGCTCCCTTTAGCCTCAGAGGAAACAATTTTATCACCCAAAGAATGAGAACTTAGAATAAAAAGTCACCCCCTCTGCTGAGCAGAGGGCTGGGAATCCTCATCCTGTGTTAAATCAGGAATGACAGCTAGTGGGTGGTCACTGTGAGCATGGTTAAATCTCACTCTGGTATCACAAACAGCATGGAGAGGTTGCTACATGGGTGGCCATAGGATGGATTCCACCGTACCCAGCCATTGGGGCACTTATATTTTTAGCTGATATTTCCTTAAACATTCAAAGAGAGATTTCAGAAAATCAAGTATAAGAAAGGTCCTGAGCTCGGTACTGATCTAGCTATTGAATATCAGTTAGACCCTCAGTTTGTGCTGCTAAATATTGATTTAAAGCAATATAGTCAGAATGTCTTCTTGCAAATTGGCTATGAGATTTGAAATGCACTCCTTTGGAAAAAAAACCTCAATGTTTTTTCCCTTCCATACATCCTGCAGTGCGTGTAGCGGTGAGGGGAGTTTGCCACTTTCTTCTCCTGAGGGTGTTTCACAAACAGTGATGGTCACAAAAAGACACAGGCTTCTCTGAGAGCTTCTCCCTTGGATGGTTCCTTGGGGGAAAGTTGGAGGCAGGTGCTGACCATCTCCTGTCACTCATTTCCATCTGCAGTCAGTCCCATTTCCTCCAGAGCCAACAGCAGCAGTGAAATCCCAGTGCAGTAGGTGACGTGTTGAAGGAGGGGGCTCAACAGATAGTGTGACACATGAGAAGCATGGGAAAGTGTCTTTTCCTGTTTTCCCTTCTGCATGTGTGTGTCTGTGGTCTGGCTGCTCCTGAATGCTTTTTCAAGAAACATCTGGTGGGTTGGGTCAGTTGGTCACTGGAGAGATGAGTCTCATGGCTTGGGTCCCTTGGAAAACCAAGGAAGGGAGGGGAAACAAGCTAAGAGCAGTCTTTCAGTGTTTCAAAATGCATCTCACTCCAGCTTTGGGTAGGCAAAAACACTGATGTTGATTTCTCCCCCCCATTGCTCTCCTGAGAATTATTATGAATGATGCATGAAGTAAAGTGAATTGCAGTTTTCCTGAGATGAATGCCATGCAGGTAAATGTCTTCTGAGGCATTGCCTCCTTACCTGGACTTTCAAAGCAGGTCAGAGAAGAGTGAGGGTCTCTTTAAAAGGCTGCTCATGACCACAGCAGCTGAGGTCTGAGGAAGTTCAGTCCCTGCAAGAAGGCACTGGAGCATAGCTTCCCAGCTCTCCCAGCTCTGAATTTAGGGGGTGAGGGTGGCATACTGATTTGCAGTGCCTCTTTGGAGCAGGCAGGCTTCAGAGCGGCTGGCTTTTTCCCTGCCATGTTAAATATTCAGAACCAACAAATGCTGCCCTTTCCCTAAATGATAGCAATAAATAAATCATTGGTGTTTTTGTGGACTGGAACTGGCTTCTCCAGCCCCTCTAACAATCATTCTGCTGCTGAATTAAAACAAAGCAAAAGCAATAAAACCTCAATAAAACCGGTTCCTCTAGTTTAAACTTCCTGAACTCTTCGTGCACTGGGGCAGAGACCAAATGTAATCATGCTTTTGTCGCCTGACCACAAGTTCTAGGGGGAGGTATATTAGTTATTCATTTTTTCCAGTCTATTTACTTCTTGTCAGTTGGCACCTTTTGTTCTTGAAATATCTTCTGAAATGTAGGTATTTGGGGAATGGCCCTTGCCAAAGGACCAGTGTATATCTGGCAGGATGAGTGTGACAGTACAAGCTCTCTGGAATGGGTATTTCCAGCATCCCAGTTTTGAAGGAGGCACAGTGGAAATGTGACCTTCCCAACATAACCTTCCACACATTCCCTATGTTCTTCTCCAAGAACTTTCTTGTGACCACAACAACAGTTCAGCTTTTCCATTTCTTTTTCAGTCTTCTCCCTTCATCTGGTATCTGCCTTTGTCAGCCCATTCTCAAGCCCTTAACTGTGGTTTTACCCTTTGGCTTGCAGAGCCCATGGCACTTCTTGCCTCCTCACACTTGTGCCATTGTTTAAATTGTTCTCAGTGCTTTCTGAAGCCAGCCAAGTATCCTTTATGAGCTTTCTCCACATCTGCAAAGACCCAACTCTGGCAGGGATTTCAGAAATCCAGATACATTGGAGTACTGATGAAAATATGTCCAGTGAGATTCCCAGTAAAGAAAAGGAAGAGATATTTGGGGCAGAAATGAGATGTGATTGCCTAAATCCAGCTTTCATAAGCATCTCAGCATGAAATTCAAATGTTTTAAGGTATATTTAAGGACTTTCTACCATAGAAGACATTCTAATTCTGTCATGATTCAAAGCCTATGAGCAAACTTATACTGCCATAAAGCAAAGGTGAAGTAAATATTCTGCATGGTAGGACATAAATCCTAAAATAAGGGCAAGTAGGATCAACAATGAAATTCAGTTTCATTTAAATTCTTTCAGTGCTCATGGTATAACAATTTTTACAGTTCTGCTTACGGTTGAAAAGCAGTTGAAGTTTGGCTTCCCAAATTTGTTCTGAAATCAGGGCTTCTAAAACTAATTTTGTGCTCTAGTATTTTGCATCTTTATAATGTCTGAAATCTGAATTCCTGCCTTCCTGGGAAGAATACAGCCTTACATCTCTTTGAAATAAGGAAGTATGCTTCATGTGGTACAGGAGAAAATGAGGTCCTTCAAAATTGCTAAGCAGCTGTTGCAAAACTCTGTTTTCCTGCCTACCTGAGAGTGTGTTCCCCCTTTGTTTTGGTGGGGTTTCAGTTGCTTTTTGGTTTTTTACATAGACAAAATATGGGCTTTGGGTTTGGGGTTTTATTTTTAGGATTTTTATATATCTCTGGTCACAGATGAATTTTCTTGTGCTTAGTTTAGTAAATTGCAACAATAATTTCATCAGGCTGAGACAGATGGATTGCTACCTGACCCACTAGAAAACCTACTTTTGTTCTTTTGCACTATCCATCAGACACCATGTGAATGTAAATGTCAGATCTGCAGTAAAACAGCACTAGTGCTTTCAGCTCGATCCCATTATGAATTAAGCTCACATCATATATCCATGACTCCTTATAAATCAGCTGAAGCATCTGACTCTCATCATCTTGAAGATGACAAAGGATCTTGCTGTGCCAGTGCTGGCTGTAGGGCTTGTTGAGAAGTAGGGCAGTAGTCCTCACTGGACTTGATATCACACCCTCTGTTTCATCCCCTATGAATACAGGCCAGTAAGCTGCTGAAGGAACAAGAGGTGGTAAATTATGGACAAGTTAGGGTTATAGTTAGAGTCACAATAAATTGCTGTATGCTACTGCATGGCTCTCTCTTTTGTGCATCAGAGGACTAAATCCAATTGACAGTACTGTAGTACAGGTGATTTATCTGTTTTTCTAGCCCACCACACACCTGAAGAACACTTTGGAGAAGAGTCTGTCAGAATAGACTCAGATGTGCTTCTTCTGCAATTGAATCAGAAACACCTTCTGACATGGAAGAGCTGCAGATATTGAACTGTTCAGACAGAAGCATAAGTCTCTAATATTTTTTTTTTTTAGTCCAGTAAACTCTGCCTGCTTTTGCCATCAGGGCAAAGGGTGGAAAACAACGATTGCCATGTGTCATCACCAGAACTCTTCACACAGAAATATGATTCATCTTCTGCAGAGATGAGCCTGCAGAAACAGAGAGGGTTTCACAGCAGGGCAGCACCTGCAGGCTCCAGAGGCGTGCACAGAGGGCTCGAGGGCAGAGATTCCTGACAGAAGCTACTCAACAGGAACCCCTTGGAGTGCAGTCACAGTGGGGCTGCCAGGAAAGTGATCAGACCTCCTGGGAGTAGCAAACAGCAGGAGTTAAGGCTCTGTGTAGAGATGATCCTCTTCTCATCAACACCTTCCACTTGGCTGCAGGGCCTCTCCTCTCTTTGGCAGAATATCATGTTAAACCTCTACCTTATACCCCAGGCTAGGACTACAAGCACTCATTCTTTCTCTCTCCACACAGGCAATAGACTAATGCATAGCTTTCCTATATCCCTTTGGGCTCTGCCACCCCAAAAAACACATGTGAAGGATTAGGGGTCAGTGATCATCTTCAAGGAAAGAATTAGGACCGACTTTTATTGTAAAGATGGCTCTTCTCACAGTACTTTCACAAAAGGATGCCAGGCTCCAAGAAAGGGACTAACAAACTGTAGTGGGAGGCAAAAGGGAAACAGCAATTGCAAATCCTGCTGTCCTTCAATCAGAATGAGGTTTATGTCTTCCAGGTAGGGAAAATCCTCCTGAGGCATTGCCTATCTGAATACATCACTTAATCTTGTAGAAAGCTCCAGGACAGAGAGGTTCTTGCTGTTAGAAATTGCATCAAGTAACCTTATTGAAGATAAATGGCTTTGAACTTTTATAGCAACAGTGATAGAGTGCTTCAACATCCATGCAGTACAGACTGAAAAATCAGAGCTTTTAGACAAAAAAATAAACTTATTCAAATGCAAATGTGAGATTTAGGGCAGAGTTTCCAGGTGATCTTAAAAGCACTTTTATTGCTGAGACTGAATGTCTGCATAGCAAGAGATATTTCACTGCCAGCCAGGTCCTATTGGCTTGAGTTCAAGAAAAACTCAGATATTCTTTGTTTCTCTGCTAAGTGAGACCACTTAAAAAGTAAAGCAAACACTGTAAAGTATGAAACAAGTCTGGAAAGGATCTTTGTTTTCAGCTCAGACTGCCTGGTGAGCAGACAGTGGGGAAAGCACTACTTCTCCCACCTGTTCAAGATGAATCCAGACTGGCAAGCACAGTTTATGTAGAATTTTTCTTCAAGTTGCAACCTCTGCTTCAGCCACTGAAGGTAACAGCTGCCAAGCAGCTGGCTTGAAGACCTTGACTCTGGGACTGTTCTCTAAATATTTATTAATATCGACTTTTAGGCTGAGGTGGTTTCAGGACATGAGACAGCAAGGCTCCATGGAGGCTCTGCAAGGCTCCTCGGTGTGAGTGCATGGAAGGGATGCAGGCAAGCCTTTGCCTCTGCCTCTCACAGCAGGATCACTAAATACACCCACAGGGATCACTCTGGGTCTTTCCTAGCAATCTGTGCCAAATAGCTGGGCCCCAAACCTGGATGCTACCATTCTAGAGTGGTTCAGTTTAACAGCAGCCAAAATCGATGTGAGTTCCTCCCTTAGCTTTGAGAATTAAATCAGGACCTGGCCCATCAGAAGCATTAGGCCCATTCTTATCACCATCAGATATTTCCTATTTCAGGATACAGGTTCCTCTCTGGCTTCTGACACTGACAGCAGACTATAAAACATGGCTAGGTCTACTGCAGCTTCCACAGTATGGTTCTGATCCAGTGAGACATCTCTGAGAACTACAATAACATAAATGAATCATTGTATAATATGCTAACATGAAATAATAGCACAGTGAGGGCTAATAACATCTTTAAAAGTAGCAGCTGATACGGAAAGGGGTCATTACCTAAAGTGAGCTTCAGAAGAGGCCTGTGTTTTTGCCTAATTGAGATGTGGAGGAAGATATCCAGAAGAGTGACAGTCTCATGGCTACCCTGATTACTCAAGGAAATGCTGAACAAAAAAAAAGAAATCAGCTACAAGAGTCCTGAGTGAAACATAAATATATTGCTATTGCCTCTGGGCAGCAGTTCCTTGTGGCATGTGTCCTTGGAAAAGGAATTCCAATAGGCAGAGAGGGTTGAACTTCAGCATGTCACAGCTACTGCACTGTCACTTTCAGAGTTTTTGCTAAGAAATACTTAATCAGGACTGCAAATAAACGAGTATAAATATCCACTGAGTGGTGTGACCTGTGTGAGAGCTGCCAAGGAGATTTATCCAGCTTCCTCTGGGTAAGCCTCATGCAGCTCCTCTGCTGGATTGGCAGAAGACAGGGACAGCCCCAGGTCTGAGGAGGACTGGCTGGATTCCTGGCAGACTGTAAATTGTTGTTGCAATTGTGCAGTGGCTGTATGTGATAAACTCCCACGCTGTAAACCAGTGAAGATTAAACCTGGGCCCTCCAGCAGTGTGTCTGCACTGGCTGATGCTGACGGCCAGGCTGTGGATCATGGCAAACTCATCAGCCTTACAGCCTATTATGCAGGACTGACATATGTTGGTGGTTGTGTATACACTGAGAAGTCACATTGAAAAAGTATTCCTGCATGAGATATGTCCTTAGTGTACTGAGGGCAAACAATCTTACTGTCTGTGCTGGATCACACCTCACTCATGACTCCTGATTGCTCTTCTCTCCACTGGAAACCTGGATGATCCAGAGCTGAATCATCAGCCATGGACATCTCCAGGCACTGAGGCCTGCAATGAAGCACCACAGGGGTGTTCATCCCGCAGGGCTCATGGCTGTGCACAGAGAGAGACACCAAGGAGCACTGCCTCAAATACAGGGAAACCTTTGTATGTGAGCCATAATGTCACATTTGCATGTATCAGAGGATTTATTTCTGCAAAACACACTCATCTTCATTTAAATTGCAACCTAAATGAAAGCCCTGCCATGACTTAGGGAGTTTCCATATGCAGTGATGGTTGCATTTCCCGTTCAGCCTCAAAGGGTGGCAGGTGAGATGGGCCCCACTCTGGGCTCTCAGCTCCTCAGTGACATGACTGCTTTCCTCCACAGGCACAGTGTAGCTCTTCTCCAGACTTACTGCTATGCCTCTAGGTGCAGACCTGCTACAGAAACCCCCTCTGCACCATGTGGCCACGAGATCAGAATGATCCTTCCCAGCCCCAGACTTGCAAAGCTGTTATGTTCACACTGCATTTGCTGTGAGGTCTGTGTTCTGACTACAGCACAAGCCAGCACAAGTTCCAGAAGCCATCCTGCCACATTAGTCCCATCACTTTCCCAGGTTAAGATCCTTGCTCAGCCATAGTGGGTCAGCTGCCCATCCTGGAGCTGAATTAATCCTACACATTGCACCCACAAGGCTGATATACTGCCTAACAAAACGAACCCTGCTCTCCTCTCCTGTTTGCCTTGAACATACACAACAATCAGTTCTAGAGAAAGGTCTGAACCATCACAGCTAAGTTAGAGGCTCATATCCAGGTGAAAAGCACAAATTATACCAAAATTTAATTTGGATACAAGGTCTAATGGACTTCATCAGCAGCTCAAAACAAGAATGGGGAGTGCTGATACTGATTATGGTAAATGGGGATTACGTGGGTAATGGTAAATGGGATAACATGTCCAAATGCAAAGGTGACAGGAAAAAGACGATCCTAGGTCAAGAGGTTTTTCTGGAGCAACCTTTAGTTTTGGTGGTAATGCCTTGGCAGAAGGCTGACACAGATTGGCTTTTAGACCAGTCAGGTTGGGCAGCAGCCAAGAACAGCTTTTATTCATTACATGTAAACTGAGCAAATTGCTCAGGGAAGGGAGTCAATAAACATGGAGCCTCATGGCACAGTTTTCCCAGTGTGACCTTTCAAAGTTTAATTGCATGTTAAAAGACTCAGTGGGAGTTGTCTTTGATCAGAGAAGCACTAATCGAACTGGACTGGGGACTTATTTGCACTCAAGTGGGAGTGTGTCAGAAAAGGGCTGTGTAGTTAGACACTGCTTTTGGTTAGCTCCTGTGTGAGGCTGTGATCAGGAGAGCTTCAAAAACTTTTGGCCTCAGGCTCCCTGGTGAAAGGAAGAAATAACAGCAGTGGTGCTGGGAAGCATCTTCATTATCACTAAAATCCCTATGGCTTACTGCTCTCTTCTCACCCAGTGGTGATAATCATATTCTGATCACTTCATCTAGGAGAGATTTTGATTTTGTTCATGCAGGATCCCAAGCATGATCCTCAGTCCCTTGGATCACAGCCTTCAGGCTGCAGCCCCAGCTCAGTGTCATGGGGTATGGGGTCACCACTCACAAGAAGAGCTGACTGTCTTCTCATTACTCCACCCCCACTCTTCTTCCCTGGCAAGCAGCCTTGCTCCCAGCCTAAACACCCCACAAAACCATCCTTATTCCTCCACAGGCAGCAATCTCATCCCCTTCCAATGCTAAAAGGCCCTCTAATTCCTTTAAAATGAACGTCTTCCATCTGAAAATGTGAACTCAAACCACCTCTGTGTTATGTCAACATAACTGCACAAGTATTCATATCTCCAGAGGGTTAGGGGATCCTGGGTTTCTCTTCAGCCTTGTGTTAGATTCCACATGTCATAACACAGTGTCATTTCCCAGGAAAGACACATTGAGCCCTAAGGCAAACTAGCTCAAGGCATCACAAACTGCACAGCAGAAAACCAGCAAGAGACTGAGACACAGCCTTCCAGTTTCAGTGAGCCAGAAAGAGGCATCAAGGAATGCACTAAGGAGTTCTTGGAGCTGGGCTGGCAAGGTGAGCATGCCGGGAACTCTGCAGAGGACTGTGGAGGAGAGGGTTTTCTGCAAGATTAATGGCAGTTCAGGTCACTTAATCCAAACGCTTAGATTAACTTCTGAGACACTGAGGCGTGTCCGTCTGCGAACATCAGTGACAGAATTGCAAAAGCCCATTTCTTCTTTCAAAATTCAAGTAGTATCACTGTTTCAGGAAAATGAATATGTGGATAAATTGAAACTGCTCTTTTTTTGGATGAACAGTGCAAGGCTGATCCTTACAGAACCATCGGATTGTTTAGGTTGGAAAAGACCTCTGATCATTGAGTCCTACCATTAACCCAGCACTGTCAAGGCCACCACTAAACCATGTTTCTAAGTGCCACATCTACACATCTTTTAAATACCTCCAGGGATGGAGACTCAATCACTTACAATGGGCAATTTGTTCCAAGTTTTTATCACCCTTGCCATGACGAAACTCTTCCTGATGTCCAACCTGAACTTCCCCTGGAGTAGCTTGAGGCTTTGTCCTCTCATCCTGTTGCTGGTTGCCCTGGAGAAGAGACTGACCCCCACCTGGCCCCAGCCTCCTTTCAGACAGATGTAAAGAGCAATAAGGTCCCCCCTGAGCCTCCTTTTCTCCAGGCTGAACAACCCCAACTCTCTTGGCCACTCCTCACAGGACTTGTGCTCCAGACTCCCCCCAGCTCCACTGCCCTTCTCTGGACATGCTCCAGCACCTCAGTGTCCTTCTCGTAGTGAAGGGCCCAGGACTGAACACAGGATTTGAGGTGTGGCCTCACCAGTGCCCAGAGCAGGGGAACAACCACTGCCCTGATACTTCTGGCCACACTGTTCCTGATACAGGCCAGGATGCCACTGGTCTAGCACAGACTTGAAGATGAGTACAAATGACCTGCCTGGACTCAGGTGAAGTATGCCAGATTGGAATTTAAGTAAAGAAGGTAGCATAGGAATAGGTTATTTACTGTACAAATCCTAAGCAGTATTTTTCTCCACACACATTTTGATATTTGTATTCATTTTGTTCATGTGCCACTGTCCCCCTGAATATTTGACTTTAACATGTTACATTGCAAGAAGTGCTCTTATTTAACATGCATTGGTACCTCAGAGAGAATTTCTTAATCTGAACCAATGCATATAATCTTCTAGAAATCCTTATGATGATGTATTACAAGAAAGAGCAGCAATAAACCTTTCTATTGGTATCAGTAAAACATTTCACAATGTGTGCCATGCAAATCCTACTTGACATTCTCAGCTTGTATCACCTGCTTGCATTGGAGGGCTACTTTTATGAGGAGGGTGGTACATCATGAGACAGTTGAAATGAGATATTAGGAAGACAAGAACAATTGCCAAAATGCACTACCTGCTAAACCTTGTCTTACAATTTGCTTGCTACATTTAATCTTTTACACTCACAATCGATTTGAAGAGGAAAGTGTCGCCACCACCAAAAGCAAAACAGAGGTCCCTGTACTCCCTGCTTGGACTGTCCCCAGTTGATCTCATAAGCTGGATTCAGCAACACCTGCATTTTGTGGCAGGAGCTTGAAAACTCACATAGGAATCTGAGTTTTGGACCTGTTTCTAGCCCAAAACTGGTCCGATGGGGAAACAAAGAAAGGGGTCTTGGCATTTTCTAATCTTTCTGTCATTTCATTAAATGGAAACCACATGAATCTACTCCTCATTTCTTGCAGGCTTTGGGCATTGATTTTTCTCTGAGTTTTTTCTTCTGGACAATTAACAGGGAATATACTTTAGCATTACCACATAAGTTATCAAGCACCTTCACAGACTAATTACTTACTTTCAGGTTGGTTATTTGCAAGATCAGATTTGGGCAGGATCTCTAACCCTATTGCCTGTCAATTCCTTTTAACATCAATTTTTTTTCCACTCTCTTATTGCCAAAACCTGTTTCAGGCACTCATGAAGCTTGATAGGAGTTGCCTTGAAAAGAGCTGAGTGATCAAAACTGACCAGACATGCAAGATGAATATTCATGGTTTATTGAATAAATAAACCCTCTTCCCAGAGCAGGATACCTTCAGCTGACCTGTTGTCTCTCATACAAATTACTGCCTCATTACCATTCGTTCCTCTGGAACTTAGCTGTAAGGGACATCAAGATCATGTTAAATAATTCAGAAAAAAAGTGAAAGAGAACTGTATCTGATGCAGAGTGGAGGCACCTGAAATTCCCTGCTGTGTCTGCAAATGGAAGTGGACTTGAAGGGGCTACAAGAACCAGCTTCTCCCATTGGACATGAAGCACAGGTTCTTTGATTTTAGACATGTGGAAGATGTGTGCCTGCATTTGCACAGGTCGCCAAAAGTTTCCCTTGTGGAGGGTGGAGGTTGGGTGCTTTGAGGTTGTGATCCATTTCAGGTGCTTAGACATCGACTTCAGGAGGCAAGGAATAAAATCCTTACATTGCTCACATTAACCTTCACTCTTTTGGGGGCTCAAATCTCCAGGGAAAGCAGACTGAAACCTATCCCAAACACCACAGGCTAGGAGCAAAGCTAGGTTTGTGCTTGCACTCCTCCCTTACGCTAAAATTGCCAAGGAAGATCATTCATTTACCAGCTGGCAATAACAAAAGGTTTCCAAAGGAGCATCCTGTGCTGTGGGTTAGTTCAGCATCAAACAGAGAATTTTTCATTGTCCCTGTTTCTCTGGCCTGCCAGAGCAATCCTAACCTTTTCCTCACCAAGTTCAGTCAGGAGAGCTCCACTGCTTTCAGGATTAACAACTTCCTTCATGACTGACACACAAAAAATTTCTGATGATGGAGGAGGGAGATGTGACAGGTGGTTTTCCTCCATTTACCCATGAGCAAACACACTGGTGGTTGCAGGGCAGTCACTGCTTTGCAGAGAAGTCAGTTGTGTCTTAAAATCCCAGGTAGGAAGGGGCAGAGTGCCTTTTGTGGACCAAAATGTTTGGGGAAGGCTTTGTGGTAACTCCTTTAATACAGCCAGATTTCATGTGCAGCAAGAAGAGGGGCTAAAAATAGAGCAAGATGCTAATGAGGGCCTGGCGCACACCATCTGCACAATGAGATTATGATTCTTTTTGAAAATGCAATAATTTAAGGGGTTGTTTCATTTTGTTTCTTTCTGCTGCTGCAAAATGTTCAGAAACACAAAGCTGTTTGGGCCTTCAGTTTTTTCTCCTTAATCTTAGGGAAATGAAATTGTAATGGACAAAGAAGAAAACAACAAGAAGCAAGAGTTGCTTTATTTTTCCCGAGGCTGATCACACGTGATCAGAAAACAAAGTGGGTCAGAGAAGGCTTTCATAACACTTGAGGTGGATTTCCACACAGCCCATGTTGGGGGCTCATGATAATTTTTCCTAAGAAGGACTTTTAATTTTTTTCCCAATTTGTTGCCTCTGTTGCAGGCACCACTGGGAGCTCCCTGTCTTCAGCTTGGCCACCTCTACACCCAAAACTCACCTGGAAGCTCCAGGTTAGCCTGAGGCACTTGCTTTTGTGGCACACCACGGTTTCCTTGTCTGCCCCTTCAGCTCACACATGCTGGGGATGGGCATCCCACCACCCTGGGAGGGAGACAAGGCAGAGTGAAGCACTTGTTCTTGTCTGTGAGTAGCACAGGCACAGCAGAACCCAAATCCAGGCTGGGATGCAGCTGCTGGTGGTGAGGCTGAGCCACCCTCAGCTCTGATGCACCCAGGCAAAATTGCCCAATGGTTTGGGCATGATAAGGACATGGAATGATGCAGCCCTGTGTAAACTACACCTCTGAAGGAAACCAGGCTGAAAATCAGAGCAGGAAAATAAGTGCTCAGGAAATATTTTTTTTTCTTCCTGTCAGAGAGAGCCAACTACCTGCCAGTTAGCGGTCTGTGTTGGTGGACTATAAAAACATGCAGCAGATCAGGAACTGTTTTCTGTGTTTTCTGGCACAGACCCACTCATCTCACACACTCACTCATCTTCCTTATTTATAGGAATAATTGCTACTCTGGGAGGGAACAAAACAGGTATTGTCTCTTAATGCTCCCACTAAACAGAGCTCACAGATGGTAATTAATGCATCATAGCATGACTAAATTGTAAGGAGAAATTGCTGCAACAAGAAGTCACCCCAAGAACAGCAGGATTCATATTAGTGTTCATTTCAAGATCAACGGCTTCTTCTTTCCTTGAAGAGCCAGGGACCAGCTATTCCACATAATGAAAGATTTATTTGTCTGCTTTCATGAGTTTTGTGTCACAGTGGAGCTTTGTTATCTTTAATAGATTCATGTACTCCTTCCCCAGTGCTTTGTCAAATAATAATACTTACAAGGCAATAAAAGGGAAAAGAAAACACAAAGTAAAGAACCACCCCGTGTACCATAAGTCCTGGGTAGGTGAGTGTGTGTGTGCGTGTATTTGTGTGTGGGAGAGGGGTTGTTTATTGCACCATCCAGCGCAGAATTAAATAATTTTTTTACCATATACATGCAAATGTATCTTTCATTTAGGTAATAAACTGCACCCTTGTATAATTTACCCAAACAAAGGAGCTGGGAGGACACCGCCACTAATCTTCAAAAATCAACTGTGCCTTTTCAAAAGGGATTTTTGTCTTTCTGTGAATTGATCAAACTTGACAAGTAATTTCAACCTAATGTTCACGGCTATCCTCCTCTCTCCTCACCATCTGTAGGTGAGAAATCCTATTTTCTGGAAGTGACAGGGTAATGCAGGAGGCTGCAGACATCTGTTAAAAAAAAAAAAAAAATTGGCTTTCCCAGAGCTACAGGCAAACCAAGGGTGGATTCAGAAAGGATATGGTGGTTTTTAACAAATGATAAATTCTTTATGCCTGCAACTGCCCAGATGGAGTCACATATTTTAAGCCACTAAGTTTAATGAGAGCATCTGAGAGATTAAAATGTCTCTGTATTTACAATACTGTAGTAGAAATGCTTCACTGGAATAGCCTTGCTCTTGTTAGCAAATAAAGACTCTCAGAAGAAATTAATTCTGCAAACTTATTGCATCAATGAAAACTACATTATAGACAAAGAGTCTGAATGCAAACTCAATTTGCTTCCAGATTAGTTTATAAAAATACTGGCTTTGACTGAAAGCTGATCAGTCCTACATCAAGCAGTAGAGGTGAAGTAGGAAAAAGGTCAGTTATCATGCCAGCAGGATCCTGGTGGCCGAGATTAATCCAAAACAATTACAAGAGTCTTGTGCAAATTTTGGTTTTTTCTCACAGGAAGTACAATACCAGATTTAGGGCCATTTTTGGCAGGATCAGGACACTTCAGGGAATCCAGAGCAGCCCCCACACACCAGTGGATGGAGATTCTTGTAGCCCTAAGCCAAGAGTATCCAGCCTAAAACATAAGAACATCTATGTGTAATCCATATAAATACACCAGTGCTGAGGGAGTAATTATTTTCTCTTTACCATGCACGTGCTCTCTCCCTTTCTGGACATCTGCTGCTCCTGAGAAATCATTCAGGGCTATTTTCCCTAGCAAGTAGGAGGTCTTCATATGATACATCAGATGCCCTCACACCCAGCTCAAAGTGAAAGAGTCACCATGCCTCAATCTAGATAACTGGAGCCATTAATTTCTCAGCTGCTGGGTCCTACTGGATGTGTCTCGCCTCCAAGAGCCTAAAGCCAGGCTCTTCCCCGCACTCATTCCCCACACAGAGGAGTTCCCTACATCCTCCCTCCCTCCAACCCTCTTCTGGGGATGCTTATTGGCATTTTTGGGACAGACCTTATGCCACCTAAAAGATGAAGTGCCCAAGAGCAGGGGGATGTGAAGTGGTGGCCAGCAGAGGTGAGTTAAGGCTCAAGGCCAGCTGAAGGTCAGGTTAAAGCACCTGGGCAAGGCACAGGGGTAGCTGGAGGGTGGCAATGCAATTAAGTGTCATGATAACTTTTGAAGTTCTGAAATCTGCTTTAATTTCCCCATTAGAAGAAATCCCATAGCTTCTGATGGTTTTCACAGCAGAGGATTATGTCAAAGCAGATTGAAAAGGTTTCTTGGGAGATTGAAAAGGTCAGGGTTTTCAGGTCTTTCTGTATTTGTCCCCCTTTGTTTCCCTCCCTCAAGGATTTAGCCAGACAGTCCACCTCAAACTTCTCTAAGTGAGAATGGGAAAACACAATCAAAATCAATACACGATCACAAAATGTCTTCTTTGGGGGGAAAAAAAAAAAGAATAGAAGCTAGAAAAAATTACATTTTTTATTAAAAAGAAAAAAACCACTGCCACTAGCCTAAATGTATTTTCCCAGCCATCCCAGATGAAAGAAAAATAAAACTTCTTTCTATTGTCAGGTAGATGGACACTATGTTAGCTCCTCTAACAAGAGAGTTATCTTCATCTCAGGGTCTGGTCATTGCCAGGTAATGCAGGTCATTGGCTTTTCTGATTGCACAAGCAAGAGCTGATCCCTTAGATTTGCCCTGTGAGGGCTTTGGCAGCAATGAAGTCAGGGGAGCAGGGGCAGACTGGCTGTACAAAGGAAGAGATGAGATTGGTTTGGTCCCAGAACTCAGCAGAATGGATTTCTGAGGCAGGAAAATTCCAGGTATGTTTGTCTCTACTTCAGTAAGGAGGATGAGATGTCATTTTCATTTTGTGTAAATAAATAGTGGTTTCCCAAAATACATTGGCCTCTACTAACAGCATTACTACTGCACATGAACAAAACAAATAATTTATAATAATTCAGCCATTTCTTGAATCATCCAATCCTGAGGAATAATTTTTTTTTCTCTTTAAACCTTTATGCTTCCTGAGGTTGTGGGCTTAAACCCATTGTGAGGTCAGAGGGACAGACTTCTGCTGAGAGCTCCTTTCTCCTCTCCTCTCCTCTCCTCTCCTCTCCTCTCCTCTCCTCTCCTC